>JARBWK010000010.1:71533700-72016200 GCA_030556195.1 Anolis apletophallus
ACTTATTAAAGTGCAAAAACCTTTGTTTTTGCGGGACATCCTGCAACACATCTTGCTATAGATTTTCAGTGAATATCTCATAAGAGTCTCAACCAATTCAACATAGTTTGTGGTAGTGACAAAAATGAAGTTTCTGGAGTGTAATACTGTTAAAGTAAGTCTCTTGGCTTTTCTTCGCGAACGAAGATTCAGGAAGGACTCATCCCACGTTTTCTACAAGTGCGTTGATGACTAAGTTGGATGTGTCCTTCAAGCCTGTGCAATGGATTTTTCTGGTGGAGCGCAGCGTGCACAGAACTGGCCTCACCCTTTAAACCAGGGGTGCTCATTAGGCAGCTCGGGAGCTACTTACTAGATCTACTGATCTTCGGCCCCCTTCCAGGTGATCTTTGGGCCTCACCAGCCGGATGGGGTGCTCCTGCCATGCGCGCACACACCCTGCGCGCACGCACGCTCCGGCTGCTGGCTTCCGTTCTTGCGGTGCTTCTTTCACCTGCGGGGCATTACAGGAAGAAGGAAGCACGAGGCGGGGCCTCTGGAGGGAGCGCCTTGCCTCTCGTCCAGAAGCAGCTGTGCAGCCTCCGTTGCCAGCGAGACAGGCAAGGCAGAGCACTCCCGCTGGATGCCCCGCCTCGTGCTTTCTCCTTCCTGCAATGCCCCGCAGGCAGAAGAAGCGCTGCGCGGGCGGAAAACTGCAGCAGGAGCACGCGCAGTGGCAAGAGCATGTGGCGGCGGGAGCACGCGGGAGCACATGGCGGCGGGGACAGGTAGATCTTTTGGACTTGGTTGCTTTAAGAGTAGCTCGCATGCTGAAAAAGTGTGAGCACCCCTGCTTTTTAAACCAAAGGTTTCTCTGCCGGGGCCTAGCAAGCTGGGACAGTGGCAGCGAGATCCTCAGGTCATAGGTTTGGTTTGAGTTTCCTTCTCTTAGATGGTTGACCTTACAGGGTTAAACGAGCACCATCTGCCCAGGTTTGAAATCAGAGTTTTCCTTCTAGGATGGTTGCCAAAGGGCTAGAGAGCCCATCCTGCCCTTTGACGCTCTTTGTCAGACCCTTCGGTTGTGACCTGTCTGGCATGGGAGGCCCTACCGGTGGCTATTATACCACCGCCAGCATAGCTCACAACTTCATTAGGGTACGCAAGCCTCTCCCCCACGACAAGGGGGCGCCAACAGAGAGGTAAAGTAAGTACAGCACAATTAAACAGAAAGGTGGGGTTTTTTGCAAATTATGTTACAGTGTTATAGATGAAATCTGAACCCAATAGACGAGATGTTTGGTCTAGGGATATTTATAGTCCTTCTAATATTGCTACCATTATTGACCAGGAATGATGGGATATAATTCAACATCTACGGATCTGCAACTCCTTGGCTCCACCGATGTCCGGCCTTTGGTCCTATAGTGGATATAGTGGCCAATAAACTCCAAAAGGAAAAAGGAACTCCAAAACTCCTTGGCCTCAAAATCCTTACTTCCTAGCTATCAGTTATAATAGATGCACAATCATGGAATCCTACATCATATTCACCCATGAAGTTTTGCATCCTTTTGCCCAAGAGGACAGATTCCAAGCTCTAGAGCAAACAAGAGAGGCCTAAGCAGAGTCTGGATGCAGCCCTGCAGCGAGTAAAACACATTTGCCATCATTCCCAGATCCGGATATCATCCTCTAATACAGGGGTCGGGAACCTATGGCTTAAGAACATAAGAACATAAGAAGAGCCATGCTGAATCGGGCCTCAGCCCATCAAGTCCAGCATTCTGTGTCACACAGTGGCCCACTAGTTGTACACAGGGATCTCTAGCAGAAAGGAGGGCAGAACCCTCACCTGCTCCCGACCCCCACAACCAGTATCCGGGGAAAATCCTGCCTGCCTCCATCAACACAGAGGTGGCACTTGGATGTCCTTTTCAGTAACTACTGATTCCCTTGGTATCCATGAATCTGTCTAATCCTGCCTTGAAGCTGTCCAGGCTGACAGCTGTCACAACCTCCTCTGGAAGTGAGTTCCATAACCCAATGACCCTCTGGGTGAAGAAATATTTCCCTTTATTAGTCCTAACTTTCCTACCTTGGAGCTTTAGGAGTGCCCCTAGTGTTGTGTGACAGAGAAAATATTTTTCTTTATTCACCTTTTCTATCCCATGCATGATTTTATACACTTCGATCAAGTCACCTCTTAAGCGCCGTCTTTCAAGGCTGAAAAGACCAAGGCGTTGCAACCTGATTTCATAAGGGAGCTGCTCCATCCCTTGGATCATTTTTGTCGCCCTTCTTTGTACCTTTTCCAGTTCCGTTATATCCTTCTTAAGGTGCGGAGACCAGAATTGTACACAGTACTCCAAATGTGGCCTTACCATCGATTTGTAGAGAGGCAATACAACATTTGCCGACCTATTTTTGATTCCCTTCCTGATCATGCCAAGCATAGAATTTGCTTTTTTCACTGCTGCAGCGCACTGGGTTGACATCTTCATTGAGCTGTCCACCAAAACCCCAAGATCCCTTTCCCCGATGTGCATGACTTTACACTAGTTTAGGTTAATATGCATTTGACACTACGTTGCCCATTCACTCAATTTCAAGAGAACTTTCTTGAGCTCTTTACAATCACTTTCATTTTTAACTACCTGAACAATTTAGTGTCGTCTGCAAACTTTGCTACCTCAGAATTCACTCCTACATCCAGGTCATTAATGAATAAATTAAAAAGTAACGGACCCAAAACTGAACCTTGGGGTACGCCACTTCTCACCTCTTTCCACCCAGAGAAATGTCCGTTTATTACCACCCTTTGTTTCCTACAGTTTAGCCAGGTTCCAATCCAGGACAAGACCTGTCCCGCGATTCCATGGCTGAAGAGCTTATTTAGGAGCCTTTGGTGAGGGACTTTGTCAAAAGCCTTTTGAAAGTCAAGGTAAACAATATCGACTGGGTCCCCTTTATCTATGTGTTTATTTACACCCTCAAAGAATTCTATCAAGTTAGTAAGACATGATTTGCCTTTGCAGAAACCATGTTGATTTTCCTTCAGCAATGCCTGTTCTTCTATGTGCTTAGTAATTTTTTCTTTAATAATGGTTTCCATCACTTTGCCTGGAACTGAGGTTAGACTAACTGGCCTATAATTTCCTGGATCACCCCTGGATCCTTTCTTGAAGATCGGAGTTACATTTGCCTCCCTCCAGTCCTCGGGTACAGTGCCTGATCTTAGAGAAAGGTTATATATTTTGGCTAGAATTTCAGCAATTTCACACTTGAGTTCTTTAAGAACTCTGGGGTGGATGCCATCCTGCCCTGGTGATTTGTTGACATTTAGTTTAGTAAGGCATGTGAGAACATCTTCTTTGTTTATCTCTATCTGGTTTAATTCATTTAATTCCCTCCCTGAAAAAACTGACTCAGCTGCAGGCATATGTTGTCTGTCCTCCTGTGTGAAAACGGAGGCAAAGAAGTCGTTTAGCCGCTCAGCAATCTCCTTGTCTTCACTTATTGTCCGTTTCTTACCATTTTTCGTCAAGTGGCCCAACTGCTTTTCTAGTTGGGTTTCTGCTTCTGATGTACTTGAAGAAGTTTTGCTATTTTTAAAATATTCTTAGCTATATGTGCCTCAAAATCTCTCTTGGCTTTCCTGACGGTTTGCTTTGCATTTAGTTTGCCAGAGCTTGTGTTCCTTTCTGTTCTCCTCAGTAGGAAGAGCCTTCCATTTCTTAAATGAGTTTTTCTTCTTTCCAATCACATCTTTTACTTCATTTGTAAGCCATGCCGATGTCCTCTTGGACTTTCCGGCCTCTTTCTTATTTTAGGAATGCATTTTAGTTCGGCTTGTTTTAAAGTATTTTTAAACAGTTTCCAAGCATTTTGGAGGGATTTGATTTTTTTTACTGTTCCTTGACTTTTTTTACTATTCGGGGATAGTTGAAGTCACCCATTATGACTAATTTATTGCTTTTTGAGGCCTGTTTAATTTCATTTTCCAGATAGCAGTCTGCCTCTGGAGTTTGGTTGGGAGGGCGATAGCAGATCCCTAATGCTAGATTAGTTTTTTGTCCTGGGATTTTTACCCACAGTGTTTCTGTAGGTGAGTTTGAATTTTCTTGAAATTCTAATTCATGACATTCTAGCTCTTCATTTATGTACAAGGCCACACCGCCACCGTTTTTCCCTCTCCTGTCTTTCCTGTACAGTTTATAACCTGCAATTTTTGTGTCCCAATTGTTTTCCTCTGTCCACCAGGTTTCTGTTATGCCAATAATATCAATATTTTTTTCTTTTGCCAAACATTCCAACTCCCCTATTTTTGTTCGAAGGCTTCTAGCGTTTGCGTACAGACATTTATATTTATTGCTCTGATGCCCTTTCAACTTTGCGAGCCAGGTGTGGCTCTTTTGATGATTCATCTGACTCGCAAGCATTTGGGATTCCCTCGCTTTGCACCTGCACAGTTCTTCTTTTCTCCATCTAGAACTCCAAGCCAAAGGAGCCGTGTGTGCATGCGCCCTCCTTCCCCCTCTCATCTCAAAAGTGTTTGCGTGTGTGTTTGGGAGGGAGGGAGGGAGGGAAGGAAGGAGGCTCCTCCTTGTTCCCCTCCTCCGCCCCTCCCGACGGAGGGAAGCGGTACGAAAGTGGTGGAGGCGGGAGTCCGTGTTTTGGCAGCGCTTGGCGTCCTTCAGGTGAGTGAAGAAGGCGGAGGCACCGCTTGGAGTGACCCTTGTGAGGGTTTCTCAGCTTAACTGGCGCAGTGGCCTTGTGCTCCTTTGGCTGAGAGGCGCATGCGTGGGAGGAGAGGGGAGGAAGGACCCTCCTCAAGGGCCTGGAGCGTGCCTACGCTCTTCAGCAGCTGCACAGAGCAGCGCATTTCACACTGAGACAGCTAACTGCCGCCTCCAAGTACCATACCTGTGGGCAGGAAAGAAGTGTTCAACAAAAACTAGGCGTCTAAAAATTTAACAGAATGGAAGAGTAAGGAAACCCCAGAAACAAATCTGGACAAAATAATAAAATATATTATATGGCTCTCACTGAAATAAATTTCCAAATATTTTGCTTTCATGGCTCTCTGAGTCAAAAAGGTTCCCAACCCCTGCTCTAATAAAAGGCTGTGGCTACATACTCCAGCACTTAGAAGCTGCCTCCTAGGATAAAGGAATGTTGCAGAGTTTGGAATAGGTGGGCATAACTGCATATTACACAAGAGTGTGTCACCAACACGATTCCAGCCATTGGAAAAATTACACACATACTGTATAAAGTGGCTACTAAAGTAGCTTTGTGGTCAGTGAGTAAAAACAGGAATCAGAACTGAATAATACTTTACCTTGCAAGGGTATTGGTCCCCTTTTTGATTTTTCCATGTTTTGTGGTATTACAACCTGAAGCTTAAATGGATTTAATTGGTATCACTGCCACAAAAAGTTCAACATCGTGAACAAAGTAATTTCCTAGCAGAAAAAGGAGTAAAGACAACTGGCCACTTTTGGGTTATGAAGTATTTAACTCCTTTGCTAGGACATACCTCTAGTGAAAGTCTTCAGCTGTCAGGTCAAGTAATAAAATGAATTGACTTATGTGCAATTCCAGAAGACTTGTGCTTTGAGCAGTTAGAGGGGGAGATGCTTATACACTGAGTGTCTTGTGTAAATGAAGTGATAATCATGCCAGTCAAATCCCTTTCGATTTCAAATAGTAAGCCAACAAAAATAGGAAAAAGTCAAAGTGGTAGGGGTCAAATACTTCAGTAAAGCCACAAAAATCTCACCAAAATGTGAGATTTTTTACTCCCCAGAATTCTGTACAGCCTAGAAAACTAGGGGGTGAGAAAAGAAGCAAAAAGTTAGACCTAACGCCCAGAAAGGAGGTTAGACTAGAAGATTTAGGTGTGAAATTGCCAACTTAAACTCAGAATTATTGCATAGTAAATGGCTGTTTCCTTTCCAGAAAGCATAACTGAAACAGGAGGATTTCTTTCTTACCTTGGTTCCAGTATTGGCTTTAAAGACTCGGGAATATAGCAGTCTTATAAAAGTTGGATACTAAATTTAGTTGTTTCAGGTTGAAAAAAGTCACTTTAATCTTAATTGTTTAATCCAATTTATTCTTTTCCTAGTGAATGGAGCTGTGAAGGAGGAGACTTTACACAGCAAGACAGCCGATGAGATTGCACAGATCATCCAGAAGCTGGCCAACCAGTCAGGCCTAGAAATCATCCGTATCCGAAAGCCTTTCCATACGGATAACCCCAGCATTCAAGGCCAATGGCACCCATTCACAAACAAGCCCAGTTTACTCAATGTGCAGAATGTCAGTCAGCGGTGTCTCCCTTCTTCAGAAAAATTAATCAATATTTGATTAAAAGAGTCTATGCATTTAGTAGTGTGGGGAATTCTTTGATCCAGGGCAAGATATTAAGTCTTCATGAAGATAAAATATCTGTTTATTCTCTGCAAGGAAAATAGCCACTTCCATAGGAACAGTATTATCTTGTTTTGTCTGCAAGCTAATATCTAATGTTGACATGTGTTGCACCAGCTCACTATAGTACCCTGCTACCGGGTTGCTATATTGAGCAGTTCAGTTACAGACTTGCCTTGAGCAAGGTGTTGAGTGAGATTGGACTGATTCCTTCTTCAAAAGTGATAAAATATAAGTCAGTCAGAGCTAGAGAGGCCATGATCCTCTCTGCTAGGTACAGTTTCTCAGTTGAATATTGTGATTATGGTAATTGCTGATATTACTAGACTTGGAAGGAGCCCCCGGTGGTGCAATGGGTTAAACCCTTGCGCCGGAAGGACTGCTGACTAAGTTTGGTAGTTTAAATCCAGTGAGTAGGGTGAGCTTCCATCTGTCAGCTCCAGCTTCTCATGTGGAGACATGAGAGAAGCCTCCCACAGCATGGTAAAACACCCTACCAGCTGTTAGGAATTGTGGGAATCGAAGTCCAAAACACCCAGAGGACTAAAGTTTGCCCATACCTGCTATGACTCCAAAAAAATGTAAACCAGTGGGAGACATTTTCTAAAGAGGCAGCTAAGAAAGAATATGAAAGAGAAAATAGAAGAGAAATGTAAGAGAGAGAATTGGTAAAGTGTTTGCAGGGCTTGGGTTGAGGGGGAGGTCTCTGCCCCTGCCCACCCCTAGCGCATAGCTTGCTGAAGATTTCCCATGATAGAATGTGATCCTAAGTCCAGAGGAGATGTTCTACTCACATTTTAAGTGACATATATGAAACAAAAAGAATAGAGTGATAGGAAGTGGCAGCATTCAGCTGGGGAAGGCGGTAACTGGAAACTCAAAATGCCATAAGGATTCACGTGGTGATTTACATATTGCTCTCTGTCACTTAGACTACAGTAAGGCAGTGGTGGTGGAGGAAGATGCTTTGGTTGAGATCCTGCATTGGGAGGTGTATCATGAAGATAGCAGAGATATAATGCTACTACCCTCATCAGACTCAACTTTCTCCCTGTCTCCCCTCTCACCATTTAGTGGCTGGATGGACAGCAGGGATGTCAGAGTAGCATCTAGTTGTGCTGCTATAACCAGATGCACAGCAATGATCTTTTCTCTATTGGCCACTACAGGACCAGGGAGGGAGAATGCAGGAGGAATGAGACTCCTGTGTGGGTTTCGGTCACTGAGGGAAGAAGGTAGTGAATTCCTCCCTTTGCAGTACCTCCAAAAAGTTAATTATGCAAGTGTCACCAACAGGATGCTAGCCATGGTCTCATTTGTTTAGCACAGAAACAAACAAGAAATTAAATGGGTAAAGACCTACCCAATTTTCAAATCTCTGGAATTTCACAAGTCATGTTCTCCTGGGTCCTTTTGAAACCTTTTTTTCCTTCGCTTCCTCAAAATTAAAGAAGTTAAAAATCAACATTAAGCTATTATAGAAAGTATGCACTTGGGTCTGAATCGTTGACTGAACCAAACTTCAAAAAAGTTCAGGTTTGGAGAAACTAGCTACAAACATGATCTTCAGCATTTGGCTGTGGTTTGATATGCATCTCTCCCACGTCATCCATTAAATACAAGCTAAAAACCATATTTTCTCCCCATGGAACTGCCGCCATCTCTTAATAGGAAACAGTAGGCAATTTAAATCAATTAATTAGCAGTATTGGCATCAAAGAAAAAAATACATCCAGCAGCTTGGCAAAAGCAAGTTATCTACCTCCTGGGGAAAAAGTTGTTTCATTCGTTATATTTAACAGATGCTTCACAGAAACAAACATGAAAAGATCTAATCTGGTAAGAGGTTGAGAACATGGACTGTATTTCAGCATGGGCTTTGGTGGATAATGTAGTCAAGGGTGACTGACCCCCCCCCCCCGGACAACAGGCTGGAAGGATATAATAATTGTTAAGTCTTGGCCAATTTGCACAGGCATAATAAGGGTTTCAGAAGACCCATCAGAGTCATCGTGTTCAGGGATAGTTAATCCCATATCAAGTCATTCTCTCACCCATTGTTCTGAGATCTGTCAACTCCTCTCCAATCATTCGACAGAAGGAAACCTACATTGGAGGCAGGTGGTGCTCTCCCATTGGCTGGGATGTGCTGGACTCCTACCTCTGCAGGGAGACCTCATTAATGTCATCCAGGCTTGGCCAATCACTGCCAAGCTGGGTCCTGCGGGGGGCAGTGCAAACTTGGATATGTATAAAAATGTCTGTTTTGCTGTATAATATATCTCAGCTTATTTTGGGAGTGGATTACCGCAAACTGGCATCACTTTCAGCTGAAATTAAATAAATCCCCGGATGGCTTCTGCTTCAACTTGGTGAGATTTATTCTGGAATATTGGCTTCTTTTTCTCACCAGGTTTGATCCACAACGGCTTGGATCTAACTATCCACTGCCATTTTAAATTGCTCACTAAAATATATTATTCCACTTCTTCAGATAAACTGAAAAACAAATTGCACTGTTGAAATATATTTGTCTTGAAGGTGCTACTAAATTTCTTCTTACATCATGGCTGGGGGGCAGGAGAGGGCTAACCTCATCCTGACAATGTCAGCAGCCCCACAATTGTTGAACAGAATATGGAGCAATTCAAGATCGTAATTCTAGGTTATAAATGTGTAACTACTGCAAGATATCAGTCACCACATGATTATATGAGCAGCCCATGTAGGCTAGTGATTTGTTTTATCAGAAAATCATGCCAACACTTTCCTCAAAGTTTCTGTTAGTGAACTTTCACTAAATGTGGCAATCTGAATATGAACTCCATCTCATATTCCAAAGATGTCTTCCTCAGATTCCCATGAACCCGGGGGGACGGGATGGGACGGGGGACAGAGAGAGAACTTGCAAATGAACATCATAGTATAATGTGGTAAGACCTTAATTGGACTGTAAAGAACTCCAGAAGGACCTTTTAAAGGTGACCAAATTGGCAAGAAAAAGGCAGTCATGAAACAAGGTAGATTTGAAACAGTATAATAAATAACACAGCCTAACCAAAAAAAATCTTGTTCTGGTTTTTATGCCTGTTCCTATGATTTTTTGTGGCACTGATTCAGAAAATCACAATGGATAGACCACATCAGCTCTAGTTTCTTAGATATGGCTATCAATTTTCTATGGGTGAGCCGATGTTCTGTATCTCAAATAGGGGAAACTGGTGGTGTTTTTAGAATCAGCAGGCAAATACCCAGAAATAGGTTTAACATTTGAAGCATCAAAATGTGTGTTGGCCAGTATAATCTATTGGGTATAGATACATACACAGGCCGTTTTTGGAATCGGCAAGGCAGATATACCCAGAAATAGGTCTAACATTCGAGGCACCAAAAGGTGGGTTAGCCAGTGTAATCTATTGGGTATATTGTATATTGGGTATACATACACGCGTCTACTCTAAACTGATGCTGGCCTAAAATAAAATAAATCAATTTTTTAACTGTGGTGACTTCATTCATTAAAAAATCGACACTGTGTCAATTGCTGGAGAAGTAAAATTCAGCCACACTGAAGATTATTAGTTGGCTCATCTTGAAAAGCTTATTTTAGAACTTGAGAAGTACAACAAATTTACGTAGCTCTTGAGTGTCCATACCAGAAAAGTCGGGAAAGAGGTTAACGTAGTTATGCATGGTATTAAACTAAGAGCTCTCTCATTATTCCAAAATTCAGGATCATCCAATTTAATTAACTGGCAAAACATTCTGCTGCCATTATATAGGAGGGTCAGTATACTTTCAAATGGGGTGTAGACACTTGTGTGTGGTTGGGGACTCTATCAATAGCCATAGCTACCACATAGAAATCTCTAGGTTCAGAAGCAGTAAATCACGATCACCTCCGAGGAATGCAGAAAGACACCGCACAAGATGGACTTTCTGTCTGTTCTGGCACGGCTCTTGAGAGTATTCAATTCCTGGTTAGCTTGTCAATTTATTCTAAAATAATTTATGCTGCTGTCAAGACAAATAGAATTAACTGGACGAGATGGAAAAATTCTGAGCAACAATAGGGGGTTGAAAGCTGGGATAGTTCTCAGTAGGTACCTGTCAACTTGCACTAATTTGACAGGTTGCCATAGAATTAAATTTTCTATTGTCCTGCTAGATTCATAACTGGAACATAGGCTAGCTCTTACCATAGAATCCAAGCCAGAAAAAGGCAACATCTGCTATGGCTACACACCAGCCAGTTAGATTCCATCAAGTTAGATCACGCAGATTCCTGAATGGATGGTCTAAGTGTTACATTTAGATGGTCTGCACAGAAGTTATAGAGTACTCAAAAATTATCAATACTTGTTTCTGCGCTAGAAACGTAAGGTGCTGCCTTATACCCAATGGCTTGGGCTACTGCCAAACACAAGACTCAATTCTAAAAAAAGCCAATGGGATTTTGGGCTGAATAAATAGTATAGTGTCTCGATCCAGGGAAGTCATGCTACCCCTCTTTTCTGCCTTGGTCAGATCACACCTGGAATACTGTCCAATTCTGGGCACTGCAAATGGAGATGTTGACAAGCTGGTATGAGTCCAGAGGAAGGCGACTAAAATCATCAATTGTCTGGAGAACAAGTCCTGTGAGGAGCTGCTTAAAAAGCTGGGCCTGCATATGAAAAGGCTGAGAGGAGACATGATGAGGGCCATGTACAGTATAAATGTGTGAGAGGAAGTCAGAGAGGAGGGAGCAAGCTTGCTTTCTGCCGCCCTGAAGACTAGGATGCAGAACAATGGCTTCAAACTACAGGAGATTCCACCTGAACATCAGGAAGAACTTCCTAACTGAGAGAGCTGTTCAGCAGTGGAACTCCCTGCCCCAGTGTTTAGTGGAGGCTCTTTCTTTGGAGGCTTTTAATCAGAGGCTGGATGGCATCTGTCGGGGGTGCTTTGAATGCGATTTTCCTGCTTCTTGGCAGGGGATTGGACTGGATGGCCCACAAGGTCTCTTCCAATTCTATGATTCTATGACTGGCAAGAGCAATCCAGGTTTTCAAGAAGGATCATTTCCCAACCTTACCTGAAGATCCCTTGCCATTTCATTTCCAATTACTAACCCAGCCTGATCTAGCTTATCTTTCCAAAGTCATATGCAATCGAGTGTAGTCAGGGTGATGTGGTGGTTGAATTCTGTATTCCCTGATTTGTAGAAAATTGACAAAATGCTCCTACAAGACACTTCAGCTTTTTCAATTGTTTTGCAGGGGAGGAAAAATGGTCCGAGATTCACTTTGTGTGTAGTCAAGATATCTTACATTTAAGTCCAGAAGGTGGCACTCTCCTACCCTTGAGCTTTAAATGTATGAGATAATGTCTCCAAGTACCAATTCAGTATAAAATTAAACGCAAACCGAGTTCCCCAAAGGCTCATAGAAGACCATGACGATAGTGACAATAACTTAGTATTTATATTGCACCTTTCGTAAGCACTCAACACAGATTATCTCAGAAAACCTTACAACACCATAAGGCAGATTAGCATTATTAGTGCCAGTATTGCTGATGAATTAAATTCGGAGGGACTTCTATACCAGGTTATAACTGGTCCATATCACATTAGGATCTTTATGTCTTCAACTTGCTGCTTTCCCATTACAGACCTATCATTTCGTATACACTAATAACTCTGAACAATGAAGACTGATGCTCAGCCATATGGACACATAACTATGTTACTGGCATTTTGGATAGGGCACCAGGGAGTAGAGAAGAACCTCAGGCGCCAATGCTGAATCCAACCCTCATGGTTTCTCTAGATGGTCATAATCCTTTCTACATCCCACCACTGTCAGCGGCTATCCAATTCTTGTATGGCTTCCCCCGTCCATTTTTAAAAGTTGAAATGCCTTACCCAAGCCTTAGTTGTAACTTTATTATTAAAAATATGCTGGTATTATTGGTCCCACCATGTTGCTTTTGGACCCAAACGCCAGTAGAACAAAGTCCTGAGAAGTTCTCTGAAATTAACTTTGGCCCTTAGGGTGAAAAGGTTCCATTTTGCTGTTTCAGAGCAAGGGTGGAGAACATGTGGACCTTAACCAGATGTTGGACTGCACCTCCCATCATTCATTAGCTATGTTAAAAGGAATGGGGGTAACTGCAGCCAAACAGCGGAGAGCCAAAATATGCTCTAGGGTAGGGCTTCTTAAACTTTTTCCACTCACAACCACTTCCATTTGAGAAATTCTACATGGACCGAGGTATATAAGTATATAAAATAGATATAAAAATTAAACATGTACTGATAACAAATCAGCATTTGCAAGGCTTGTGCAACAAGTACAGCTGAAGCATTTTCTACAGAATCCACTGTAAACACTGCACATTGTTGCTGACAGAGTCACGTAAATGTCTAAAACAATCACTAGGTATTTTACCATTTTTCGCAGCTCCCATTTTCTCTGATCACACTTGAAGTTTAAGTCTGGTCAGAGAAAGTGTTTAAGAAGCAGTGCCCTAGGGAACTCCTGAGCCTTCTCATCGATATTTCTCTTACCAATCCATAGCTGTGCCTTGTGAACTTTGGAAAGTCTCAGTCTCAACTCTTTTCTTTCCAGTAAAACAAGGGAATCACAATCCAATTGTGAGAAATGACGACAATTCAAAAGGAGACCAAGAGCAAAATGATTCTTATACACCAGAAAAGCCGAAGCTTGGGAAAAAAAGTTCTGAAGACCTTCAAAGAGTGTTTTGCTACAAATCTTGTAGGAGGTCTAGAAAGAGCAGACCAAGCACATCACTTTCAACAAAACAGGAAACAGTCTGTCATGATCGTAATGCACTACAAGTCCCATCTAGCCCGCAGAGGTGAGGAATCATAGCAGTTGGGGCCCAACATCTGGAGGGTCACATGTTCTCTTGCTTAGATCATAACCCAAATCCTGGCATGGACACAGTTTCCTTGGGCTCCACACTCACAAAGAAAGGCTGGTTATTCTGAACTCTTGAGTTCACTCTCTTATTTTTCACCGGAAAGGAGTAAATCAAAAGCCTATGACCTGTAAGCTGCACTTACATTTGTAGACGTTATTCATGGGCATTAGAATCTGCAGTTCCCAGAAGCAATGAGAAGCACAGTCAATGATAAGGAATTATGAGAAATGACATTCAGCATTTGTAGAGCCACACTTGGTCACTTCTGATATAAATATACTCAAAATATGATCTAATAGTAAGAACCGATTTAGAGAAGGCGATAATCTGGGCTTTATAAATACCTTCCTCATGAAATCTTGGCCAACCATCTTCTCTCTCATTGGCTTTCTAGATGGCTGGAAAACCTGTAGACAAGAAATCTCCCCTGCCACCCTGTTTGAGTCTCCATCCAAACCAATTTCACATTCAGGCATGCTCCAAGAGGCACGGCAGAGCCCTCCCAACAAACCCAACAGATTGCTGTGGCTCCTGTTTATCGATTATCGTTTTATATATAAATATAATTCCCATTTAAATAGATTTCTTTCTCTTTTTTGTACAGCAATTGGAAAACAAAACAATCAACTCCAACAAAAAGACAACAACCAAAAACAAAACAGAATAAAATGAGAGCGGAGTCTGTGGCGGCTCCGGAGGGCCGCTCCGGAGGTAGTTGCTGAGTCGTAACACTGGTTCTTTTGGAAGGGGGAGCAGGAATCACAGAGGGCTTTGAAGGGCCAGTTCATCAAAGTGGTCTCCCTGGGACCTTCCCCTACACGGAGCTCTCATCCAGCTTTTCCACCAGTTGCGTATGTTTCCGCTTCTCCAGGATCTTACTCAGCTCCTCGGTAAAGGAGTTGTAGAGTGGTGAAGTGCACGGCTCCTCATTCTGCCTCAGGAGCATGTAGCTGTTGCCGTTCATCTTACGCAGCATGTTGGGCAAGGTAGGGATGCCGTTGGTGAATTCAGCAGGCAGGGGAGGAGGGGGCGGGGGTGGCGCAGGGGGTGCCTCCTTGGACGGGGAAGCCAGCATGGTGGCTTCCCCAGGGATGATCTGGAGGCAGCCATCAGGAAAGAGGCCCAGGTCATCCTCCTCTTCCTCCTCTGGGCTGCCTTTGCCCATGCAGTTAGAAGAGACAGTCTGCAGCTCCACACTGGAGGCCTGGGGGATCCCGAGACTGTACTTGCCCTTTCGTTTCTGCAGGCAGGAAACGTAGAGGAGCACCACACTCAACACAAAGCACAAGCCCCCCAGCACTGTGATGACTGCAATGTAGATAAATTTTCCATCCCCATTAGCAGAGCTGGGCGAATACCAGGATTGCTGGGGCATCGTGGGGGACAGCTGTGGTACTAGCTGCTCAGGCAGCACAGAGAGGACAAAAGAAGCCACCAGGGCCTGGAGGCCATTTTCCTCAGCATAGCATTGGTACTCCCCGCTGAACTCAAGTTGTGTGTCCGTCAGGAGCAGACCATCCACCCCTATGCGAAAGTGGCCCTGCCCATCCTCAGCCAGCACTTCTGTGCCATTCACCAGCCATGTCGACCGTGCCAGGTTGGATGTCTGCTCGCAAGGCAGAAGCACATCGTCTCCACGCAGCACTGTCCGGTTCTTCTGCACAGGTGTGGCTGCAGAACACACAAAAAAAGGCAAGGTCTTCCATATATACCTTAACAACAGCAAGTCAGGAGAGAGAACAGAGTATCACCGAGTAATAAGGTAGGAATATAACTGGGGAAAGTTGCTGTTTTGGATTACAGCCAGCCAGCATGATCAATTCTTGGACTTGTATTCCATGAAAGCAATTTATCAAGGTGTTGGGATGAGGCAGTTTGACTTTGAAAGGTCTTAGGAAAAACTGTTAAGACATTGTACCACCTTGAGATTATTAGTTTTGTTTCTTTTTTGAAAAAGAAAAGTGCCCTGTTCTTCCTGCTTGGAGGAAATTTAGGGACTTTGAGAGCAATGTGTGAAGAAATCTCAGACAACTGAGCTTGCGTGGACACAAGCTCCTATGCTCTGCAGATGTACAATTTTCCTTTTCCTTGGCTACCCCTTCTCTGTTATATACCTCTTATCTGTTCCACAAGTCACATTTTTCTCTTATTCTACTCTTTCCCAACTCAAGAAATGCAATTTTGAAATAAAAAAGAGTCCACAATACAAAGAATTACATCAGCTCTACCTAATAGTTTTAAGAGGCTGTATTTACTTTGTGCTCATTGTTGGATTTCATCTTTGGACCGCACAAGTCTCTTGTGTCATCAAGTTTCCAGACCTCAATGAGTAGCTAGACTATAGATAGGATGGGATTCCTCCCCCACATTCCTATGCACGTTTCCCAAAAGGGTTTTGTCTTTACTCTTCCTCCTTGCCAGTGTCTCCTCCCCTTTGATGACGTAGCAACGGAATTCTGTGAGGGAACTTTTTTTAAAAGGTATTTTTATTGCCCTGGGCTGGCCATGTGGCCATTCACTATTTTTCCACTTTTCTGCTTTTCTTTCTACCTATGAGGATGCACATTTTGCCTCTCACTAGGCAAAATGTAGCTGCCTGGACTTTTTACCCTTTTTACCTCTTTAGAAGATGAGATTTAATAAGCTAGTTAGTCCCAAGACCTTTTCTATCAAGAATGTAATTTTTTTACTTTAATAAATACTTTTGAAACTATAGTTCTGACTCTGCAATCCTAAGCCATCCTATGGAACAGAAGGTTATCCCAGGTCATCACATGTAAATTTCTGCTGGTTATGAGGTTTACTTCTGGTAATCTATTTATGGTGGAATCACCCCAACAGAGGGTTATTTTGAGCCTAACAGCTCAGATTCCCCAACACTCATAATATGATGTTTTGCTATAGGCGTTACACCTAGTCCTGGGTAACTGAAAGAACCCATATTTTGGGCGTGGGCAAGAAGGAGAAAAAAAACAACAGATGGCTCACATCTCTTTCAAGAACAGATAGGAAGCAAATGAACTGTTCATCTTTCCTCTGTCCAGAGCACCACAGCTGAGTCTCCACTAGTCATGGCCCCAAAATTTGTCCCATTCCTTTGATTCATGTTTAGATTTCATTCCGTTCATTCAGATGGCACGAAACGGAAAGGCACCTCCTGGAACGAAAAGGCACCTCCTGGAACGATACTGGCTCCAAGCATGCTTTTTGGATCGATCGCCTGGGGCCTGGAAGGGCTTGCAGCCAAGCACCAAGTAAGGAGTGTTCCTTACTTGGCGTTTGGCTTCAGGCCTTGCGAGGCCCGGGTGCATAGGCCCAAAGCCTGCATCCATAGGTCGGGGTGCTTTCAGCCTATGGGTGAAATTCCTCCCTCCAATAATGGGTCGAAATAAAACTGATCCTTTGACCCTGAAAATGAAAAACAAATATCTGACCTCCCAATTTTGGAGATTCAGACAAAAACAAATCAGGGCGCGCACCAAAAGCCGGGACACAAAACGGATCAAAGTAAGTCCCAAATGCACATGACTAGTCTCTACCACCACCACTACCTGCTCAAATGCACACCCTGCTCAAGTAGAAATCTAAGGAAGGGAAACGATGAGAACCTTACCCTGTGAAGAGTTATTCAAACAGCCAATGTTGCCATGCAGCACATCCTGGATCATCCTGGACCTGAGAAAGATTAAGGAGGACCTTTAGCAGTTGTGAAAGTCTTACATATACAACCTCCGAAGCAAATACACTCTGAAGCAAACTCTTACATACTCCAGCAAATGCGTCTCTGCTAACTCTCTTATGAACCTGTGACCTTCCAAATATTGATGAATTGCTCCCTCTAGTAACCTTCCCCATTTGTTATGTTGGAAGAAGCTGATGGGAATTTTGAGCCAAACAACACTTCTAGGCAAAACTTTGTCCAGTTGCACATCATCCGAAGTACACATCACAAGCTTCACAGACATCTCCAAAATAAAATTTAAGCTACTGTATTTAAATTTGTCTTTATTGGACTTTTGGGAGTTCATTTGGAATGTAGACAGCTGCCTTATATTTTCATGTATTTTATTATGCTTGCTCCTCGTGGTTTGATAGCTGCAACCATTTAATTTTTTTGAACAGTTCTCAGTGCTGTCAACTACTTACAGCTTATTTTTTAATGCACACTATCAAAGCTGACTATGAAGACACTCAGATATTCCAAGGAAGCCACAGGGGAGTTATGGCCTCTTTTGCCTGAGTGGGGGAGAAGGGAGACATAGAGATACATCTCAAACACATTATTCCAAAGGACCCATAGGTTCGATGGGGCTCAACACAGTGACAATATATCGGGTTGCATCATGATATGTGGGGCATTCATTAAAGATTTCCCCTGACCCACTTCTATTTATCACAGGATGCTGAAACTTCACATGTGTAATGATATAAGTGTTGATTGATGAACACACCATTCAGCAAGTGGAGATCGCCATTTTGGAAAACTGCAGCATAACTATTTGCCACCTAGTCCAGAATGTCAATATTAGTGTGGGGTCCATGGAAAAAAATCCAAAACCATTTTCACATGCATAAGGTATCTGCTCGCTGGGTCCCCCAACTGCTCACACTTTTCCAGAAGCAGGAATGAGCCAAATGCTCTCAGGTCCTCTTGACAATGATGTGCCATGGAAACCAGGAGGACTTTTTCAACAGTCTGATCACACAGGATGAATGCTGTGTCCATCGCTATGATCCTGAGACTAAAGTCCAGTTGATGCAATGGAAGCATCCTGACTCACCGCCTCCAAAGAAGGCATGTGCCCAACTCTCAGCAGGCACGGTCATGCTCACAGTATTTTGGAACCAGCATGGAGTAGTACTGATGGTACCCTAGGAAAGGGTACCGTGATCACTGGGGCATACTATGCTTTACTGGTGCAGAAATTGCGAGAGGGCATCAAAACCAAGAGATGGGGCATGCTCACCTTCTGCAAGACAATGCACCAGTTCACAACTCACATGTTGCCCAAATGGAAGCAAGCTCCTCTGGCATTGAAATTGTACCACATCCCCCTTATTCACCTGACCTCACACCATTGGACTTCCACCTCTCTCCACTAATGAAGTTAGTTTTGAAGGGCAACTATTTTTCAGATGATGTCACTCTGATTTCTGAAGTCACAACGTCGCTTTTGGAGCAACCTGACAACTTCCACAAGCAAGGTGTTTACCAGTTACTTAAAAAGATGGGAGAAGTGTGTGTCTCTAGGTGGCAAATATGTAGAGAAGGACTAGTAACTGTGCCAAGTTTCATTGCTCTCAGTCCACAGAAAGTGGGTCAGGGGAAATCTTTAATGAACACCCCTCGTAGAACCCCAGTTTTAGTAAGAGTTGGAAGGTCCCTGAACACACTCAATCGCTTCCAGTCCCTTACTCTCCAGTCTGTTTTTAATCTGCATCCTCGTACCTGTCTGGCGTTTCAGCTAGTTCTCGGCACTTCTCGCCATCCCAGCCACAGTAAGGATCCCGGGCCAAGATACAATCGAAGCAGGAAACATATCTTCTGCAGTTGGACAATGGCAACTGCAGGACTCCACTTCGGGTGCCTATGTAGAGACTCCGCTGTAAAGAGAATAACAGGAGGAATTGTACTTGGCATACATATTTTGAAGCATCACCACAGATCAGAGGATGAAGATGTGCATTGCCAGTTGTTGTTCCATTGCAGCCATGATCAGCTTAAATTTAAAGATGAGCTGTAGCCCAACATCTGGGGGTCCCATGATCCCCATTTCTGCAATGAAGCCAGTTGGTCACACTGCACTGAGCTGTACAGCAGGAAATGGGTTAATGGCTTATGGTTAATGGTTTATGGAGACGTAATGCTCCAAGATCCAAATTAAAGGCAGAATAGCTAAGAATGTCAATGTTCAGAGACAAATTCAGAAAATCAGTAGCACTAATAAAGAGAGGGATTATGGTAACAGGTGCAAATTTTACCTCATCCACTGCATGCAATTATTTTCAACTGTACTCAAATGAACTTCCATATCAGGAGTATCTCTACCAAATTCACAAAGGTTGTCATTTTTGGCTGCGATAGTAGAAGACTCTAGGTTTCGTGGTTAGTGCAGAATTTTCACATATCTAGGGTGATTTAGGAGTGAAAATCACACCAATTATTTTAAAATGGGAAGATTCAGGGGGCTTTGGGGGGGCGCACAAAAAGTGGGCCACATTGGACAGACATTAAAAGCAACTTCATAGGCAGGGGCTGCCCACTTTTCAGCCCCTTCCAAGCAGTTTCTGGGATAAAGGCAAGATTCTTAGGGAAGCCTTTTTTCGATCATGTAAGAAGTGAATTGAGAAACTGCAAGTCGCTTCTGGTGTAAGAGAGGTGGTGGTCTGCAGAGACATTGCCCAGGTAACACCCAGATGTGTTACATTCCTGTGGGAGGCTTCTCTCATGTCCCTGCATGGGAAGCTGGAGCTGACCGACGGGGAACTCACCCCATCTTGCGGATTCGAGCCGCCGACCTTTGGGTCAGCAGTTCAGCCAGCACAAAGGTTTAATCCATTGCACCATCACAGCTCCTTTAGGGAAGCATTGACAGCTCTGTTCATGTGTGTCTTCTAGTTGCCTGTCTATTTAGGGCGATCTTAGCTTCCCAGTAGAGGGCAGCAGCATTACAGAGCAAGATGCAGGTGTCGCTCATGTACCTTATACCTAGTCATCCCACCTGACCCAGGGCAACCTCTCTATCTGGCACCCTGCAGATGTGATGGACTACAATTTCCATCAATCCAAGGCTGCAAAAAGGTTTTCAAGGGTGCTCCTTTACCCACACTCTGGTCTACAGAGCTTTGTCTACAAAAGTGACCCATGTGTCACTATACCTGGGGGCAGATCCCATGCCTTGTTGAGTGTGGGAGATGTTTGTAATGAAAGAGAAAGAACACCACCCAAGTAAACAGGAATAGTGCCCCTTCGTCCACATTCCTTCCTTTAACAAGCACCCTGATATGCAGTATGGGTATTTACTAGGCAAATGATTCCCCACCCTTTTTTATCTCCAAGGCAGGAAAAGCACCACCAACTAAGAACTTGCAGATCAGGCTGATGTTGATGCAAGCCACAGGATCAGGGCCAGTACACACGGTGGCAATCCTCGCGGTCTCCCAGGTCGAAGGAAACACACAGGTCAAACTTTCACAACAAGCAGCTTAAAGTGTCTTTTCTCAATTGGTTGATTTCAACTCCTATAAACCATGCTTGCATGAGGATGATGGGGACTGTAATACGAATATACCTGGGAGCCACCAAGTTGGAGGAGGTTTCTCTTAAAACCCTGTCTCTCCTTGCTGGCCTTCACACAAGTTACATCTCAGTCAGGCCGACCAAACTGTAAACCTTTGCCACACAAGAAAGGAACTGGAAAGTCATTTAGAAACAGGGCTGGAGAATTCCTCATTTCAGAGAATTCCTCATTTCAACAGAAAGGAGGAAACCATGAAAATGAACAAAATCCGGCTACCAGTGTTTAAAAAAACTCCAAAACCAGGATAGTTAATAAAGAACAACACTCAGAAAACAGGGGAAATCCAGACAGGAAACAACCAAGGCCAGCTAACACCTTCCAACAAAGGATTCCCCCAGGCAGGAAGCAGACAGGCTTTGAAACTGCAAGGCCATTAAATGCTAATCAAGGTGGCCAATTGCAACATTTACACCTGCCGCAAACAGACAAGAGTTCTTTCTCCCACCCTGGATATTCTACAGATATATAAACCTCACAAGCTCTGAGGATGCTTGCCATAGATGCAGCTGAAACGTCAGGAGAGAATGCTTCTAGAACATGGCCATGGAGTCCGGAAAGCCTACAACAACTCAGTTATTCCAGCCATGAAAGCCTTCGACAATACACTCACTTGCCTAGTTTCCAACAGACCTCACAACCTTTGAGGATGCCTGCCATAGACGTGGGCAAAATGTCAGGAGAGAATGCTTCTGGAATATGGCCATACAGCCTGGAAAACTCACAGCAATCCAAGAATGGAGAAATTCAGTGTTTACTGTCAGAGACATACAGCTGATCTCCTGCCAATTAGGGAGTTGTTAAAGGTTACAGAGCAAATGTTAAGCAAATGAAAAACCAAGAGTTGTAATGCTAACTTGTAATGTCAGGAGAAGGGCAGAGAGGGACCATCCAGAGGTTGGGATGGTAATAATATAAACCTGGAAATTTAAGTTCCTTAATGTAGGGACACAAAATCATAGCAGACAGCAAGCCCTCAAGACAACTGAGAGTTAATATACTGGGTGGGAGCAGCTTAGTGAAGGGCAAGGCGAAATAATCACCCTTCAAGGCACTGCTTTATCCGAGTCTGCCCGATTAGCAGATATGAAAAGAAGCAGAGTGCACAAGAGAGGAAAGGAACAACACCCAAATTCTTAGATTTGCTCCCATATATACACAAACATACAAAAGCAAAGTTAAGAAGAGAACCACGCCTTGTTGGACTGTTTATTAATGCTGATAGTTTTCTGCCACTGTAGTAGCTAATAGGAAAGGTGAACACTTCCATCTCATGACTGCATCTGGGAACTTTGGCCATTGAAGGTTTCAGGGAGAAAAACCAGGTATTGGTTAAGGAAGATGTCCAGACTCTTCTGACTTTGGGTTGTTGTAAGTTTTTCGGGCTATATGGCCATGTTCTAGAAGCATTCCTTCCTGACATTTTGCCTGCATCTATGACCTCAGAACCTTTGAGTATGCCTGCCATAGATGCAGGCAAAACGTCAGGAGAGAATGCTTCTAGAACAGGGGTGCCCACACTTTTTCAGCATGCGAGCTACTTTTAAAACAACCAAGTTGAAAAGATCTACCTGCCGCCACGTGCGCTCCTTCTGCCTGCGGGGCATTGCGGGAAGGAGGGAGCATGAGGCAGGGCCTCCAGAGGCCCGGTTCGTGCTCCGCCCTGCCTCTCTCGTCCGGAAGCAGCCATGCAGCCTCCACTGCTGGTGAGAGAGAGGGGGGCGCGAGGCGGGCCTCCGGAGGCCCCGCCTCGCCTCCCTCCTTCCCGCAATGCCCTGCGGAAGGTGCTCCTTCGTTCCCGCAATGCCCCGCAGGCGGAAGAAGCGCTGCACGGGCGGAAGGAGTGCCATGCGGGCGGAAGGAGAGTCGTGCGCAAAGTGCGCACGCACAGGGCAGAGACGCCCCCCATCCAGCTGCGATCGACCTCATTTGGACTCTGATCGACTTCCTGGGCAGTCCTGTTCTAGAACATGGCCATATAGCCCGGAAAATCTACAATAACCCACAATATCTGCTTTGAACTGGAATATCTGAGTCCATACTTCCATATATCCCAGTTCAAAAGCAGATAATGTGGGATTTTATTCAGCTGTGTGGAAAGGGCCTCCTCAGATGCCTTTAGTGTAAGCTGTGCTGGCTGAAAAGCTTCTCAAGGTTATAGCCTAAACACATTTGGAGAGCACCTTAACATCCCTGTTTCCTGTTAATAACTAGTGCATGGAAAAGAATTGCAGGCCAACAAGAAAATCCTCACAACAGTGAGTCTCTTACTGTCTTTTGAAGAATAAAGCCAGAAAAATATATTGTTTAAGGCTTTCATGTCTGGAATCACTGGGTTATTATGCCTTGATATGGTTGTGTGGAACGGCTGTGAATTTCAATCGAACTCATCTGGAGGTTACCACTCAAAAAGGTTGCCTTCAGGTATTGCATTCAAAAGTATTTGTGTGAGAGTGCGTCAATCTGAGGCCACCTCTACCTGCTTTTTTGAAATGATGAGGTTCTCCACAGGCTGGGGAACTCTGGAGGCCTGGATTTCCTCTATGATGTGGACTTTGGAACCAAGGACTACAGCCTTATGGATCTTGCCGTTACCTGGGGAGAAACAGTCAATATCACAATGGGAACAAAGAACACTGTCTTACATATTGTCTTAGATTTTATTTTAATCCTGCCAGAAACATGAAGGTCAAGATTACTGAGTATAAAGCAAACATGAGCAAACTTCAGCCAACAGTAGGCTGTTAGGCATTGTGTGAGTTGAAGTCCAAAACACCTGGACGGCCAGAGTTTGCCCAGGCCTGACATAAGGCATAAAGTATCTGCAGGTAGAAGTATTCTACATCTCTCTCCCACCATCACAAGGCCCATGGAACTTTCTCTGCAATAGTTCTTTCTATGCCAATTAGCGTCTGATGGCAAGATGGGTGGAAATCAGAGAAGCATCTTGCTATGTCTCCACAGTCAAATGCAAAACAAGTCCTTCTGGGGTCCTGATCTGACTAGGGGAACATAGCCAGATGGTTCTCTGATCTCACCAATCTCCACCAGTCTCTAAATGACTGTTAAGAGGTATTGCTGCAATGAAACGGTGAGTTCTCAGGTACCTTCATCATTTCAGATGGAAGAAAATAATTCTACATTTTGCAAAAAAACAAAAAAGGAACATATATGCATATGTTGCATTTAATAACAACAACGCTTTATTTGTATTCCACCCTATCTCCCCGAGGGGACTAAGAGCAGATTCCAGCACAAACATTCAATGCTTCAAAACAATAAAATACAGACACACAGACAAAGGCAAAGGATTCCCCTTCATCTCTTGCTCTGGGGGGTGGTGCTTATCTCCATTTCTAAGCTGAATAGTGTGCTCTGTCCGCAGACACCTCCTCGGTCATTTGGCCAAGCGTGACTGCATGGAATGTCGTTTACCTTCCAGTCGAGGTGGTACCTATTTGTCTATTCACATGTTCATGTTTTTGAACTGCTAGGCTGGCAGAAGCTGGAGCTAACAGCAGGAGCTCACCCCATCCCGCAGATTTGAACTGCCCACCTTCCATTCAGCAAGTTCAACAGCTTCACAGTTTAACCCACTGTGCCACCGCATCCACTTGTGCTTGCTATATCACTAACAGGATGCTGGCCTGCTTTGCATACCCTGTGCAACATCAGGTTGCACCCTGGATTGGCAAGTGAGGTAATTTACCCAATTTCAGATTTACAAGAAGTGGGAGACTTCCAGAATTGCATACAGCTTAGTGTGTGCAGTAGGGCATTCTGAGGTGCAAACACCAATTAGTCAAAGTGCGTCTCCAACATCATGCAGTTGCTTCGGGCAGTGGAGCAAAGTGAGCTGCAAATCTACTGTTTGATTGCCTGGATGATTTCACCTCTGCAACACTTGGCTCTGGGGACTCCGATGAGCCTGGAATTGCCAATTCTGGCTTGAGATCCACCAGACAGGTTTTTGTGGCCATTATGACTCAGACCCAGGAATCTTCTGCACCTCTGGCAATAAAAGGCGATACAGATATGGATGCAAATGGGGCAGATAGCATTTCACTTTCTACCTCAAAAGAGCTTGGGCCACCCAAATTAGTCATTCTAGTCTCATCACCACAACCCTTGTGCTGACAGGACTGCTGACCGAAAGGTCGGCAGTTTGAATCTGGAGAACGGGGTGATTTCCTGTCTTGTCAGTTCCAGCTTCCCATGCGGGGACATAAGAGAAGCCTCTCACAGGATGGTAAAACATCCCCTGGGCAACGTCCTTGCAGATAGCCAATTCTCTCACACCAGAGGCAACTTGCAGTTTCTCAAGTCACTTCTGACATGTAAAAAAAACCCCAAAAGAATCTGAATTGCACTTTTGCAAGGGGTTAATAGAATTCAGAAACTGCCACAAAAGTAGAATTTTTTAAGGAAACACAGAGGAATGTTATTAACTTAATTGAGCAAATTCCCAAGCACAAATATTTTCAAATCTGAATAGATGTTGAGCTCCTTGTCATTAAAAAACTCTATTTTTGAGAGGAACTGATCACCCAACAAAGAACAGCCTGCCTGAAGCATGCGGGAGGCAGAAAGCAACAGAGAAAAATGCCCTTTGACTGGAAAACTGCAAGTGAGTTTGCTGAGGTGGATACAGCCAACACAGCATGAAAACGCCAAGCACTCATATCTGTTTATTAGGTCTGCCTGTTTTCAACTCAGTAGTAGTAAGGCTCACATGTTAGCTGTCATATTTTCCCCTAAGTATAAGAAATGGGTGATTTTTGCATCACAGACCAAGTTTCAGCTGCTTCTCCTATTTAAAAATCTGAGATCCAATTATGCAAGTTTGGAAGATTTGCATTCTTCATCATGACTGCTGCCCTACATTTCTAAAAGGCTCGAGAGAAGGGAGATTGCAATCTGGTGAAACATATGGATGAGAAATCCAGACACCCTACCTGTTCCCAGGAACAGCGTGTCATACACCTTCCCATCAAGGGCCCGGACTCTGTCGACTGCAACCTGAGTGTAGATCACATTTTTCTTCACCAACAGAGGAGCCCCGTCTACAGGTTTCACTTCTTCATACATCAGTGGATGAAGTTTGATAAAATCCAACACGCTGTTGGGCAGGTCCTGGGAGGTGTTGAAGCCAGCCTTATGAGCACGATTGTTAATGCACTGCGGAGGGGAAATGAAGATTGTTTGCTTAACCAGGTTGCAGACACCAAGATGGGTGAAGAGTGTGGGAGCGTGGTCTTGGAGAGCAACCTTGGGCCACCAGAAAGTGTACCACTACCAAAATTTGGAAGCAAATGCATAGTTCTCTATGATCAAAGGAACTACCAGAATGCCTTCGAGTGCCAAAAAGCCTTTCAGGGCAGAATATTTCCTTTGTCTTCCATAGAGAAAGAAGAGAGACTTGGTTATTTTAATTTTCTTTTGTGACTACTGCCCTGCAGATTATGGTGTTAAAATTTGACAGCAGGAGAAAAGCAAGCAAGAGCGGACCTGCAAAAATAAAAAGTCGGGGGCTTACTCATGAACACAAACATATAAACAAAAATTCGTTGATGGGATTCTGTCAGTTCACATTATAGGCAATGGCAACAAATATCTTAATGTGGTCAAGATTAGCACAAACCTAAATAAAAACTATGGTGGAAGTAAAAAATCTTTTGCGCAAAGGAACGCACAGGTACAATGGTAATGGTTATCTGATTTTTTTTGTGTATATCATTCTGAAATATTTTTTCTAGTGGGCCTTTACCTTGTCTCAGATTTAGACTCCTTGAAAGAAGGACTTTGTGCATGTGTGTGTTCATGTACACAAGAGAAGGGGGGAGGGAGAGGGAAAGAGAGAGGGAGAGAAGGAGAGAGAGAGGGAAGGGAGGAGAGAGGGGGAGAGAAAGGAAGGGAAGGATCGAGGGAGAGAGGGAGAGAGAGAGGAGAGGGAGAGAGGGGGGAGAGGGAGAGAGAAAGGGAGAGAGACTCCCTCGGCCATTATCTAGGATGAGGGGCAAAACAAAATAACTTACTGCTCCTGGCCTGGGTGCTGGCACTTCCCCGTTGTATTGGGACCATTTGCGGGAGGAGTCCTGGTATTCCATGTATGTCCCTTGGAAAGCTGTCCGTACCTCGGAGATGTTGTATCGGCAGATAGCAGACACCTCCATGCTCCTCCTGGAAGATGTGGAGAAATGACCATCAAGCAGGATGAAACTTCCCATTTCTCACTAAATTCTCTGGCTCCAAATGAAGAAGTGACCCACTTGCCAGGGTCTAGCAAGATATATAGCTCTAGCTAAAGTCCTGCTAAAGGGGTACAACTACAGAGGTTTTAACATTGAACTGAGAGCCACAAGGAGATCAAGAGCGGCAGGCTGCCAACATGCAAGTTATGTTTCCACTGAAAGGTAAGCCTTCGGACAACAACCAGAATAAAGAGATCAAGGGTGCATGCACACTTTAAAATTAAGCAGTTTGGCAGTTTTGTTGGAATCCATAAGGTCAGACAAGTCTCTAAAAGGCCTGGAGTTAAGAAATGGATCTTTCAAGGTCCGCGCGTTTGCGGACGATCTTGTCTGTATGGTAGAAAACCCGGAGGAAGATATGGAAAGATGGTTAGAGCTAGTCAGAGGTTATGGAGAAGTAGCGGGGTTTAAAGTTAATAAACAAAAGACCAAAATAATTGTCAAAAATGTCTCCCAAAGGGAGAGAGAGACCATTCAGGCTAAAACGGGCATTGAAATTGTAAACAAAATAAAATACTTGGGGATAACCATTACAGCAAATAATATCAACCTAATTCAAAATAATTATGAACATTTATGGAAAGAGGTGAGGGGGAAATTAGAAAAATGGAAATCTCTGAACCTATCTTTGCTGGGAAGAATCTCCCTAATAAAAATGAGTATACTGCCCAAGATGATCTTCGTATTTAGAAACCTGCCTATCCTGAAAAATGATAAGATACTTTCAGTTTGGAAAAGGGACCTCGCTAACTACATTTGGGGAGGCAAAAAGGCCAGGATTAAGTGGACAAACATGATCGATGAAAGCTCCAGAGGGGGATTGAGCGTTCCTGACCCCAAAAAAGCTATTATGAGGCGGCGGCCCTGGATTGGGCCTGCGAGTGGGCCACTCTAGAGGATAAAAGACTCCTAGCCCTAGAAGGCCATGAGCTCGAGTGGGTTGGCATGGATACATGCAATATGACAAAACAAGGATAGAAAAAGATTTCAGGGACCATGTCGTCAGGAGGGGATCCTAAGAATTTGGCTCAAATACAAAGATAGACTCTATAGAAAAACACTCTTTGGATATCTCCAATGGAAGCGTTCCATCGGAGACAATACGGGAAAAAACCTGGCTAAGCTACGCGTCACTCCTAAAGAGGAGAGAGGAGAGGGGACCTTAAAGGGCTTTACTGAAGTCCAGGAAATGGATAAAGATATAAACTGGTACCAATATGCCCAAATAAAGAGCATCTTTCTTAAAGATAAAGAGAGGGACTTTGAGACAAAACCAAATTTTTGGGACCAGGTGATGGTGAAAAAACAGAAAAGAATCAGTAGGTTGTATAAAAAAATTCTAGAATGGCAAACACAAGAAGAACAAATAAAAGAGTGTATGTTGAAGTGGGCGCAAAACATAGGACAACAGATCCCCTTAAAGAACTGGGAAAGAATTTGGAATGTCCATCTAAAATACACCTATGCGTATGAACTCAAAGAGAATATAATAAAAATGGTGCATAGATGGTACCTAACCCGAGGAAAATAGCCAGCTATAATAAAAACTATTCCAACAAATGTTGGAAATGTAAGGCTGAGGAGGGAAACTTTTACCATCTTTGGTGGGGGTGTGGGAAAATAGGCAGGTTCTGGAGGGGGTGCATAAGGAACTCCAGGGGCGTTGAAGCTGAAGCTAAGATTTAGACCTGAAGCATACCTCTTGGGGATGGCTGGGCGGGAGGTCGAGACTGACAAAAATAAAGAAAAGTTGTTTGTGTACTGTTCCACAGCGGCGAGACTCTGTTTGGCTAAACGATGGAAGTGTGAGGAACTACCATCGCTAGAAGACTGGAAAGCCAAAATCCACGACATAATGAAAATGGACTGCCTATCACAGGCCATGGAGCCTGATAACAAGACAAAAGGACCGACTGGTCCATGATAACAGACTATTTGAAAGACTGTAAGAAAGAATGGACCATGGTGTAAGGACTAACCAGAGCCACCAGAAACCAACATATCCTCTCAGGGGGCCTTAGGTTGGGTGCAAAGAACCCGCCACGAGGATGGACTAAACAATAGGCACGAGGCAATCTAGCCTAAACGAAGAAAACGGGTCCGCCGCTCGAGACCAGGGGCAATGTCTGTGTTGGTGTTTTTAAGGGGGTACGCGGGAGGGGGGACACTTTTTGTTATATACTGTTATGTCATTGTCTGTATGTCTTTTTTAATTGCAAAACTCAAATAAAGAATATTTAAAAAAAAAATTATGCAGTTTGGCATCACTTTATCTGACATGCCTCAATGTTATGGAATCATGGGGACTGTAGTTTGGAGAAGCACCAGAACTCTTTGGTAAAGAAGACTAAAAACTTTGTAATAATATTTATTTATTTATTTATTTATTTATTTATTTATTTATTTATTTATACTACCATAGGGACTCGGGGCAGCTCAGAAAATAACTCCAAGGTGCCACACATAAAATAGGATTACATACCATACACCAGGGGTGCTCACACTTTTTTAGCATGCGAGCTACTCTTTAAGCAACCAAGTCCAAAAGATCTACCTGCCCCCACCGCCGTGCGCTCCTGCTGCCGCGCGATCTTGCCACTGTGCGTGCTCCTGCTGCTGTTTTCCGCCCGCGCAGCACTTCTTCTGCCTGCGGGGCATTGCAGGAAGGGGAAAACACGAGGCGGGGCATCCAGAGGGAGCGCTCTGCCCTGCCTGTCTCACCGGCAACGGAGGCTGCACAGCTGCT
This sequence comes from Anolis apletophallus, assembly GCA_030556195.1. NCBI lineage: Eukaryota > Metazoa > Chordata > Lepidosauria > Squamata > Anolidae > Anolis > Anolis apletophallus. The sequence goes on from JARBWK010000010.1 coordinate 71,563,343, forward strand.
TCTGGACGAGAGAGAGGCAGGACGCTCCCTCTAGAGGCCCCGCCTCGTTCTTCCTTCTTCCTGCAATGCCCCGCAGGCGAACGAAGCACCACAAGAGTGAAAGCCAGCAGCAAGAGCGCATGTGCGCGCAGGGTGTGCGTGTGCATGGCAGGAGCTCCCCATCTGGCTGGTGAGGCCCGAAGATCACCTGGAAGAGGGCCGAAGATCTACTAGTAGCTCCCGAGCTACCTAATGAGAACCCCTGCCATACACAATACACAAACTAACTGAATACAAAGCAATGGACAACAACAAATTATCTGACACAGCAGCACCTTTGAGCCATGGAAAGAAATTATAAAGGTAACTGGTTATTTCCAACAGGCTGAAAGGCATCTTCCCTCAAGTGTTACAGAGAATTTACTACCCAACAGGATCTAAGTACACTTGGCTCACCATTGTGCTGTTAAGCTGAATGCTGCATAGAAGACAGTGCTCCTCCAGTCACCATTATTCAAACTGTAAACATCCTTGAGGATCTCATAGTAGGGAATGTAGCAGGCCAGCCTTGCTTTCATGAAGGATGTCCATTTTCTCTGGAGGATCTTCTTACCACCAATATCATTCTGGAATTGGGGGAAATAAGAGAAATGCTGAATAAAATGCCTGCTCAGCTTACCTTAGTTAGACAAAATCAAGGCTCTGATACAGTGGGAAAATCCCACCAAGTCATAAACAAGAGCATGTATCTTTGGTCCTCCAAATGTTTTTAATGACTTTGTCCAAATTCACGTCCTCTTTGGCCATGATGCATGTGGCCGATGGAAGTGGCAAACTAAAACCTCTAGAATGCCAAAGGTTCTTAGCCTTTGAACAGCTAAAAGAGTAAACAAATAAGCTAAAACATATATATCTATATATATAAAAAGAGAGAGTCCGTTTTTGACGCTTATGGACGGGAAAACTGAAGGCCCCCCAACCACAAAACCCACCCAACACATTCCCCCAGGCCACAGGGTACAATCGTGGCTGTCACGATGCAAGACCTAGGCCGGCCCCTTAATCACACACAGAGACGATAATCAGCTAACTACTTTATTGAAGTATAAAAACAGTTGAAAAGGTAATTGTCCATAAAAATATCAAAGTAATCCAAAAGGTAAAAGGTATAGTCCAAAAGGCAAACTTGGCAGTCGCTTCCAAAAACTTGGCAAGGCTCCGCTTAACTAGCGGATCAGGAACAAAACAAGGTTACAAGATACAACCCTTCTTGGCAGGCCACTAGCCCCAAACTTAGCTACGTGGTCTTGGCTTCGCTACACATCTGCATAGGTGAGACGTGGCCGAAGTACTGAGGATCCGTTCCCACGGGTCCTATACTTAATCCCCTTGGCGAGGCCCCCGACGCTCTAGGCTTCTCCTCCTCCAATCTGTGCTGCGAGCCCTCGGTCGGTCTAGGCTATGGAACCAACCCCTCCTGCTAGCCTCAATGCTCCGTCTCCTATCAAAGGTTCGACCTTGCCTCCCAGCACCTGGTTCCCTATCTTCGTGAGAGTCGAACTCCCCATCTGCTTCCCGGGCCTCCCTCGGTTGTTTCCACATTCTTTCTTGCGAGCCTTGCCCCCCGGCCGCTCATAATCTTCACTATCAGTGCTTTCGAATTCCGACTGGCCTTCCTGCTGTTCGTAAGGATCAGGCCAGCCGTAATCCCAGGCCAGGCTTTCTGTGGATGAAGAAGGCCCAGCTATCTCAAAATCCCCTTTTTCTAGCCCCTCCAAATCCTCTTCAGAATCAACTGGCTCCAATGCGAGTGGGACCCCCGGTGCTGCCCCCTGCCCTCCAGGCACAAACGAGAACTGGTGTGCTACAGTGGCACAAAAAAACCCACCTCCCTACCTTCCAACCCCCAAAATCAGCCCCCAAAACCGCCCATTGGCTCCCGTTCTGAGCAGGCCACGAGCGCAGACCACAGGGAGAGCCATCGCGCAGGCGCACTCCCACCCCCCTCACAACGCAGGACAGAAGGAGAGCAATCACACACGCACACTGCGCACTCCGACTCCCCCCCCCATCCCCCTCCCACCCCCAACCCATCCCGTCCCCCTCTCTCCCCACACACAGGCACCTTCACCGCCACACCGGCGGCGCCCAACCCGCGTCCTCCGCCGCCTCACGGAGGCGGGTTGCGTGGGCGGCGCCATTCCCGCCTACTCCGCTGGCTTCTCGACCTCCTCCCCCACTTCCCTGTCGCTCCTGGCGAGGAGGAGGAGGCGCAGGGAAGTGAAGGGAGGGACGGACGACCACTCCCTCTCCTCCTCTTCCTTACCGGCTTCGTGGTTGCCAGGGCCTTCCTCGCTCCGGTCGGTTCTTTCTTCATCCCGGCAAAGGAGGGAGGGATGCTGCCCTTTTCCCGGGCATCTCTTTCTCCTCCTATCCCTGCCCTCCTGCCTTAAATCAAGGGAGGACGGCGAGGCGAAAAGGAGAGAGAGGAGCCCGGGAAAAGGGCAACCCCCCCTCCTCTACAGAAAGAACCGGCCGGAAGAGGAAGACCCTGGCAACCATGAAGCCAGCAAGGAGGAGGAGAAGAGGGAGCGATCATCCGTCCCTCGCTGCACTTTCCTGCGCCTCCTCCTCGCAAGCTCCGTGGTCGCCAGGCCTGCCTTCCTCCGGCCGGTTCTTTCTGCACCCCGGCAAAGGAGGGAGGGATGTTGCCCTTTTCCCGGGCATCTCTTTCTCCTCCTCTACCTACCCTCCTGCCTTAAATCAAGGGAGGACGGCGGGGCGAAGAGGACAGAGAGGAGCCCGGGAAAAGGGCAAACTACCCCCCCCTCTGCCGGGAAACACAAAAAACCGGCCGGAGGAGAAGGCCTGGCGATCACGGAGGTGGCAAGGAGGACGAGGCGCAGGAACTGATCGCTCCCACTCCTCCTCCTCCTTGCCGGCTTCATACCCACACATACATACAAAGACACACATACATACACACACATATACCAATACATACATACACACATATACATACACAGACACACACATACATACACACACATACATACACAGACACACACACATACATACACACACATATACCTACACATACACACATATACATACTCAAACACATATCCAGACACAGACACACACACATACACAAACACATATACATACACACACACACACACACACACACACACACACACACACACACACATACACACACACACACACACACACATACATACACACACACATATACCTACACATACACACACAAACATACACACACACACATATACATACACAAACACATATACATACACACACATACATACATACACACACACATACACATACATATACATACACAAACACAGACATACACACACACACATACATACATACACAAACACACATACATACATACACACATCTCCTAAATAGGGCACAGCAACGCGTGCCGGGATCAGCTAGTATATATATACTTGAGTATAAGCCAACCCGAATATAAGCTGAAGCACCTAATTTTACCACAAAAAACTGGGAAAACATATTGACTCGAGTATAAGCTAAGGGTGGGAAATGCAGCAGCTAATGGTAAATTTCAAAATAAAAATAGATACCAATAAAATTACATTAATTGAGGCATCAGTAGGATAAATGTTTTTAAATATTTACATAAAACTGTAATTTATGATAAAACTGTCCAACTCTGATTAAACCATTATCTAACCTTAAATGTAAATGTGCTTATGTTTCCTTCCAATAATAATAGAGTAAAATAATAAATGCAGTAAAAATAAAAATAGAGTAATAATAGTAAAATAATAAATGTAATAATAGAGTAAAATAATAAATGTAACAATAATAAATAGCATAATATAATACATGTAATAATAACAATAATAAATGAGTAAAATAATAAATGTAATACAGTAATAACAAAAATAAACAAGTAAAATAAATGTAATAATAATAAATGAGTAAAATAATAAATGTAATAAAATAATAAGGTAATGTAATACATGTAATAATAATCATAAATGAATACAATAATAAATGTAATAATAGAGTAAAATAATAAATATAATAATAATAACAAAGTAAAATAATAAATAACCTTGACTCGATTATAAGCCGAGGGGGACTTTTTCAGCCTTAAAAAAGGGCTGAAAAACTCAGTTTATACTCAAGAGTATATGGTAATGATTTAAAAACAGATTTTTTAAAGAAAAATGTTTTAGAACAGTGGTTCTCAACCTGTGGGTCCCCAGATGTTTGGGCATTCACATCCCAGAAATCCTAACAGCTGGATTGTATTAATGAGAGTTTTAATAAAACCAGGGATAAAGCATTCTACAGTTGCAGTGCCACGGCTGAGAAGGTCCTCTCCCATGCCCCAATTCATGTTTCTGACCTCACTGGTGGGCCACAGAAGAGTTCCACGTTACCCCACATAATTGCACACCCAGCAAAAACTCAATATTTGAGATAGGAAGAACTATTCTGGGAGTGTTTAGAATTTATGAAAGCATCAGCTCCTTAGTATGCCCTGTGAAAGACTTTTTATTTACCTCAAAATAACAGCTGAATTTTTTTTGAGCTGTTACTGAATCTAAGATCTATAAAGATTAAATGCTGGTCAGCTATTAAATCAGCCCATTGCAGAAGCCTCAGTGCTTGAACGGGGCAACTACTCCATTTTTTGCAATTTCTGAAAAGCAAAAAATGCATAACTTCCTAACAGTCAAAGAAAGAAAAAACAAGAACCTAAAAAAAAATGGACTATAAATTCCAGAATCCCTCAGGCAGCATGGTCATTTGCAGTCTGTCTATCGATCCATCTGTCCTACTCTCTGGGACTGAAAGAGACCTGGCTGCTCCCTGCAAGGGTGTAATGCATCTGTTCACATTCCAATATGCAACCAAATTCTCAAGCCGTTGAGAAAGCAAACAAAGCCTCATGCCAAAGATGCAGGAACCCCTGTGTAATGGTGCACAATCTTTTCACAAATCTCCATTCCTAATATCTCCCCATCCTAATCTCCCTGTCTGCTTTGCTTTGTCTTGCTTTGCTTTCAGGAACTTGGTTTCCAGACTGAATGCCTGCTGCTTTAACATCTTGTCCCCTGGCTGCGTCCCCCCATCCTGGAGCTTTCTCCCTGGGAACCTACTTATGTGCACTAATCAAATCGCCTCTTAACCTTGTGATCAGGCACACATCACAAGCTCCTTAAATCTCTCGTGGCCAGGCTCATTCTCCCGTTCCTCTCTATGTGCCTGCTCCAATTTTCTGCTGCTGCCGATGCCCTGCTTGCAAAGGCTGAGGAATACCCAGCCAAGGTGACTTATGCATGCGTTCAGACACACAAGCAGAGCCCTCAGTGCTCTTAGAAGCAGAACCATCTGTCAAAACAGATGAAAGATCGACCCCATGTATTCTGGTTGGTGCTCCCAGACACTTGCTTGGAAGTACTCAGGAAAACCCAGAATCTCAAGCCACAAAGATTTAAAGACGTGGCAGGGAGAGGGCACAACCTGTTTGGCAATGAGAATCTCGCTCCAAAACTCGAAAGAAAGTTGGCAGCACTTGGAAGAGATTAATCAGAAGGACTTCTGCTTTCCTCCCTCTCAGAGACCTTGTGAAGCAGCAGCAGCAGCAGCAGTGCTGACTGCTGCAGTTACTAGAGAGATATGGCTAATTCTGAGGCCAAGGGCACCTTGTCACCAGAGCCGCCAGAAGCCTATTTCATCCTCACCTGAGCTATCTTGATTTTGGCATCACAGACTGACAGAACTCAGTGCTTGCTTTTTTGCAGTATATGCTGCCATTGACATAGTTAACCAGAGCTTTGGGGAGGGGGATTCTTATTGGACTATAATTTCCCAAATTCTATAGCGTTTAATCCAAAAGTTAAAAAATTATATTCCAGTGTTGACATTTATTACATTTGTATTTTTCTAAGGAGCGCCCAGGGGACTGACTAAAGTATTTATCTAGATCTTGGAATTCCCTTTCTAGACTACAATTCACAGAATCTCTTTGGGGAATACTAGGAACTGTAGTACAGCTTTTATATTTTATCACATTTGCATTGCTTGGAAGAACGACTGACGCCATAAGCACTGCAAACCTGTAAGGCAAACCAGGCTAAATGTTAAGTCATTTCATAGTTATGTCTCAGGAAGGATTTGAACCAAGGACTTCAACCCTAGACACACTTATTGGACTGTAGGTTTTACTGAGCTCAGTGAGACTTACTTCTGAGGAAGCATGGTTCAGATCGACTCCTCCTGATCCAAATGTAATACTCTATTCAATTTATTACATTAGTCTCATTATATTTCAGATATTGAATGGCCACCTGCATAACAGCTAATCAGGGCTCATGGCAGCCAGTTTTTCTGGCTGTAAGGAATGTTAGTAGGCATGCTAAAATTGAAACGGAAATCTAATTGATTCGTTAGAAATCCGTAATTAATGGGACTTTTGTTGTTTTACAGATCGCTGCCCCGAACCAGGAAGTAGACTTCCTTTTACGGTCCGTGAGGCCAACAATTTGCGTTAGGATCGTTAGAAATTCTTAATTATTAATTAATTAATTATTGTACTACTCACTTCTCCCTGTCTTCTCCCCTCATTTCCTTCCCGCCTTCATTCAGCTTCTTCTTTTTCCCGCATTTCTATGGGGAACTGGAAGTGACGCTGCTGCTAGGTAGAGGCAATGCATTCTGGAAAGTGATTCACACACACACACACACGCGCACGCTTCTCCTCTCTCTCCAGGCTTCCCCCTCCTTCTCTTCCCCGTTGCTCTGCTGCCATGCATGCCCCATCGCAGGGGCCTGATTCACACACACACACGCGCGCGCACGCTTCTCCTCTCTCTCCAGGCTTCCCCCCCCCCTCCTTCTCTTCCCCGTTGCTCTGCTGCCATGCATGCCCCATTGCAGGGGCCTGCTTCACACACACACACACACACGCGCTTCTCCTCTCTCTCCCGGCGCTCTCTCAGATGCTTCTCGTCCCCGTTGCTCTGCCTAGCCCCATCGCAGGGACCAGCTTCAGCCCTCCAGGTACGTGTTTTGGATTCAACTCCCACCATTCCTCACAGCCTCAGGCCTCTTCCTTTTCCTCTCAGCCTGGGCAAACTTGGGCCCCTCGCTCCTCAGGATCGGGTGAGAGAGAGGCAGCGAGGAGCGAGGGGGCTCCTCCTCCTTTTCTTTGCTGCTTCCAAGAATAGAAAACCCCCTCCCTCCCTCCCTTCCTCCCTCCTTCCTATTTGGAGAGTCCCATCTAGAATTCAGTGTGGTTTATTCAAAGTTTGTTTACAACTCCCAGAAATCCCAGCCAATTTACCAGCTGTTAGGATTTCTGGGAGTTGTAGGCCAAAACCATCTGGAAGCGCATGCTCTGGCATACGAATTTCTAACGAATTTCGTTAGTACTTAAGTTACATTTCCGAAAATTTTGGGAATTTTTTTGTAAGTCTTTGATATACTAATCAAAAAAAAATCCCCCCCCATTTGATTTTAGAATCGCCATTTTTCGATTTGTTATCATGCCTAAATGTTAGCTATACATTTTACCAGAGGTATAACAGGTATCACTGAAGAAGCTACATGGATAATATACTAATAGGATTACAAAGATAATCATGATTATCACTATCATAACTATAATCCTTCATAATCTACTACCTGAAGAGGAGAATACTGGATGGGAAAGAACCTTCACACTTTGAGATTTACTTGACATGAAAAAGGCACACTGTTTTTGTTCAAACAGTGAGGATTTTCTGCGCACAAATGTACCTTTCAGTTAAAAAGTTATTATTTCTGCAGGGAACTTTCTATGCAAAATAACATTCCTTTCTGAACAGAGCACGTCTTAAACTGCAAACAGTCCTCAAAAACTGCAAAATTTTTCAACAACTTTTTGACAGCAAAGAGGAAAATAAGATTATTTGTTCCTGCCTGTGAGAACAATTTTTACAAAGATTTACATCTGTGGATATAACTCAGCATAGCAAGATCAGACATTTCTAAATATGGACACACTTAGTGCATCAATCTCAAACCAATGAAAACACTCCTGGCCACAGATTAAAGACATTTGGGCCACTGGGTCTGGGAATAAAATCAGGTGTATCCCCAAGCCTAGAAACCTGACTTTCAAGGGGACTGCAACCATGCTATACCCTTATAACCAATCTATTTTTCCACCAAACAAGAGTACCGCAGATCTAATACAAATCTCCTTTTGCCTTTGTATAGTTCCTTTTTGTTAGGGAAAACTACACTAAATATAGCAGAGCATCCAAAAGCATAAATAGGATACCTATAGTTTGAGCATTAGCTCACAGTAAGCAAAGTGTGATATGCCGTTGGTTGTGGCTGTAAAGAATTCGGACTTTGGAGGCAAATATGCAGAGTCCAATCTTAAATATCACAAAAAGTTTATTTACAATAAGAAATAAGGGTATTTCTTAATAATCAAGAACTGGGTCTGAGCTACTCTATCAGGAGAGGGGAAAACTCAATCACTACATCTCTCCTGACACACAAGCAGAGAGAGAGAGAGAGAGAGAGAGAGAGAGAGAGAGAGAGAGAGAGAGAGAGAGAGCTCATAGCACACAGCCCAGACTCTCCATACTAAAGTGTAAGAAGGTAGAAGTCAGATTCAAAAAGCTTGCAGTAGAAAAGTATGCATTTTAAACAACCAAACAAAATGAGAGCAGAAACAGAGAGGAGAGAAGAAATTAGATATATTCACAACTGACATACAGGAGACTTGGAGGAAGGGAAACTATTCTAATGCTATTCTAATGCTAACTAACTTCTCATTGAAAACTGGGCAGCGTTGGGGTTGAATCCCAAAACTTTTAACCCAAAGAAAATGTTGGACTATCTTACCATGAATTCCCAATGACACATCTAGGTTATTCTTTAGTCTCCTTTTACACAAGTGACCTCCTGACTACCTTACATAACAACCAAAGAGGGACATTTCAAAAAAAGAAGGCCCCACTCTTTCCCCGTCTATCCTACACTTCTCCTGTATCATCTTTATGCACACTCCAGCTTTTGCAACACGTTCTTTACCTTACACACACGAGCCACCCTTGCTACCCTGGGCACTTGTGTCTTGTCAAATATCGAGGCACTCTCCTCTCCAGCTCGCTCTGTGAAGAAGTAGTAGATCTTATCATCATCCCCCATGTAGCTCCCCATGCTCTCCCTGACCAGCACCGAGGCCACAAAATCAGCATCTGCACAAAACAAGGAGAGGGACTTCGTAAGTACTGGATTGCAAAGAGAAGGACTGAAGGAACAAGGGACTGGGGCACTAGATGCACATGACTTTCATGAATCTGCCATGGCTAGGGAAAATATGCAAACAGTCATAAGGAACAAAGAAAGGGGAGCAACATTTCATAGCATTAAATTCATTAAAACTCCAGATAATTGTCCACTTCCTTGCTGTAGACTCTTTTTGGAGGTGGATATGGCAAGAATGAGGTTTGGAGATGGGAGCGCAAGGCTCTCCTTATGTCATTTGAGAGAGAGGCAAGGCAGCCGAGGTGTTGAGGGGGAGTGGAGGGGGGATAGGTGGGCTCTACCATTTAGCCAGTGCAAGGGGGATTCTTCGGTTTTCAGAATCCTCTGCTGCCGGTTGCGTCTAATGTCTGGCAGGCTGCGGAATTCATAACGTGTCGCCGTATACAAACTGCCATCTGCAAGATAAACACAATAAGAGACAACTAAGAAGAAAGGCAGGTTAGCTCAATGGTTTTGTACTCTGCCTGATCAATACCCTCCTAATTCATCCTGAGCTGAAAGGTCTTTTTCTTTGTTTAACTGACATTTCTATACCTAGCTCTAGAAGAAAGAACACTTTTGGATAAAAGCCACTGACATGCTCCTGATGCTTTTTTGCCAATTGTATGTGCCAATGCATGACAGTTTCTCCACACAGTGAGGCGCAATGGGATTGTTAGAGGAACAACAAGAGCATTTCTCTCCTATGTCTCCTGTTGTTTTGTCACACATCTGTTTTATTACGGGGCGGAAAGGAACCAGCTGTGCTGTGTAGCTCGCAAGGCCTGAGTACTGTACAAACAGAAAGGCTGCAAAGGTTTGAAGCATCAAAAAGGGAAAAGGTAAGTGGGGAGACAGAGATTCCCTTGGTCCTCAGACAATGATTTTACCTAAAAGGCACATACACGCACATATAAAGTGTTCCAGACATGTACTCCTGGTTCTTCCTACTAGGTTTGAATAAAAAAACAGAAATACAGCATGAAAAAGAAGTTGGAAAAATGCAAATACATACCCACAATGAGCCCTGTGTAGCCATGAGCAGGGTCATATGGGCATTTTTCCTTCCCTTCCTCAAAGTGAGTAGGCAGCATGAACTTGTTGGCATCCTGCATGAGGGAAAACAGGAGACAGCCCACTCAGAATAGAGAATCGAAACAGTTGCCTTGAACCCCTCCACATAATCTTTGGGACTACAAGTCCCTGTGTAGAAATAAACAATCACTCTGACAAAGGGCATGCTTCTAGCAAACAGAATAATACAAAAAGAGAGAAATTCAAGTTCTGTTTTTGGAGAAGGGATTCCCATTCCCATATGTAATTCCCTATCCACATCTATATGAATTACATTGCCACAGCTTCCTCCTAGAGTAAGAGGAAAACTGAACATCAAGCAGGGTCACTGATAGACACTTGACAAAACCTGAGCCTCAAATCTGCATAAAATTTGCATACTCTATTTTACAATTCATGCACACTAATTTAGAGATTATAATTAAGACTTGTTTAAATTTCAAAGAAGGCAAAGCCAATCAATTAAATTTCCATCCAGTTTTAAGAAAATTGCACCCCAAACTGCACTTAAAAATTCCCCCCATCCCATGCAACTATTACAACTACACAGAATTATTATGGATGAAGGTGAAACATAATAATGAGTCCCCCTTCAGGGGTAGAGAAGGGCGGGTTAGAAATAAATGAAATAAATAAATAAATGAATGAATAAACATATTGTCAGAAGAAGGTTAACTCTCCAATTGCACAACCACTCCTGTTGGCTGGATGACACTTTAAATTACACACCAAAAATGTAACTTTTCCAAGTTCTGGTTAGACGCTGGTTAGACAATAAGGCTGCAATAGGGCCTGCCACATATGATTATCTCATTTTCCAATATAGAAAAATCTCTCACACTGGCACCAATGGAAAAAACAATCCTTTTGGTAACTATCTTCCCCAAGAACATTGTCTCCTTTCATTAAAAGGAAACCCTTTCCCTAGGCTCAGTTACTATGGAGGGAGAAGCCAGCTGCCCAAACAAATGCTAGGAAAAAGGATGCTAATGATATCTTATTCTGTGCCTCATTTACTTCAATTACCACTCCGGACCCACTGCAGGGATGACAAATCCACTGCATATTTTGGCAACTCCAAGCTGAACCTCTGCTGGTGCAGATCCATCGGCCATTCCTTGCTCTCTCTCTCCTTTTTTTTTAAACTAATCTTACAGAAACTTCCAGATAAGCTTGATCTCTGGTACAAGTGGCTTACAACATAAAATGATAAAATGCCATTTAAAAGAACTGCTTCCAAAATAATAATATGGGACAAAAATATTTCCAGCATAAATATTTCCAGTGGAATTAAAAGCAGTTTCCTGTCAAAGACACAACACATACAGTAGTTCTAATTGGTACATACAAAGACAATTTTAAAGGTCTGGAATATAAATAACATTTCCCACTATTCACACTTCTTTCATGTTTGATTTCCACCCACCTCTCTCCCATCTAAGCTGGCGTCGGCGGAGGAAGGATATTTACAACGAAACACAAACACCGATGGGAACGCATTTGAGTTTCATTGCAACAGTGGAAATGTGTTTTTGGTTTTTTTTTTACTAATCTTGGCCTCTCTTAACTGTCCTAAACCAACTTAACTCTTTCTGATGATACAAAAAAAATAAATCCAAATGTCAAAACTGAATCAAGAAATCTGATCTCTTCATCAACTTCACAGGTTCTCAATTTATTTCCAGGCCCAGGTCAAGGTTCAAACAACATCAGTTCAAGGTGCTGCTACTATTCTTTACAACCTTGAATAGCTTTATACCACTGTAATCGTGTTCTCTTTCATTATGAACCTAATGAGTAATGTTAGTTTTTATAGGGAGCCCTGTTTGTGGCTTCCATTCACAAATTAGCCCCAGACTTTGCAAATGCTCCTTTTTTGGACTACAACTATCAAAATCTCAACTGGGTTGTGCTGGTTGGGGGATCCTGGCATTGTGGTTCAAAAAGTAACTTCTCAAGTTGATCCAATATTACAGAAAGCAAAGGAGCAATCATCAGGATGAAACCTCCTTATAATATCACATTCTAACTTTTCAGGAGCCACATGTGCTTCAGTCCATTTGACATAGTGCAGATCCTTTGACACAAAAGAGAAGAGTTGTATGCAATAGGATTCCAATTAAATGACAGATATTGGCTGGAAATACGATATACTTCAAATCACAGTGTAGTATGAGAACAGGCTTAGGACTGTTTTCTATAGAGATAAATCCTAACAGGAAAATTGTGACCCTGAAGCTAAGCTTAGCAATATACCAAGGCCCTTTTTGGCAACTACCTTCCCCAAGAAACATGTTGTCTCCTTTTATTAGAAGGGTAGTGCCTCTTAAAGAGCCAGACCCAGTAAAGAGTTAATAAAAGAGTTTATTGTCCACAGAGTCTCTGAGCTCAAGAATACTCAAAAGCACAAAAGGCACTTAATAGTCAGTCAACTCAAAAGCAGCCTAACAGGCACAAAATAACAGTATTTGCAAATAAAGCACACTTTAACCCGATAAAATGCACGTTAGCAAGATGCGATAGAAAAAACAAATAGGGAAAAGCACAAACGGAGCTGGAACAAAAGTGTCGTCAAGAGGAGTCCTAGTTCGTCATTGGTGCACCGTCCGTAGGGTTGAGCAGCAAACAAAGTCAGAAAACCGGATCAAGTAGAGGGAGGAGACAAACAACAATACGAGAAGACAATCCAGGGTCCAGGTAGGAGAGTAGTCCAAAGGAATTCAAACCATGCCAAACGTGGAATGGGCAGCAGTAGCAAGTTACACCGTACAGGAATCAAGATTCACAGGATGCAGGATACAGCAATTCAGAGTCACAGGTCCCAAACGCAACACTTTGCCAGCCGCAAAGTGAAGCATCCAAAAGCCCACATTTTATCAGTCTCCCATCTCGGACCCACCTGAGCCCGGTGACACCCTGTCCGTTAACAGTTTCAGCTGTTGCTACCTCAGCAGCTGCAGACTCTTGACTGCCCCTCCAGGTCCTCCATCTCCTGTCAATACTTAGTTCCCTCCAACAGTCATCAGGATAGCCCGAGGGCCATTTGTTGTCGTCAGAGAAATCCAAAAAGGTGTCACTGCTTGTGGGTCCCTCACAAACAGCCTGAACTTCCCGCACCTTAGTCCAATCCATCTCTGGATCTTCAACCGAAGTATCTCCCTCACTCTGAATCCCATCCTCCCCAGGAAAGCCCTCAAAAGACTCATCATCAGTGGGCTCTGTAAGTATTTGCCTTATCCTTTTACACTGAGAGATATCCTCCTCGCTCTGTTCACGAGTAAGCCTTTTGCCCCTTCTCTTGTTAATAGAGTAGCTACCAACAGCCCCACCCAGCTCCCTACTAATGTTGGACGCTGAAGAATCAGCCCCACCTAATTCTCTACTACTAGGAGTAACAAGAGCCTCAGGCTCAACTACAACAGGTAACCACTTCCATATTCCCAAGAAGGGACAAATTTGCAGAGAATCTGAATGTGCCAATTTGTATAGAGAACTATACACTTTAAATTTATAGAGAGAAGTACTATAATTCAAATGCAACCCATTTCACTATAATAAGGAAGGCTGTGATGAGATGTCTTCCATACCTGTTCTGTCAATTGTTTGGTTACTAACTTCTGATGGACTAAAAACCTTACATTATTTGACAGGTTAAGTAGACTTTGGAGAATGGTCTTTATGTAGAAGCTGACAGTTCAAGTTATAGGAACATAAATAAACAGACCAATAATTCCTTTTATGAAATCTGGTGGCCTTTAACTGTATCATCCAATAATAACAGAAATTTGTATTATTCATCCACAGTACATAACCTTTAGAAAGATTTATTATCTTAACTACATGGATGAGTTCTTCTGTTTTAATGAATTACTCAGGGCGGTTCCACACATGACTTTAACCCAGGTGCAATCAGGTTCCTAAACCCAATACTGCCTGGGTTAAAGTCCTAATACACCACACACACCTGAGAAAGCATGTGCTTTTTGGGAGGAGGGTGGTGTCCAGATGCCCTAACAGACTTTCCGGCAGGGCACCATACACAAAAGAGCCCACCCACCCCAAAAAATTACGCGCCAGGAGAGTTCCAGCAGCAGGGTCTTTTAAAAAAAACTTTTAAAAGCTTTTCTGGGGGAGTTGGGGAGGGTGTTAGAGCCCTCTTGGGTATTACGGGCTGAATCAACCTGGAAACCCCAAGAGGGTTGTGCAGACAGCCCCCTCAGAGGTCCAGGAGGAGGCCACACTGGATTCGACCCGGGTCTTTCCAGTATCAAATTTATTTGGCATAAAGCAGGGTTTTCCTGCTTTGTGCTGATTACCTGAAGCATCATTTGGATACCCCAGGTAAAACTCCAGGAGCTCGTGCTTTTTGCGAACAGCCTGGATGTGCCCTGATAGTCTACTCTTTAGATTTCAGAATTTTGTATAAAGAATGTTCAACCTGTATATATGTATAGCATTAACTGTCATTCCAAAATACTCCAAATTGTCCAATGGTGACTGAGATAGTGATACCTTTGTTTTTTGATGGTTCAGTGTATGCAAACTTTGTCTCATTTACAAAATTATAAAAAAATGTTGTATATAAAGTTACCTTCAGGCAATGTATATAAGCGGTATATGAAACATACGTGAATTTAATGTTTAGACTTGGGTATCAGCTCCAAGAAATGTCATGATATATGTATGTGCAAATACAAGTATTCCAAAATCCACAAAATCTGGGATTTTGGCCTAGGGATACTCAATTTGAACTTAAAATTGCCTTCTAGTAGTATATGACATAGGGGCCCCCATTGGTGCAGTGGGTTAAACCACTGAATTCAGGGAGCATGGTGAGCACCTGTTGCTAGCCCCAGCTTCTGCCAACCTAGCAGTTTGAAAACATGCAAGTGTGAGTAGATCAAAAGGTACCGCTTTGGCAGGAAGGTAACAGCGCTCCATGCAGTCATGCCGGCCACATGACCTTGGAGGCGTCTACAGGCAACGCCAGATTAGAAATGAAGATGAGCACCATCCCCTAGAGTTGGACACAACTAGACTGAATGTCAAGGGGGAACCTTTACCTTTTTAGTATATGAAATATTCTATTTTATGTTCAAGTTTCATCCTAAATCTAACAATGCTACCCGTCTTCCAGTTTTGATCTTTCCCGTGGTTTTACATTTCAAACCTCACCAATGATTTGGTTTCTGAATTGTCAGTATAATTTGTATGCATTTCCTTCTTTGTTAATGGGTTTACTTTTCAATACAGAAAGGTGTGATAGATATATTCCAAAAGAATATGGATAGAGCAAAGTATTCCAACAGCAGGCAAGAACAAAAACCTCCCTCTGTGTTACAAGGGCCACCTCTTCCTGCTGTTCAGTGAGTCCATAGATCAGTCAAACACTGGGCTCTTTTCCAAACAACTTATTTGCAGCAGGAGGCTAATAGAATGGAGGGTGGTACGAGGGGAACACCAGGCATCCGCTGAGGAGCTGTTTCGAATAAAGAAGAGAGCAAGATGGCAAGAAACTTGATGAAAGAGGTAGGGAGACAGCAGGCTTTATAAAGAACGTTCTCCATCTTAGGACAGAAATTGATGAAGCCATTAGCAATGCACATATGTTAAACAAACAAAAAAGAGCAAATCTGCTGGCAAAGCAGAAAAGAAGGAGTACTGCAGACTGCATTTTTTGCACCGTTGGCCCTTTGTATCCGCTCAGATTAGTTCCAAGACCCCACAGTGGATACCAAAATCCATGAATAGTATAATGTGGTACCTTATATAAAGTAACAAAATCAAGGTTTGCTTTTGGGGGGATTAAAAAAATATGTTTTCAAACCAAGGATGGTTGAATTCATGGATGAAGTCTCTATGGGTATGAAAGGCTGCCTGTAGTTCACAACTTAGCTGTTATCTAACAAGATACTCCACAACCGATCACTGTTTTTGTGAAACAGATTAACATAGCTACCCTCTTGGGGGGGGGGGATGAAAAGAATTGCAAAGGCTAGAAAACGCAGAGGTCTGTTCAGCGACTGAACAGGAAGGGGAGATTCATCCCAACATATTGATAGGTGCCACCTACATAATCTAGTCAGCTATCAAATGAAAGGATAAGACAATAAAGTATATAATTTAATAAAAGTTGAAAAGTTCCATTTTTGTTGTGAAAAAGATGACAATTGGTTAAACCCTTGTGCTGCTGACCTGCTGACCTGAAGACTGGCAATTCAAATCCGCGAGACAGGGTAAGCTAGTTCCTGTCAACCTAGCAGTTCAAAACATACAAATGTGAGTAGATTAATAAGTACTGCTTCAGCGGGAAAAGACATAGAGATGCCCCAAGCAATCTTGCTGGCCATATGGCCTGGAGATGACAACGCAGGCTCCTTGGCTTGAAAATGGAGCAAAGCACCTCCCAGAGCCAGAGATGAGTACCACCTCCAGATGCCAGACATGAAAGGAGAAGTCTTGCCTTTGTTTATGTGTCTCATGTGATTGTAAAGGCATTGAATGTTTGCTACGTATGTAAATGCTGTAATCCACCCTGAGTCCCCTAGGGGAGAAGGGCAGAATATAAATATCATCATCATCATCATCAAAACAGAGTACAATTGGCCCTATAGATTTTGCATTAACCAATCCAACCATACATGGCTTGAAAACTTTTTTAAAAATCTAGAAGGAAACACTGATTTTTCCATTTTATATAAGGGACCCCATTTTACTATGCCATTGTATTTAATGGGACTTAAACATCCATGGATTTTGGTATTCATGGGGAGTCCAAGAACCAGACCCCAGCAGATTCCAAGGGCCCACTGTATCAGCTATAAAAAATCATTCAAATGCAGAAAAGGCAAATACACTGACTGAATTTGTATTCAAAGGCTCTCTTCTACATAGCTGCCTTCAAAAGAGATGAATCGGAGAAGTGAAGAAATTTCTGGGTCAAGTTTCACAATCTTCAACAAATTTGAAGGTCACTTAAGTAGTATATGGGGCATACTGAGGTTATTTATTTATTTTATTTATTATTCGGATTTACTAGATAGACCGCTCCTCCCCAAGGCTCGGGGCGGTTTCCAACACAATAAAATTACACAAACAGCCTAAAAACATTCCGAAAAACAATCACATATGTCATAAAACATCACATAGATTGGAATATGACCGATCTACAGACAGAGGCGGCATGGTTAGGTGGCAAGGTTTGATGATCAGGTGCTAGTCAGTCGCCAAATGCTTGCCAAAATAGCCAAGTCTTGCAAGCCCTGCAAAAGGCCATCAAGGTCCTGCAGGGCCCGCGTCTCGGCCAGCAAAGAGTTCCACAAGGTCGGTGCAGCCACCGAGAACGCTCTCTGTCGGGTACTGGCCAGCTGTAGGACTTCACACCTGGGACTTCAAGAAGATTACAACCCTCTGAGCGCAGTGATCTTCTGGGCATATATGGGGTAAGCTGCTCCCTCAAGTACACTGGCCCCAAACCATGTAAGGCCTTGAAAGTCAAGACTAACACTTTGAAGGAGATCCGGAATTCAATAGGTAGCCAGTGCAGTTGGCACAGCAGAGGTGTTATGTGAGCTGTTCTAGGGGCTCCCAGCAGAAGGCGCGTGTTGGCCCTAACATTCAGATGTGTTGGCTCTAACACAATATTATATTGTAGAATATAATATTACAAAAGGAAAATTAAGATGATGATGTGGAGAAATGGAGTAAGGCAAGCAAAGGATTATGAAAACTTCTTCTTTTTTTTTTTTACCAAGAATGACGATCCATCTCAATTACTGTTAATTTGAACAGGAAAAAGATATCTAGAGACTGTAAATGCAAAATAAACCAAGCAGAAACCATCCAGGTGTACAAGTTCAGAAAGCATAGCCGTGAACCAAATGTTCACTTGTTCATTAAAAGCGGTTATCTGATCCACCTTGCCTCATGGGTGCCCTCACTCTCTTTCTCTATGAACTAAGAAGCAACGTGCTTACAGTATATTGCAGCATACACACAAAAAGGCTGGCAAGCCTTAGACATGCTGTATAAACAAGCCCAGTAAAGAGAAACTCTTCAGCCAAAGCGATCGATCTGGAAGCAGAATGTTTTCCGCAGAAGCTGCCAAATTAGATTACACCATTGATCCCAAAATTCTATTCCCAACATAACCAATAGCTTGCGCCTCAAAGTCATATGCAAAATCCTTACAACAGGATGAGCTTTCATCTTTAATATAACCATTTTGATCGTGAAGGAGTCATTTTTTTGCTATCTCAGTTCCTAAAAATATGACTACTTCTTCTTTGGAGCCGCTAATGTTTACTTTCTAAAGAAATGCCTAAACACCCTGTGACAGTTTTGTCATTTATTTGCTGCTGAAGGTCTTACATAGCAGCCATCTGGAATGAAGTTATTCTTATACGACTCTTGCACATATATGCATTTCCATTTTTAAAAATAACAGAATGGGATTTACAAAGACATGATGATTCGACACACAAAGGATCTTATCCTAAAATATCATAAATTAGTCAATATCAAGGAGAGGAGGCAGTGTGACGTAGAAGTCATTATTTATTTATTTATTATTTGGATTTATACACCGCCACTCTCCGAGGGCTTGGAGCGGTTTACAAAATAGCACTGCAAACAACAATAAATTTATAAAAACCAGTTTTAAAACCGAAATGTCAAAATATTATAACCCATGCTTCTTCTTTCTCCCTCTTCCCTATGACTTCCCCTCACATGATGGGCCATGTATAAATATGTGAGGTGAAATCATAGGGAGGAGGGAGCAAGCTTGTTTTCTGCTTCCCTGGAGATTAGGAAGCGGAACAATGGCTTCAAATGACGGGAAAGGAGATTCCACCTGAATATTAAAAGAACTTCCTAACTGTGAGAGCATTTAGCAGTGGAACTCTCTGTCCCGGAGTGTGGTGGAGGCTCCTTCTTTGGGGCTTTTAAGCAAAGGCAGGATGACCATCTGTTGGGGGTGCTTTGAATGTGATTTTCCTGCTTCTTGGCAGGGGGTTGGACTGGATGGCCCATGAGGTCTCTTCCAACTCTATGATTCTATTATTGCTCTCCTCTTATTGCTGAATCCACATCCATTGCTGTAGATCTCAAGAGACCAAGGGCTGCAGGGCTATCACTGAGAAGTCTATTTGTCTCGATCCATCATGACTTGTTTGCTTTTTGGATGATGGCTAAAGGAAGACCTCTCCTTACAAGATCTTAGCCATTTCTTTGTGTCAACAAGACAATGTCTGTTGACAATACTTCTTATACAGGCAGTCTCAGCTGAGTAATCTGAGCCTGCCCAGTTCTGTATGCTCCCTATTCTCTGGCATACCATATCTAAACCAAGTTGGGAAAAATACAGCCCCACCAGATACTACCGGGCTACGACTTCCAACATTCCTTATCATTGGCTATTGATGGCCAGTACTGATGGGTGTTGAAGTCCACCAAGTACTAGAAAATAGCACTTTGCCCATCCCTCTTTGTGGCCCCATGTATACTGCCATATACGCCAGTTTCAAAATGCAGATTAAATGCATTGAATAATAATAATAATAGTAATAATAATTCTGTTTATTTCTATTCCGCTCTTCTCACCCCGAAGGGGACTCAGTGCGGATTACAATACACATACGACAGACAGTCCCTGTCGGAAAGACATACAATTACACATAGACAAATACAGTGCAGTTTTTAGAACTGGGTGATATGGCAGTGTAGACTCATATAATCCAGTTTAATGCAGTTCAATCTGCATTATATAAGACTAGGTAGTATAGGTAAAGGTTTTCCCCTGACATTAAGTCCAGTCGTGTCCGACTCTGGGAGTTGGTGCTCATCTCCATTTTTAGGCTAAAGAGCCTTAGATGCCTTCAAGGTCATGTGATCGGCATAACGGCATGGAGCATCTTTACCTTCCCATCAGAGCGGTACCTATTGATCTACTCACATTTGCATGTTTTCGAAGTTCTAGGTTGGCAGAAGCTGGGCCTAACAGCAGAGGCTCATGCTGCTTCCCAGATTCAAACCTGCAACCTTTTGGTCAGCAAGTTCAGCAGCTCAGCATTTTAACCCACTGCACTACCGGGGGCTCCTATATAAGACTACACTGACCATTATAATGCAGTTTAAACTGGATTATATGGCAGAGTAGATGGGGCCTAAGACACTTTAAAATTGTCCAAGGAGGTCACACAGACCCATTATATTTAAATCAACTTTTATACAGTATACTTCAAGCACATTGGGTGTATTTGATTGTTGTTTGTTAACCCACTGGTTAGTAAGAAAGAGTAACCCCTTAGTTTATTTCACTACTGTTTTATAATGTTGAGGCCGTCTGGTGTCGTTTTACAGTGCTAAAGCTGAACCATATCCATAGATATCTAGGAATAAGAAGTAGACGGGCATAGGATTACAATCCTAGAGTGGGGTGCAGACCAGTAATTAAATACAAACTACATTCTGAGACAATATTCCTCAGCGAAGCCAAAATTGGATGTTCTTTTTAATGATGTTTGAGTCATGGACTGTGAAATTGACATTAGAGCTATCCCAACCACTGGTTTTAGAACACTATCAGCCTTGCTCCTTTACTCTGATACTCTCACCAGCATGCAGGAAACATTACTGAGTGGAAGGGACAAGTTCAAATAAGAAATTTGCAGGACTGGCAACAGAGCAGAGATGTAAGTTCAGAGTCCCAAAATGGCCATTTTAGCTATTTTAGGTGTTCCTATTTTAGATGGATGGTATCCTTGAAGTGACTGGCTTGACTCTGAAGGAGGTGATGGCTGACAGTGAGCTCTGGTGTGGGATGGTCCATGAGGTCACGAAGAGTCAGAAGCGACTGAACGAATGAACAACAAGAATTTTAGCCAACATGAAAAAAACTTCTCCCATGCAGCCAATCAGCAGGAGGAAATGTTTATGTTAAAAGAGATGTCACAAAAGATTTGTGTCCTCCAACAAATATTTTACTAATAGTTTAAAACAACAGCATGAGAGGAAAACATGCAAATTAACGTATCACAGATATTCCTTGACAAGTTCTCATCCCACTCTCCATGTTTTTAAAATTCCCACCAATCCAGACTGAACACCCTCCAATCTGAAGGTACATCTAGACCAGGCATGGGCAAACTTCACTGGCTGTTAGGAATTGTGGGAGTTGAAGTCCAAAACACCTGGAGGGCCGAAGTCTGCCCATGCCTGATCTAGACTGAAAAATGAATGCAGTTTGATACAGCTTTAAGTGCATTGGTTCAACGCTATAGAATCATAGGATTGTATTTTCACTAGGTCTTAAGCCTTTCTCTAACAAAAAGTGTTGGTGCCTCAACAAACTAGAAATGCAGATGCCCTATAGCAGGGCTGTCCAACTGGCGGCCTGGGGGGCCCATATACGGCCCCCAGCCCCTTCCCTGCGGCCCCCGCCTACCCTGCAAATATATATATATATTTTAAAAAATTAAAAATTCGATCTCCGGGGTGGGGCTGGGTGATGTTAGGCGTGGCGCCGGCGCCGAGCCTGACATCACCCAGCCCCACTCCCGCCCCTTCCTCTCCTCCTCCGTCCTCTCCCCGCACACAATCGGAAAGCCGGGGGAGGGAGGGAGGAGGCGTGCCTAAAGAGGAGGAAGGGAAGCGCTTCCTTCCTCCTCTTTAGGCACACTTTCCCGTTCTGCCTCTTCCCGGCGCACTGATCGGTGCGCCGGAGGGAGAGGCAGAACAGAGGAGGAGGCTGGCGTGACACTTTAGGAGGGAGGGCGAAGCCATGGAGGGCTCTCCTGGCTTTGCCTCCCTCTCCTTAGGGTGGCGCGGCGCCGAGCCTGACATCACCCAGCCAGCCTCAGAAGCGAAATCGCCGCTTCTGAGGCTGCCGTGACACTTTAGGAGGAGGGGGCGGGGGCGGAGTGGCGCGGAGCGGCCCCCCAGGTCATCAGTGACTGGAAGTCCGGCCCTAGGTCCGGTAGAAGTTGGACAGCACTGCCCTATAGCATCGAACCATGGCAATTAAAGTGGTGTTAAAATGCATTCATTCTACTGTGCATTCTTAGATGACTCTGGAAACCAAACTGAGTTAAGCCTGTAGTGTATCTACACTGGATAGTTATAGCAGTTTGATATACAGCTCTGTCATGGCACTGTTCTGTGGAATGTGGCACTTTTCACTTGGTGAGGTATTTTAAATTTTGCTATTATCCAGAAATTCCAGGAAAAAGCCACTTCCTTTTCATTATCTATTTTTTAAAGGCCTTCTCTAACCCTAAAATGGCCCAGGAGCATAAGAACATAGCTAAAATGCTACCTCTGAGGGTGCCTGCCATAGATGTAGGTGAAACGTCAGGAGAGAATGCTTCTAGAACATGGCCATATAGCCCGAAAAACCTACAACAACCCAGTGATTCCAGCCATGGAAGTCTTCGACAATAAAATGTTCAGTGATGTTTTCATGGCCACTATCTTGCCATTCAAGTTCTGAAAATAACATCTTATGTATTAGAAGTGCCATCACACAGCTAGTTTAACAGGCACACCAGCTGAGATGTGAAGTTGGGAGTTTCCCAGCTAAAGGTCATTGCAGTTTGAATGTAAATAAAACACAATTTTCCTGCAATAGAAAAACAAACATGGTGGAAAAATAAATACCACATGACTGTGAAACGGGTGCACAATCCATTCCCCACCAATTCAAATTGCCTGAAAAAGCACTCAGACAAATAGCAGTACAGTTCCTTATGCAGCTAGAACACTTAGATATATAATAATACATAATAATAATACACTTTATTTATATTCCGCTTTTCTGACCCCGAAGGGGATTCAGAGCGGATTACAGGTACACATACTTAGCAGACAATCCCTGCCGTTTCCACAATACACACATATAGACGAACAGAGGCAAAGTCTGGCCACCAGGGGGAGCTGATGCACTCCTCATCTCTCATTGTTCCCAGCGTCCCTTGTTGTTCCTTCCACATTCCTCAGCGTTCCTGGAGTTCTTTAATGGCCTCATAATTCAGTCAAAATTTGCCTCCCCATTTAATGTGGTACCTATATCTCCTACTTGACAGAAGCAACTGTCTTTCGGGCTGCAAAGGTCGGCAGCAGGCTACACTTAAAGGTCGGGCACCCAACTCGACCTCATGACCTATTGGTCAGATATATAGCTTGTTATATTACTCTTTCTTTATTAGTAGCCATACATTTGACCATATGCTTCCCTACACTTCCTCAAGGGGCCACTGTGGTGCAATGACTTAAACCCTTGTGCTGCTGAACTGCTGACCTGAAGGTTGGCAGTTCTATTCCATGGTACAGGGTGAGCTCCCGCTGTTAGCCCTAGCTCCTCCCAACCTAGCTTCAAAAATATGAAAATGTGAGTAGATAAATAGGTACCGTTTCGGTGGGAAAAGGCAAAAAGACGCTCCAAGTAATCTTGCCGGCTACATGACCAGGAGGTGACAATGCAGGCTTCTTGGCTTGAAAATGGAGAAGAACAACTCCCCAGAGCCAGAGCTGAGCACAGCCTCCAGAAGCCAGAAATGAAAGGAGAAGCCTTTGCCTTGTCTGTATTTGTGTGTCTCATTGTAGGTGATTGGAAGGCACTGAATGTTTGTCTATGTGTGCTGTAAATGCTGTAATCTGCTCTGAGTCCCCTATCCTAGATAAGAAGGGTGGAATATAAATAAAGTGTATTATTATTATTATTATTATTATTATTATTATTATTACACTTCGGTCCTCTAGGTGTTTTGGACTCCCACAAATGTCAGCCAGTTTACCAGCTGTTAGGAAGTGGGGAGCGGGAGTCCAAAACACCTGGAGGACCAACGGTTGTAAACCACTGCTTTAGTGAGATCAATGTTCTATATACAGTAGCTTTTACCCATTTTATCCTCACACATCCCTGTGAGGTATATTAGTCTGGAAAGCAATGATTTGTCTGAGGTCATCCAAGGTAGCTCACTGCAGATTAAGAATTTGAATGTTGGGCTCTCCCACCTTTCTTCTTAAGGACCCAAGGTGGCTCTTTATCCATTTTTTGGGTCAAAATCATTTACACACTGAATATGGATCTTAAAGGATGCACATAGTGGCACACTTAGGTTTTAATTTTGTTTCTTCGAGAGAGAAAAGCCTACACATTGCAAAGAAGTGAAATATTGTCCAAGCTCTGTTGCTCCTTGAAAATCCAAAGCCAGCCTTCGAGAACAAAACACTGAGAAGGATAAGCTTCCCTTCACACTTCCCTCCTGTTGGCAGGCTGTATAAATGAATTCGCAGCCTCATGACCTTTTTATTCCTTGGCAGGAAAATCCAATACAGGAGCCAAAACTTGGAATCTGTTTATACCCCCCAGATATCAGCCTATGGATAAATTGTTGGTTCAGCCAGTTCCACATGTAGATGTAAGAGTTAGTGGTCTATAAACAAGCACAGATCGTAGGCAGTGATTTGATTACTCCATCCTCTTCCCCAATAAAAATTCCTACTTCTTTTACTCACAATGTAGGTGCAGAGTGGGTGAAAGGCAAATGTGCCACAGGCATACAGATGTGTTGCGTTTAGTCGCTGCAAAAGCCTGACATGGTTGTAACATTCTGTCTGCAGAAAGAAAAAGGAGAATACGGTTTGTATAGAACGGCTAACAATAGCCTGTTTGTTCCCCATAGATTCAAAAAGGTTGTTAAGTGCAGATACAGAAGAGACACAGACATACCTTGTTGTTTTTGCCTTTTTTCAAACATTCTGCCTGCCTCTCAGGAGAGACCTTCCAATCTATCTGCAAAGCAAAACAAGAAAAAAAGGAAATAGTGGCTAAGAATGCCATTAAGAGGCAAACCCCATGAAGCTCACGAGAGCTCTTCCAAGTTTGTGTTTTGTGTTTTTTCAGACTAAGTGGCGTCACCTAAGTACATAGGAGAGGTAGCAGAACTGAAACGTTTTGCAGTCTGTTAGCTCTTTAAAGGTCCTCGACTGAAGTGAAAACCTGACTGTCACAAATATAAGTCCTTAAGGGAGCAGCAGAATGAAGTAGAGGAATGAAGAGGAGGCGGCGGCAGCAAAAATGGCATTCATGGATAGCAGGCTGTTTCGTATGTTTGTTTTGCCTAGCAAAAAACTCCTCTCATTTTGCCTGAAAATAGATTGGGGAGGGGAGGGGAAGCAATTCAGCAATAAGAGCCCAAAATGAGAGATAGGTTGGATCTACACTGCCGTATGATCCAGTTTCAGAATAACTGCATTGTATTGGATTATAAGGCAGTGTAGATCCAGGCTGAAAAGAGGCTATGGCAGCACCCGAGACTCTTCTCCCAAGCTAATAACGAGCAAGTTGATAGGGATTCTGTGTCTAAATCCAAAGTTGCTTACAAAATGAGTATTGGCTCCCTTTCAGATACATTACAATGCAGTTAATTAAATCAGTTATCAATGAATAATCTTGAGGAACTCATTTGTGACTGGCTTGTATTCATGACCTTTACACAGTCACTAATTTAGGGAATATGTAGCTGCTGTAAATTAGGGGGGGGGGGGGCATTCTCTTGTTGGTCAGGAAGCATGGTATTACCATTCCCCTTCATATGAGCAACATGAGAGAGAATTGTAAAGGGGACCCCATTTCTGACTGCTGCACTAGAGATCCCTAATAGGCAGCACTGAAAAAGTCGATCTGGATCTACACTACTATATACTGTAATCCAGTTTCTGAATCCAGATACTTTTCTTTGAACTGGACTATATGAGTCTATAGTGCTATATAATCCAGTTCAATGCAGATAGTCTGGATTCAGAAACTGGATTATATGGTAATGTAGATGGGGGCTCTGGGGAAAAGATCCCTGTTGCTCACACTGGTTGCTGCCTGGCAAGTGAAAATTTGGTGGTTGACTGGGAGACACTACTAAGCTACATAGTTAGGGTGTATATAAAGCTAAGTAGATGACCCAGAATCACAACCACCAACACTATCCTCTGAAGCAGTTTCTTAAACTGTGAGTCCTGACCCCAAATAGGGCCCCCTTAGGTCACTGGTTCTCAACCTATGGGCAGTGGGCTGAGAGAACGAAAATCCGGTCCGCGAACCTCCTTCCTCTTTATTTATTTATTTATGTATTTATTTATTTTATTTCAGCTTTTTTCTGCAGAGCTAACCAGCCCCATCCCTTTTGGTACTAATGTTGGAGAATAGTCAAAGTGGCCCCTGGTCAAGTGGGCCCTGGTCAAATGGCCCCTTGTCTAAGTGGGCCATGGTTAAATGGGCTCTGGTCGAAGAGGGCTCTGGTCAAATGGCCCCTTGCCTAAGTGAGCCATGGTTAAGTGGGCTCTGGTCAAAGTGGGCCCTGGTCAAATGGCCCCTTGTCTAAGTGGGCCATGGTTAAATGGGCTCTGGTCAAAGTGGGCTCTGGTCAAATGGCCCCTTGCCTAAGTGAGTCATGGTTAAGTGGGCTCTGGTCAAAGTGGGCCCTGGTCAAATGGCCCCTTGTCTAAGTGGGCCATGGTTAATTAGGCTCTGGTCGAAGTGGGCTCTGGTCAAATGGCCCCTTGTCTAAGTGAGCCATGGTTAAGTGGGCTCTGGTCAAAGTGGGCTCTGGTCAAATGGCCCCTTGTCTAAGTGAGCCATGGTTAAGTGGGCTCTGGTCAAAGTGGGCCCTGGTCAAATGGCCCCTTGTCTAAGTGGGCCATGGTTAAGTGGGCTCTGGTCGAAGTGGGCTCTGGTCAAATGCCCCCTTGTCTAAGTGGGCCATGGTTAAGTGGGCTCTGGTCGAAGTGGGCTCTGGTCAAATGCCCCCTTGTCTAAGTGGGCCATGGTTAAGTGGGCTCTGGTCGAAGTGGGCTCTAGTCAAATGCCCCCTTGTCTAAGTGGGCCATGGTTAAGTGGGCTCTGGTCGAAGTGGGCTCTGGTCAAATGCCCCCTTGTCTAAGTGGGCCATGGTTAAGTGGGCTCTGGTCAAAGTGGGCTCTGGTCAAATGGCCCCTTGTCTAAGTGGGCCATGGTTAAGTGGGCTCTGGTTGAAGTGGGGTCTGGTCAAATGCCCCCTTGTCTAAGTGGGCCATGGTTAAGTGGGCTCTGGTCAAAGTGGGCCCTGGTCAAATGGCCCCTTGTCTAAGTGGGCTCTGGTCGAAGTGGGCCCTGGTCAAATGGCCCCTTGTCTAAGTGAGCCATGGCTAAGTGGGCTCTGGTCAAAGTGGGCCCTGGTCAAATGGCCCCTTGTCTAAGTAAGCCATGGCTAAGTGGGCTCTGGTCAAAGTGGGCCCTGGTCAAGTGGACCCTGATTAAAAAAAGATTGGGAACCACTGCCTTAGGTTAATGCTGGGATCCCAAAAAAGCTTGGCAACAGTAAAAGCTTTCTGAACATCACCTAGTAGTGGCTTTTTAATATATTTACACAAATCTGTTGTGCAGTACTTACAGTGGACTCTGTAAAATATGGTTTAGCTGTATTTCAATAAAAAAGGAAAACTGACCTGTTTAGCAAGCCTTTCAAATGCTGAGTTGTTATCAGTAAATGTTTGATTTTTATACCTATTCTATATACTTTTGTATCCTGAACCATGTAAAATGTCTCAGGTGAAAGAGGTTGCAAGCGGAAAGGTATAAGAAGTCCTGCTCTAACGCACCTCTTTTAATCTGATACTTTCCTTCAAGATGGTTCGAAATGATGGGTGTTTTGATCAGAATATCTGAAGCAAGCATGAATTTGAGAAGGCCCCGCTAATGTAATAAAAGCAATATATGCCAGATGTATACCTATGTGGTTGAAAGTGGTCACTACTTATCAAAAGAAACAAAAATAGTTGATCACAATAATTTAAAAACATATTAAGAAAAGTTACAAATTATCATAATGCAGTAAATAGATAATAAAACATTGAGTGTTGCCACTTTAAAAATAGAAAAGCTATTAAACCATATGAAAAAAATATAAGCAAGGGCTGACACAGATAAATATGTGAGAAATAATGAATTGGGGGTATATGCTATTTACTTGAAATGGGATATATATGTGTGTGCGCTTGCATATGTGTAAATATACAGATGTGCATTCAATTTGCTATCTGAGAAGTGTTAAAAAGTTGAAATGCTAGTCAAGTTCTTCCTTGAAAATACATACATTTGTCTGCAGTTCTAACTACATCTCGGAACTGAAACTTGCACGGAAATAGGTTTGTTGCACTTACTGTATGATGGGAGCCATCAGCAATGTTGGTGGAATTTAAAGAAAATATAGCCCCTCTGGCTCCTACATAAAGAATTCCTTTCTCGTCTTCTAGTAAGAGGGTGGTATAATTCTGAGCATTACTGCTAAAATGCCTTGCGGAAGCCAAATCTGGGGAAAGAAACACAGTGAATTTTGAAACATCACCATTTTGTGATACTACCAATTCCTTTGGAATTACAGCTGAACAGGAGGCAATGAACCAATAATATATGTATGGGCTGTTATACTCCCATCGATCTTGTCAGATAGACTAAACACATATGAAGTTCTAGTTATTCTTCTAATGAGGCAATCATCAACTAACTTTAGTGCATAGAGGGAGAGACTAACAAATGAATTCAGTACTATCTCACAATGTGTATTTTTTCTTGATCAAACAGGTTGAAGTAGCCCAGGAAAATTGTGACAAATTGCCAGTGCCCACGGAATCAGATACATACTTTAATGAATCGTACATATCCTTTAGTAAAATAAGTAAATAATAATAATTGTGCTGAATCTATTTTTTTAAACTAGAAAATGAAACTGATAAGTTGTGCAGGGAAACCAAAGGTAATACCACTATACCACAAAAAGGTTAAACTGCTCATATACATGGTATAGCTCTCTTTTAGGTTTGTGGTCTTGAAAAAAGTTCTTTCTGATGTAGTCACGTTTCTTAAAATAGAAGGGAGGTACCATATATACTTATATATAAAGTCAACCACATGTATAAGACAAGGGCACCTTGTCGTCCAAACAATCAATTTTGAAGTGACCTATGGAAATGTTGCGGGAAATTTTGTGGAGAAAAGCGTCAGTATGATTTCAGGGGAGGCAATTGTACCATGGTCACAATCACTAGCTATTTTCCACCCAGACAGCAGAGGCGGTAGGTGCTTCTTTTAAGTTCTTCCAGGAAGAACTACGCTCTCACCTTTTGCCACTCCACTCACAGAAGGGGATGGCGCCTTTCCTGATAAGAGTTAAGTATAGTATTTACCCTGTCCATAGGCGCCCCCTTGTTGTGGAGGAGAGGCTTGTGTACCCTAATGAAGTTGTGAGCTATGCTGGCGGTGGCATAATAGCCACTGGTAGGGCCTCCCATGCTAGACAGGTCACAACTGAAGGGTCTGACAAAGAGCGTCAATGGTAGGATGGGCTCTCTAGCCTTTTGGCAACCATCCTAGGAGAAGGAAAACTGATTTCAAACCCAAGCAGATGGTGCTCGTTTAACCCTGTAAGGTCAACCATCTAAGAGAAGGAAACTTGAACCAAACCTACAACCTGAGGGCCCCGCTGGCACCATCCCAGCTTGCTAGGCCCCGGCAGATGAACCTTTGGTTCAAAGGGTGAGGCCAATTCTGTGCACGCTGCACTCCACCAGAAAGGTCCATTGCAGAGGCTCGAAGGACACATCCAACCTTCAAATCATCAACACGCATGTAGAAAGCGTGGGATGAGTCCTTCCTGGATCTTTGTTCGTGAAGAAAAGCCAAAGAAGAAGATAGTATTTACACTGACCTGCAGATCTAATTGCTTATATCATAAAAGCATGTGATATTTATTTATTTAAATAGGCATAAAATGTAAATGTTTGTTAAATGGGAACATTTTATTAAACTGCAAAAACTTTGTTTTTGTGGGACATCCTGCAAGCACATTGTGCTATACTTTTTCAATGATTATCCTATCAAGTCTCAATCCGCTCAACATAGTTTGTGGCAGCCACAAAAATTAAGTTTCTGGAGTATAACAACTACTTTTTTTTTTTGAAATATATTTATTAGGGTTTTTCCATAAACAGTAAAAGTGGGGGAACAATTTCAGGTAAAGGACAGTAGGAAAGATAGAGAAAGGAGAGGCTGCGACATGGTGGATGGGAGGCGGGTAGAGTGGTGATGGGGAGGGGGGTAGAGGGGGCATCGGGGTGGGAAGGGGGTGCGGGGGGTGGTATCAGGGATCCTGTGGGGAAAACACTAGGCAAGGGTAGTGAGATAGGATAGGAAGAGGAAAAAAGAAAAAAAAGGGGGGGAGGTCTTGTTGACTTCCGTCTTCTTGAATCACTGGTTTTGTTCTTATGTATCTGATACAGTTCTCTTTATTCTTTAAATTGTCACTTCTTTCTTTCTGTTCGTCTTCTTTAGTTGCATATCCATATCAGATCTTCTTATATCTCTTGAAGCTATTATCTTTTTATTATTATTATGTTCTCTCCTAAGTTCTTAAAGCCCTTCAGCCAAATAATTAGAGTGTCCATGTCCATTAGCCATTACTTGTCGATTAGGTAACTAGATCTATTTGTTTCTTTTTCCCTGAGGTCTTAGCTAACCATTTTCTTTGGGGGATTCTACTTCTTCTTCATCCACCTCTGGAGGATCACGTTTCCAAAGTCCATAGTTTGTAGTCATCACTGTAGGGAGAAGACATACTTTCTTTAAGTTATCTTTCTCTCTTCGTCGCACTTTTTCCCCTTGGCTTTTCTTTTTGTTGGAGTGCTTTCCAGTTTTGTTGGTTTTGTTCTTCTTTGGAAGCTGAATGGGATTTCTTTGGAGGACAATAGTCATCCAAGTCTTGGTGGGCAATCTGGCAGCTTTCTGTGACACAGCCCCAGTATTTTTAACTCTCTGTTGGGGCTCTAACTGTTCCAATACTTCTTGCTTTTGCTTTAGCTCTTCATTTTTCTCCACTCTCTTCGTCAATTCGCCTTGTATTGCTAGTTCCTTTTCCTTGTCATGTTCCTTTTTCTTCTTCATACTCAGTCGTCAGCTTAGTAATCCCTTCTTTGATTGATTTATCTCTCCCCAACCGAGGTTGCTCCTGAACCGAAGTATTGTGCTCCTCCAACCGATCTAGCATTGTTTCCACCTTTTTTAGGGTCAGATCCTGCTTTTGTCCCAGCCTCTGTAGCTCTCTCATAATATCCTTTAGGGTTATAGTTGATTGTTCTGTGCCTGGTCTCCTGCTTAGTGCTGACATTATTATTTAGCAATTGGACTGTTTGGATAGATGTATTGATTTTTCTCTTGGGCAGCAAATTGATATCTTTATTTGGGAGTTCTTTTATTGTGTAAGTTAGGGTTGGATTTGATTTTTTTCGGCTCCCTCCTCCCTCCTGTGGTTCGTCGTTTTGGGAACACCGGATGGTTTATGCCCTTGACTTCCTGCTCTTCGCCCCTCACTTCCGCCCAGATTCAAGAATCGCGCCCTTTTTGATGGTTGCCTAGCAACTCCCGCCTTGGGTTGAGCAGCTCCTTCTTCGAGGTAGTGACGGCTCCGTCCTTCCTTTACCCCGCCATCTTGGGTTCCTCTAAGGGCCCAGTCTCGACTGTGGGGACCATCTCCCACCCTACTTTTTGTTCTGGCCTATGGGGTCTCTTAATTGTCACCCGGGGGGGGGGGAGAGGTTTGGGAGCGCCGCGACGCCCGCAATGTTCCCCTCGCTCTGGCTTGCGGCTTGTTCTGTCCTCTGGCGGTGGCTTCCCCCTGTATCTGGGGGTTGCCTTGTTTCTGGGGGGGGGGGTGTCTCCTCTATAACAACTACTTTTGAAGTAATTACTGCACAATTAAACAGGAATAACACATTCAAACCAGGAACAGAAAATCTTTCAAA
This sequence comes from Anolis apletophallus, assembly GCA_030556195.1. Lineage (NCBI taxonomy): Eukaryota > Metazoa > Chordata > Lepidosauria > Squamata > Anolidae > Anolis > Anolis apletophallus. The sequence goes on from JARBWK010000010.1 coordinate 71,595,542, forward strand.
TTTTGTTACATAGTGTAATTAGACCCAGCTTTTTGAAACTTTCACAGGAGTACATATCACATATGCTATTCTCTTTAAAATATTGTAACAAATTAATTTCCAGTTAAAGCTTTGAACATGGTATTTAATCCAAATGGGCCAAATCAGGTCACATTATTCAAAACAATTAAGCATGAAACATTTCCATTCTGTATAGGTTCTGTCATGATTCAGTCCTTAACTGATATCATAGGCTTCACCAGGAGGTCTTTGTATGATGGGAAAACTCTTACGTTCCCACAAATCCTGAAACTGCTCAACAAGAGAATACCCCATATCCTGACTAACAACTTTCCCAAGGAAATTTCTCAAGGCTTACTAGTACTGAGGATACAGGGAAAGCAACCTGGTGGCCTCCAAATACATATGTTGGATCATAACTCTCATAATGTCTGACAAGTAAGCATGCTGGCAAGCCACTAGGTCACACATCCCTGGTTGAAATCCAAGGTTCTGATGAGAGCTACTGCTGATGTAAATACTAGCTATGTTTCCAGACTATTTCATCCTTACTTGCTGTCTATAATGCTGCTCTGTAAAATCCATATTTAAATGAAAGGTAAAGGTTTCCCCTTTGTCATTAATTCTAGTTGTGTTTGACTCTCGGGGGTGGTGTTCATCTCAATTTCTAAACTGAAGAGCTAGCAATGTCTGTAGATGCCTCCAAGGTCATGAGGCCAGCATGACTGCATGGAGCACCATTGCCTTCCTGCCGAAACGGTATTTATTGATCTACTCACATTTGCATGTTTTCGAACTGCTAGGTTGGCAGAAGCTGGAGCTAACTCCACTCCCCGGATTTGAAGTGCTGACCTTTCAGTCAGCAAGTTCAGCAGATCAGCGGTTTAACCTGCCACGCCACTGGGGGCTCCTATAGGTTTAAATTATCACCCCACTATTTGGGCTCCTAATTATACCAGCAGAGATAGCGCAAGCCATTTTAACACTCAAAACATTAAATCCCAAATACCATTCTATTGATGGATAAAATAGAATAGTAAACTGTGTAAAAATCTGTTTTGATTGAAATATTACTTCTAAATTCACCAAGTGCCAGTGTTATCTTTTGGAGCCAGTTTTTTTTTTTAAAAAATAGTCCCGATGCTTTAAAGTATTGCAATATATTTAATATTGTATCTTACATCTTTGAACTGGACTTTACAGTTGGTTGTTTTGAGTTTATGAAATGCTCCTGTTAATGTTGTTTATTTATTTATTTATTATTTCGATTTATATACCACCCTTCCCAAAGAGGCTCAGGGTGGTTCACACCAGTGAACAACATAATCACAACATAGCTAAAAACATAATAAAACAGATTGAGGCAAGAGTGGAATTTAACAGCCTTAAAGGTTAAACGCCTGTCTGAAGAGATTGCTCTGGAAGGCCCTCTGGAAGGCCTGTAGATCAGTTATTGCTCGAGCCTCCTCTGGGAGGGCGTTCCAAAGGGTAGGCGCTACTACAGAGAAAGTACGCTGCTGCATCGAGGACAGGCGGCAGATCTTAAGTGATGGAACCTCCAATAGGTTTTGAGCCATGGACCGTAGTGGTCTCTGGGGAATGTGCAGGGATAGGCGGTCCTTCAGGTACACTGGCCCCAGGCCATGCAAGGCCTTAAAGGTTAACACCAGCACTTTGAAGGCATTCCGGTACTTGATGGGGAGCCAGTGCAATTCCTGTAAGACTGGAGTAATGCGGCACGACAGTGCCGCACCAACCAGTAGTCGAGCCGCAGCGTTTTGCACCAACTTAAGTTTCCTGATGACCGACAGAGGAAGGTCAATGTAAAGGGCGTTACAATAGTCCAGTCTTGAGATGACCGTGGCCTGGATTACCGCGGCTAGGTCGCCACCGGAAAGGTAGGACGCCAGCCGCCTTGCCTGACGCAGATGGAAAAACGCCGCTCTACTCATGGTGGAGACCTGAGCCTCCATCGTGAGCAGAGGGTCCAGTTGGACCCCCAGGCTTTTAACCAGGGCCGACGGGCTAACCACCTCGCCGTCCATTATTGGCAGCTGGAGCTCCCCCACAGAGCGACCCAACCACAGGACCTCCGTCTTCAACGGGTTTACCTTCAACCTGCTGGCCCGTAGCCACCCAGTCACGGCTTCAAGGCACTGATGGAAATAATCGGGTACAAAGCCTTCCATCCTCAGCACTCAGCTGGGTGTCATCAGCATACTGATGACACTCCAGACCAAAACTACGCACCAGTTGGGCCAGTGGACGCATGTAGATGTTAAATAATAGAGGATGCTAGAAGAGAAAAGGTCTAATGGCACCTTAAAATCTCTTATTTTTTGAAGTGTTGCTATACTGTCTGTTGTTTAATTATTACCTGTTTCTGTAAATGGTTCTTTGATCAAAGGAATGATGTTAGTAGTTTAAATAAATAACAGAAATCTTCTGTCTGTGGAAGTCTGATCCTTTCTAACTGAAATGGAAAGATGAATGATCTTATACACAGGTTTATCCTCTTTTCTATAGTCTGACTATCCACTTGTTTACCTGAATGTTCACTGTTTTCCAAATTCCTCACGTCACTGATGGTGCAATCCTATACACATATATTCAGAAGGAAGACCCACAAATTCCAGAAGAGTTAGTATAGGATCGCAGTCTTAGTAAACCCAGCACACAGTTTTTAAAGGCTCTGCAAGTTCTAAATAATCAGAATGTATGTGGTACAACATTTTCATAAGTTTTCAATTATATCAATTAACACATGAATCCTATTCTAATATCTTAAAGCAACATTTAGAGACAATTAACTAGCGAAAATAGTATTTTGCCAGTTTTATTTCAAAGTGGTTTGTTTATGCCAAATTCTATGCATATTTATACAGATGCAACTTCCACTGGGCTAACTCTTTTCTAAATGCCTTTTCTGGTTTCAGAACAAAGTTGCAATCCTAAATAATTAAAATGAGCAGTTAATTAACATCAACCAGGAGTTCCATAGTTCTGAGCAAACATCATTATTATTTACTTATTTAAAGCTTTTTGCCTCAGTCCTTCCAGAAAAGCTTATATAAGACATAACAAGGGAGTTTTGCCTATATCGTTAAAATCAGAATGACATGCCCCCAAAAAGGCACAAGACAGGAGAGGAAAAGAAAGAAACCCAGGAAACAGTTGTAAAAAATGTATATAGGTCCTTCTAAGGACTAGCTGGAATAGAAATAGAGAAGAGGTGGGGACCAAATAGAGCTGGTCTCTCAAAAGAGCCCTGTTTTGGGAATATTCCTATTCAGTGTTCCCTCGCTACTTCGTGGTTCGCTTATTGCGGACTTGCTGTTTCACAGATTTCAAAAAATACTAATTTAAAATATATATCATGGTATTTTTGCTGTTTTGTGGGCTTTTGCCGTTGCCGCTCTCCAAGGCGCTTTCAGTCCTCCCTCCTTCCAACCTTGAAGGGCCTTTCTTTCCTTTCCTTCACTTTATCTTTTTAAGTTTATAAAGACTTAAAATAGTGTATAACTACTAAAATAATTTATAAATTTTAAAATTAATACAGCGTCCCTACATTGCGGTTTTTCACTTATTGCGGGAGGTCCTGGAACGTAACCCCCGCAATATGTGAGGGAACACTGTACTGTAAACTGATAGAATGGTTGAAGCCAAGAGCAGTTGGTGTTGAGAAAGCCCAATGAAGTTGTAACTCAATTTAGTCAAAGTTACAAAGTTGTTGGGGTTGGTTGTACCATAGTCACTGTTCATTAGTCATCCTGTTAATGGGTATGACATATAATTAAGGATACAGTATTCAGAATGAAAGTTCACCTGGCTTGATTTTGAAGTCTCCCTTATTGCTTAAACCAGATTTTATTTTGTTCCACCACTTTTTTTTTACAGCACTTTTACATACAAACAGATGGGTTATTTTTCTGGCCAGGTTGCTGATGGTTATCTTTACTGGTCCTCAGTATAATTTATATGAATAGTTTTTAACTTCCTCCCACATGGCTTTTTGTCACCACTGATGGTTTATCAGTTGGGCTTACAGTTCCCATAAAAACTGCTTTGCTGTGAATATGACCACACCCGAAACTGTTTTATCTTTTTTATTTGTAAGTCTTATGTCCTGTTCTTAAATGGAATTATTTATCCAAGAAACTTTCATACCTGCAAAACTTTACTGCTTAGCTATGGTCTGCAGTCATAGACAGTCCCAGATTCACTGGGTCCTGTAAACTATTTTTACTTTTGTTGTCTAATGGTAGGTTAAGAATGCTAAACCTTTGATAGTTTTACTATTGTGACCATCTCAAGAAGTCTGCCTATCCTTCAAGAAATCCATAAGATGAAAACAGAGTTAAGTTCCCAAGACAACTAATTGTGTGTCCCCACACTAACACTATCAAGCCAAGTGTGGGTCAATCTTCTTCGGGCTGTCAAGTGTGATAACTACTGAACTGATATTTCCCATGAAGCCCAAATGCCGGTATGTGGTTTAAAACAGGCAGAAGTCAAGGTCCAGAGTAGCAAAGGTTAATGAAAAGGAGATCAGAGATCAAAGTGCAGCAGAAATCAATGTCTAGGACAACAAACAATGGGTCAGGAGGGCCAACTGCAGATACACAGTCAAAGATCTAAGAAAATAATCCGGAGAAGGCCTCAGCATCTATGCAGGCATCACACTAGTCACTAACAGCTTTAAGATGATAAACTGGTTATTAGGTTAGTGTTGTATAGGGCAGTGGTTCTCGACCTGTGGGTCCCCAGATGTTTTGGCCTTCAAGTCCCAGAAATCCTAACAGCTGGTAAACTGGCTGGGATTTCTGGGAGTTGTAGGCCAAAACACCTGGGGACCCATAGGTTGAGAACCACTGGTATAGGGTGTATTTGGATAGACCTTTATAGTCAACTCTCTGGATGATCAGTCAGACTGGTTCTGCAGCCTAAATAGTACTCCCAAAGGCTAATGCTTAATCTACTCTATTCAAAGTAGGCAATAATGGCTGGTATGACAGGAGGTAAGGCACTTATCACAGATTCACAAATACACATCACTGTCCACTTCACTCTTAATGCCTGCATGCTGAGGTTTGGCCTGGTTCTCACTCCTCTGGCCCTCTGAAGCCTTATACCCACCTGCTACTCTATTGAAATCCATCAAAATGGACAACAGAACAGGGAGTGTGCATTTTGAAGTGTTATGCTATCTATAAGAATGCCTATTATAGAGAATTTCCTTCCTCTTAGAAACCCAAAAAATTCCAGGATCATTTCAAATATACCATGAAAATGTGAACTCTCAGAAGCCTAAGTACGTGGGCAGGGAATGAAAGAGAAGGTAGATGAACTGAGTGAATACCTTTTTGAAACTGAATATGTGAGTCTCACTTCCTATAAGAGCACTGGAGGAAGTGAAAATATATTAACTATAAGCTGGTCTATCCTGAAGTGCCAAATCAATACCCTCTAGTCAGTATTAGATTATGATTTTTTAAAAAACAAAACCACCTTGTTTAGAAAGGTGCTTATGTTTCTGTTATAAAATGAACATTGCCATCTTCCCTCCCTCCATACACAGCTTGTTATAACACAAGCCAAGAACAAGCAAAGCACAGCAGGCATGATGATAGTCTGTTGCTTCATCAGAACGTGCAGGAAAATGCTCTCAAATGCATGCATGCTTATGGTCCCATCCAGGCACAGACTCACATTACTCTCAGCACTATCATTTTCTAAGATAGGAAAGCCTTGCTTTCCCTTGAGAGAAAAGAAAAATTATCATCTTGCTTGGGACACAAGCGCCCGAGGCAGACAGCTGCCCTGCTAGTAAGTGCTATTTATATCCCCCACCCACTACTTTGCAGGCTGAGTCACCACAGGGCCAGTTCAGACCAGGGCTGGCAAGAGGGAAGACAGTTTGAGGTCAGGCTGTGACTCCCAAGCCCTCAGGGCTTTCACAACCCTCCTTCCCCTCCTGACCAGCTGAATGCCCTGGGCCACAGAGCTCAGTGATCTGCCCTATCTCAGGGCCCCTCCTGGTTGCTCAGCATCTCCTCTCTCATACCAAGGCAGCAGTTGGCTTGCTCCCAGATTTCTAACTACTAGGCTGTTATAAAAGAAGCTACGGCCATGACAACCAATTGAGAAGGCAAGGTTAATACCCACAATATATCTATTACAAGACAGATGAAAAACACAAAATGACAGAACACCCTTAGTGGCCACCTACAGTTCCCACTTCAAGACATCATCAACAAGCTATCAACAAATTCTGTAGAATAACTTAGCCTGGAAGCTCTGGAAAGCAGGCCTTTGGTGGCCTACAGATATCCTCCAAACCTTAAGTCTTAACTTGCAACAGAATACATAAACATGGATGGTAATACAGGGACAAGTTTGTTGTTTATTTGTTCAGTCGCTTCTGACTCTTCGTGACCTTATGGACCAGCCCATGCCAGTTCTCCCTGTTGGCCGTCACTACCTCCAGCTCCTTCAAGATCAAGGCAGGCACTTCAAGGATACCATCCACCCATCTTGCCCTTGGTTGGCCCCTCTTCCTTTTTCCTTCCATTTTCCCCAGCAACATTATCTTCTCCAACTTTCCTGTCTTCTCATTATGTGGGCAAAGTACTGTATATACTCAAGTATAAGCCTAGTTTTTCAGCCCTTTTTTGGGCTGGAAAGGTTCCCCTTGTCTTATACTTGAGTCTAGTTATTTATTATTATTATTTAATAATAATACTACATTTATTATTTTACTTTCTATTATTATTGGAAGGATACGTAAGCACATTTACATTGAAGAAGGTTAGAATAATGGTTTAATCAGAGTTGGACAGTTTTATATTAAAGTACAGTTTTATGTAAATATTTAAAACATTTAACCTACTGATGCCTCAATTAATGTAATTTTATTGGTATCTATTTTTATTTTGAAATTTATCAGTAGCTTCTGCATTTCCCACCCTCAGTTTATACTTGAGTCAATATGTTTTCCCAGTTTTTTTGTGGTAAAATTAGGTGCCTCGGTTTGTATTCAGATCGGCTTATACTGATACAGTACTTCATCTTTGCCTCTAATTTCCTTCCCTTCAATGAGCAGTTGGGCATTATTTCCTGGAGTATGGACTGATTTGATCTTCTTGTGGTCCAAGGCACTCAGAATTTTCCTCCAACACCACAGTTCAAAAGCATCTATCTTCCTTTGCTCAGCCTTCCTTATGGATACAGGGACAAGACTCTACTACAAACCCGGATGCCAATTTTGTCTCTACATCTACACTTGGAGCAATATTACAGGGGACAATAACATCACTCACAAGATCAGAGGTACATTAACTTTCTCTTCTTCCAGTGTGATCTACGCCATTGTATACCAACAACATCCTTCTATTCTGTACATTGGACAAACAGCACAAGAGGATTACTGGATAAAAATCTGACACTAGAAATGACCATACGGAAAAAACAATTTCAGAACATCTCAGCCTTCTTGGATACACAGTAAGTGATTTACAGGTTACAATCCTTGAACAAGAAAATTACAAAGGACAAAAACTGGCTGGGTGAATCCGTATTTTTCGCACCATAAGGCGCACCTGATGATAAGACGCACCTTGATTTTTGAGGGACAAAATTGGAAAAAAAAAATTGGGGGCTGGCTACACTAACATGGAGGGGGGGGAGGCGCTGGAGCAGAGGGGGGGGGCCGCGATGTACTTACGCTATATTCGCGCCCCCCTCCGGCGGCTCCCGGCGGCTCCTGCCCATGCCCATTCTCGCGCCGCCCCGTCGCTGCAACCAGCCGGCGGCGCGGAGGAACGAGGGGCGGAAGACGGGACTCGTGGGGCGGCCTCGCCACTCACGAACCCGAGGAGGAGGGGGGAGGCCACGAGGGCGTCCCCCACGGCGACGCAGCGGCAGCCGTAGCAGCAGCCGCAGCAGCAGCAGCAGCGGAAGCGCCTCTGCCGAGGAGGAAGGGGAGGAGGCCGCGCGCTGTAAGAACGCCCGAAAGAGAGGCCGCAGGGAGTGAGGGAAGGAGGGAAGAGTTCCCTCCCTCCCTCCGGCCTCTCTTTAGGGCCTCCTTACAGCGCGGCCGCTTCCCCTTCTCCTCGTCAGAGGCGCGACGAACTGACGTCAGTTCGTCGCGCCTCTGACGAGGGGGAAGCCCTCGCCGGCAGCGTTCTTAGCGCACAGCCGGCGAGGCTTCCTCCTCTCGTCAGAGGCGCGACGAACTGATCTCGCGTCGCGAGGAAGCCCTCGCCGGCAGCGTTCTTAGCGCACAGCCGGCAGCATTCTTCAGAGGCGCGACGAACTGACGTCAGTTCGTCGCGCTCTGACGAGGGGGAAGCCCTCGCCGGCAGCGTTCTTAGCGCACAGCCGGCGAGGGCTTCCTCCTCGTCAGAGGCGCGACGAACTGGCGTCAGTTCGTCGCGCCTCTGACGAGGGGGAAGCCCTCGCCAGCAGCGTTCTTAGGGCACAGCCGGCGAGGGCTTCCTCCTCGTCAGAGGCGCGACGAACTGTCAGTTCGCCGGCGCCTCTGACGAGGGGAAGCCCTCGCCGGCAGCGTTCTTAGCGCACAGCCGGCGAGGGCTTTCTCCTCGTCAGAGGCGCGACGAACTGGCGTCAGTTCGTCGCGCCTCTGACGAGGGGAAGCCCTCGCCGGCAGCGTTCTTAGTGCGCAGCCGGCGAGGGCTTCCTCCTCGTCAGAGGCGCGACGAACTGACGTCAGTTCATCGCGTCTGTGCCGAGGAGGAAGGGAGCGGCGCGCTGTAAGGAGGCCCCTAAAGAGGCCGGAGGGAGGGAGGGAACTCTTCCTCCTTCCCTCCCTCCCTGCGGCCTCTCTTCGGGCGTTCTTACAGCGCGCGGCCTCCCCTTCCTCCTCGGCAGAGGCGCTGCTGCTGCTGCTGCGGCTGCTGCTACGGCTGCCGCTGCGTCGCCGTGGGGACGCCTCGTGGCCCCCCTCCTCCTCAGGTTCGTGAGTGGCGAGGCCGCCCCACGAGTCCCGTCTTCCGCCCCCGTTCCTCCGCGCCACCGGCTGGATGCAGCGGCGGCGAGAGAATGGGCATGGGCAGGAGCCGCCGGGAGCCGCCGGAGGGGGCGCGAATATAGCGTAAGTACATCGCGGCCCCCCCCTCTGCTCCAGCGCCTCCCCCCCCCTCCATGTTAGTGTATTCGCTCCATAAGACGCAGCTAATTTTTCTTCCTACTTTGGGAGGAAAAAAACTGCGTCTTATGGTCCGAAAAATACGGTATACCTTTGCTTTCAGGTGGTGGAATGTACACAAACTTTATTTCATGCAGAAAAACATTAAAACTATTGTGCGTAGAATTACTTTCAAGCTATGTATGTAATATATACACAAAACATAAATGAATATTGTATTTAGACTTCAGTATAATCTACAAGAAATCTTGTTATGCATATGCAAGTATTCTAAAATTAGAAAAACAGAACACTTCTTGTCCCAAGCATTATGGATCGGGGATGCTCAACCTGTACAATACTCCTTGCTATTGCACATGTAACAACAACAGTCTTCTCACACTGGATTTTGAAATTTGAGAAATGGACATGTGTCCAGCAGATTGATTGCTTTCAGGAATCAACACTCACCACTGTAAAGATTTAAAACACTGGATTGCCTTACACCAGTGGTTCTCAACCTGTGGGTCCCCAGGTGTTCTGGCCTACAACTCCTAGAAATTGCAGCCAGTTTACCAGTTGTTAGGATTTCTGGTAAACATCTGGGGACCCACAGGTTGAGAACCACTGCCTTACGCAGTCATTTGAAAATATAAGAGAATGGCCTCCCCCTTTCTTACTATGCTTATTTTCCAATGTCATAGGGGAAACTTTAAACAACCACACTTGATACACTTCAAAATAACTCTCAGCAACACTCAGCTATATCACATAGCATATTCACTTTTTCCACTCATATGTAGCTCCCAGAAGGTTATCATTCCTTTCAGCTCATCAACAACTCTGAAATGGTGCGAGTAATAGGAACAAGCCTTGTAGAGGCTAAAACATTTGATTCAAAGCATAGACTTTAAACCTCTTTTCTTGGCAACATTCTTCTGTTTGTCGATAGTATTATAAGCAGCAATGTACTCTTCATCCCAATACTGTCTGAGGAATGCTTAAAGCACTGATTCTAATCCTTCAATGCAATGTTGAAAATTAGAACCAGAAGAAGAAGATGGTATTCGACCAAAAGTTGGTAAATCAAGATATAACCACTATTGTCTTTGAATCTGAGGTTAACATGGATTAAATTGTTGCCCTGCCTTCCGGATTTGGTGGCTCTCCAGATATGATGAATCACATTCACCATTCTATTGACCATTATTTTGTTACTTGTCAATCTGGGGACCCACAGGTTGAGAACCACTGTTCTAGATGTACTATAACTATTGCACCACTGTGTTCTAGTACACTATACTTAACAGTACTATGCAGGCAATCCTCAACAAATACAGGGATGTGTTGCTAAACTCAACAAAAATTACCACAAGCAATGATTTCAAGTGCAGGCATAGATGTATATCATGGGCCTAAATAAATCATATAGAATCAGCATGCAATATTCCTTTTCCAGAATTTTGAAATCCAAAATACTCCAAAATCTTAAATTCTCTAAGCTGGTGGCTGTGATAGTGACACCTTTACTTCTTGATGGTTCAGGCACAAAATTATTAAAAATATTGCATTAAACACATAATGCATGTGTGTTTAATGCAATATTTTAAATAATTTTGTGTTTATACTAGTGCCTCATCTTCGAAATGTCAAATTATGTCGTATATGCAAATACAGGCATTCCAAAATCAAAATCTGAAAGACTTCTGGTCCCAAACATCTCAGATAAAGGATACTCAGTGTGTGTGTGTGTGTGTGTGTGTGTGTGTGTGTGTGTGTGTGTGTAATTAGTTTGTGCTTGAAAGTTGGAGATTGCTCCTGTTTTTCAGAAAGAATCATAACTTGAGGCTTGTCTCTGGCTTATCACATCAAGGAAATGGGTGAGTTAATCTGGAGCTGAAGTTTGCCAGCTTGAAAACCAACACTCTGGATATGCAGCTCAGCCTGGAGACTGAAGCCAACTATAATTACATTCAAAACGCATACAGTTGAGGAAGGCAACAGCCCTGCTTATTTGCATGTGCAACGGCCACGATGAGGCCGACAAATGAGGCACAGATGGAAAAGCGATCACTCCAAATTGTTACATGCAAGGTGTACAAACAGTTGCAAGCTGTAATTGCTAAACCTGCCAACACAGTGAATGAATTCCCTACGCAAATCTTTAACACTGCAGTGTCACCTTCCTGATACTGCAGCCCTACCTAGAGGTGGATCCTATCAGTGACAGACGGCAGGTAACTGCCTTTGAAGTGTCATCACAACTGTGCCAAATTGAAGGGTAGGTCTCAATGGGAGGGACAACTGCAGTAGCCTCCTCCCTCACCTGAACTCTAGCTGTGAAGGAGAAAGCCACATAAAGCCTGCAATTTAACTCTTTAGCCACTGTGTTGCCTACCATAAAGAAAGGTGAGAGTTAAAGCTCTTTACAAATGGGAGGACTTCTTATCAATGCCCTTTCCTGCCATGCTTTCCTGCCATGTTTCAGACAGCTCTCCTTCTCAAAGTTATCTGAACTTATCAAAACTACGACTCAGGATCATTAGCTCCACCATGATCTCTGCAAGACAGGCTGTGCCTTCTCTTTGAAGGGCTTCGCATCTGCATAGAATCTGTGCTCTTCTCAGTAAGAGCAGAATTTTTAGAGTTGCTGTTTCACAAAAAATACAGAATTTGATAGAATATTAACTATGGGATCCTTGCCAATTAGAGCTTAAACCTGAATGCCAGGATTACACTGTCCAGATTTTAATCATTATGGGTGCCTTGAAGCACAGGCCAGCTTACACAACTAGAAGAATTAGGCAATATTGTAGGAGACTGCAATTTTAAATAGTATCTTCCTCCCTTTTAAAAAAAAACCCTCTCCGGAGATTTTTTTTAAATCAGGTATAAATCTAAGGAAGGATATTTTTTTTTAAAAAAAGGAAATCAAATAAACATACAGCACATATTCACACTGCGCTGCACAAAATGGTTCAATCTAGGAAAACTTTTACCATCTGATCCTGCTGAATGAGTTAACAAGTCCAGAAAAATACTCAAAATAATGCTTCTAGTCCTTATTCTAAATATGTTGAATATTTTACCTGTTTATTGAACTTAGATTCCTACTTAACCATTAGTAAAGATTCACTGCACATACAATAGAAGCTGAGGTTGAGTGAAATAACAAAGGAGAAGTTAAAATTCACTGGAAGCCTTAGTTCAGTTGAACTGGTCCACCGCTTGACCAGGCATACAACAAACCTTCTCACTCCAAACTGCACAACCATGTGATTCATCAGCAAGTGGACAGTGAAGTGCAAAACTAATTCAAATGTCAAGTCGATGAGATCTTTTTAAGCAGGCAAACCTTTGGAAAATTTATAAGCAACATGCTCTGTTCTCAGCATTGACATTCAAACATGAGCAGCAGCCTTGCCCGCTATAGAAGCTCTCTTTCCCATGCCCTGTGTGCCAACTTACTTTATCCCACTCTCCAAGACAAAAAGGAAATGGCAGGGAATAAACAAGGCATGGGTGAAACGTCCTTCTTAACACATTACTGTCATTCAGTTCTTGTCTCTTGTTTCTGGGAGAAGAAACACGGAGCAAGGGATGACGGAAGCTGGAAGCTGCTCAGAGCAGGAACTCGATAGCACTTAATAGAGAAACACTGGGGTATCTGTAACATATGATTTATCAGTACCAAGAGAGCTGTAGTGAACAAAGTACAGGCAATCCCCGAGTTACAAACATCCGACTTAGATAATTAAAAATAGGGATGAGGCAACAGAAAGTGAGAAAAATCTACCTCTAGGAAGGAAAATTCACTCCTGAAAAAGTTATCATGGCAAAAGGTGACTCCACTGAAGCTACTAAAAAATGTTACTATTCACACAGCTTTGATAAACAAGAATATTAGAGATGAACAAAATTGGTACAGGACATAAATGTTGAACTGTTATTGTTATGACTGTCTTGTTAAGAGAACTATTTCTCAAGTGCATATTTCAACAGAGAGGAAGATAGCTATTACTTACTTCTTTACCTCCTGAATGTGGAATACATATCTCATCTAAGCTGCTTGAAAAATCCAGTTTTGAATGCAGATTAACTTCATTGAATTGGATTCCATGGCACTGTAGACTCATATAATCCAATTCAAAGCAGTTAATCAGCATTCCAAAATTTATTTATTTATTTCTTTATTGTGTCAGAAGCAAATTGAGGGTACAGTTATAATGTATTTTAAAAAACACACAAAGTTAAAAACTTGGCATTATGCTAAATGGCCTTTGACCAGAAGCTAGAAGCTAGGGGAGTGCTTCTGATGTCACTGTGAGAAGGTTCTCCATTGTGCATATGGCAGGGCTCAGGTTGCATTGTAGTAGGTGATCTGTGGCTTGCTCTTCTCTGTACTTCAATGTCGCGGACTTCACTTTGTAGCCCCATTTCTTAAGGTTAGCTCTGCATCTCATGGTCTTCCAAGAATTATTAGTTGCTTACCTGTAACTGTAGTTCTCTGAATGATCCTCTGTGAATTCATACTCATGCAATATCCCAAGCTCGCAGAGGAGATCGGAACCTTCTAGAAGATAAAAATTGACACATTAACATAGCCCCGCCCCTCCATATATAAGCCCTCAGCTCAGAGCTACCCACTCAGTGTTCTCGCCGCAAGCAGCCAGATGAGGGGGCATGACCCAGGGGGAAGGGCGGGTCGTATGAATTCACAGAGGATCATTCAGAGAACTACAGTTACAGGTAAGCAACTAATAAGTCTCTGTCATGGATCCTCTGTGAATACATACTCATGCAACAGTTTACAAAGCAACAAACCTTGGTTGGGTGGTGGGCGTCATGCCACCGAAGAAAAAGGACCGCTCTACCGAACTGTGCTTGCTTCCTGAAATGGCATCCACCTTATAATGTGATACGAAGGTCGAAGGCGTCGTCCAGGTCGCAGCGCGGCAGATCGCATCCAATGGAACTCCTCTCATGAAGGCTGTGGAGGTGGCCATCGCTCTCGTAGAGTGGCCCCGCACACCTTGGGGAACTTCCTTCTTGGCCATCTGATACGCCTGCCGGATGGTGGCCGCAATCCAGGAGGACATCCTCTGGGGTGACACGGGAGGCCCTTGGTGTCTTCCCTATACTTAACAAATAGCCTTGTAGACTTCCTAAACCCCTTTGTCCTATCCAAGTAGAAGGCTAGGGCCCTCCTAACATCTAGACAGTGCAAAACGCTCTAGCTGGGAACCAGGTTCCTGAAAAAGTGCAGGCAAAACCAAATCCTGTGACATGTGGAACGAAGATACTATCTTTGGTAGGAACGCAATGTCCGTGCGTAACACCACCTTATCTCTGTGAAAGATGGTGTAAGGGGCATCAGCTCGGAGTGCGCATAGCTCACTAGCCCTTCTAGCTGAAGTGATGGCCACTAAGAATGCGACCTTCCAGGATAGATGGGAGACGTCGTTCGACGCCATAGGTCTCTTCTCAGTAGAGCAGAATTTTTAGAGTTGCTGTTTCACAAAAAATACAGAATTTGATAGAATATTAACTATGGGATCCTTGCCAATTAGAGCTTAAACCTGAATGCCAGGATTACACTGTCCAGATTTTAATCATTATGGGTGCCTTGAAGCACAGGCCAGCTTACACAACTAGAAGAATTAGGCAATATTGTAGGAGACTGCAATTTTTAAATAGTATCTTCCTCCCTTTTAAAAAAAAAACCCTCTCCGGAGATTTTTTTTAAATCAGGTATAAATCTAAGGAAGGATATTTTTTTTTAAAAAAAGGAAATCAAATAAACATACAGCACATATTCACACTGCGCTGCACAAAATGGTTCAATCTAGGAAAACTTTTACCATCTGATCCTGCTGAATGAGTTAACAAGTCAGAAAAATACTCAAAATAATGCTTCTAGTCCTTATTCTAAATATGTTGAATATTTTACCTGTTTATTGAACTTAGATTCCTACTTAACCATTAGTAAAGATTCACTGCACATACAATAGAAGCTGAGGTTGGGTGAAATAACAAAGAAGTTAAAATTCACTGGAAGCCTTAGTTCAGTTGAACTGGTCCACCGCTTGACCAGGCATACAACAAACCTTCTCACTCCAAACTGCACAACCATGTGATTCATCAGCAAGTGGACAGTGAAGTGCAAAACTAATTCAAATGTCAAGTCGATGAGATCTTTTTAAGCAGGCAAACCTTTGGAAAATTTATAAGCAACATGCTCTGTTCTCAGCATTGACATTCAAACATGAGCAGCAGCCTTGCCCGCTATAGAAGCTCTCTTTCCCATGCCCTGTGTGCCAACTTACTTTATCCCACTCTCCAAGACAAAAAGGAAATGGCAGGGAATAAACAAGGCACGGGTGAAACGTCCTTCTTAACACATTACTGTCATTCAGTTCTTGTCTCTTGTTTCTGGGAGAAGAAACACGGAGCAAGGGATGACGGAAGCTGGAAGCTGATCAGAGCAGGAACTCGATAGTACTTAATAGAGAAACACTGGGGTATCTGTAACATATGATTTATCAGTACCAAGAGAGCGGTAGTGAACAAAGTACAGGCAATCCCCGAGTTACAAACATCCGACTTAGATAGTTAAAAATAGGGATGAGGCAACAGAAAGTAAGAAAAATCTACCTCTAGGAAGGGAAATTCACTCCTGAAAAAGTTATCATGGCAAAAGGTGACTCCACTGAAGCTACTAAAAAATGTTACTATTCACACAGCTTTGATAAACAAGAATATTAGAGATGAACAAAATTGGTACAGGACATAAATGTTGAACTGTTATTGTTATGACTGTCTTGTTAAGAGAACTATTTCTCAAGTGCATATTTCAACAGAGAGGAAGATAGCTATTACTTACTTCTTTACCTCCTGAATGTGGAATACATATCTCATCTAAGCTGCGAAAAAATCCAGTTTTTGAATGCAGATTAACTTCATTGAATTGGATTCCATGGCACTGTAGACTCATATAATCCAATTCAAAGCAGTTAATCAGCATTCCAAAATTTATTTATTTATTTATTGTGTCAGAAGCAAATTGAGGGTACAGTTATAATGTATTTAAAAACACACACGAAGTTAAAAACTTGGAATTATGCTAAATGGCCTTTGACCAGAAGCTAGAAGCTAGGAGAGTGCTTCTGATGTCACTGTGAGAAGGTTCTCCATTGTGCATATGGCAGGGCTCAGGTTGCATTGTAGTAGGTCAGGGCTGTCCAACTGGCGGCCCGGGGGCCATATACAGCCCCCAGCCGCTTCCCTGCGGCCCCCGCCTACCCTGCAAATATATATATATATATTTTTAAAATTTAAAAAAAATTCGATCTCCGGGGGGTGGGGCTGGGTGATGTTAGGCGTGGCGCCAGCGCCGAGGCCTGACGTCACCCAGCCCCACCCGCTCCCTCCTCCCTCCGTCCCGCTCTCCCCCGGCTCACCAATCGGGACGCGCGGAGGGGGAGGGAGGAGAGGCGTGCCTAAAGAGGAGGAAGGGAGCGCTTCCCTTCCTCCTCTTTAGGCACACCTTCCCCGTTCTGCCTCTCCTCCCGGCGCACTGATCGGTGCGCCGGGAGAGGCAGAACAGGAGGCTGGCGTGACACTTTAGAGGAGAGGGCGAAGCCATGGAGGTCTCTCCTTGGCTTTGCCCTCCCTCCTAAAGGGTCACGCCAGCCTCAGAAGCGTAATCGCCGTTTCTGAGGCTGGCGTGACACTTTAGGAGGAGGGCGGGGCAGAGTGGCGTGGAGCGGCCCCAGGTCATCAGTGACTGGAAGTCCGGCCTAGGTCTGGTAGAAGTTGGACAGCACTGTAGTAGGTGATTCTGTGACTTGCTCTTCTCTGTACTTCAATGTGGCAGACTTCACTTTGTAGCCCCATTTCTTAAGGTTAGCTCTGCATATCATGGTCTTCCAAGTACTCCAGCATCTTCCAAGTCCCCCAGCCTTCTGTGTGCCCAGGAGGAAGTTTCTCATCGAGCATCAGCTACTGATTGAGGTTCCTGGTTTTCATCTGTCACTTATGGACTCTCGCTTGCTGAGTGTTCCTGCAAGTATCTCTGTAGATCTTAGGAAGCTATTTCTTGATTTAAGGGATTGGCATACTGGCTGATATCTGAACAGAGGATGGGCCGGGTTACAAACGGATGTATGTTTAAATGATATGATTGTTCTAAAGCTGCCTAAAATATTTAATAGGGAGGTATAATATCTTGATTTGAATGCTGAGACTACAATGCTGGGGACCAGGATTCAATTCCTTGTTCACTCATGGAAACTCACTGAGTGATCTTGATCAAGTCATACACTCTCAACAATCCCCACCAAAAAAAACAAAAAACAAAAACAAAATTCTGTGATGTAGTGTGGCCATAAGTCGGAAATGACTTGAAGTAACACAACATCAACAACAACAATCAACTTTATTAGTGGTGTATCTGTGCCTTCAAATCACCTGTCAACTTATGGCACAGATACACAAATCAAATAAATTTGATACGGTTTTCCATGCCCATGGCTGTGGAACTCCCTCCCAAGAGACACCAGAATGGCCCCATCCTTGCTGGCCTTCCGCAAGCAAGTCAAGACATTTTTCTGCAGGTAGGCGTTTGGAGAAGGATAAGGGGCACTTTGCTGGGGAGGTTGGGAGTGGGATTTGGGGAGTGAGGTTGCATGTTTTAAAAAATGTTGTATTAGCTTTATTTTAACTGTATTTTAACCTAACACACACAATACTATTTGATTTTTTAAATTTGTATTCACTTCGCTTTAAATCAATGATTCCCAACATTTTCTTTTTACCAGGGACCACTTTGACCAGGAACCACTTGAACAGGGACCACTTTGACCAGGGACGACTTTCCAACATTAGCACCAAAAGCTTTTGGTCAACTTTAGATTCAGCTTGGTTATTTGGGGTGCTGATTCAGAAAGTTGCATTGGATAGAGCACATCAGCTCTAGCTTCCAATACAGAACATATACCATCCAGTAGTTGCCATCTGCTCGCCCGCAGAAAACCATATTTAATAATCTAGAGCTGATGTGGGAGTAGTAATCTTTCGTAGGTTGTCAGCCTCTCCCCTCCCGACATGCCTGTAGCCTCGGCACTATAAGAGGGTTTTGCAAGACCAGTCATTCCCATTGCCGCATGGTTTCAAGGCAACAGTGTAGTAATGGTGAGGCCACGGACCATATTTTTGTTCTTGCGGACCACTGGTGGTCCACAGACCACAGGTTGGAACCATTGTTTTAAATTGATCAAAATGTGCCTGGAGGACAAAAAGATGGACACCACTAGGCTAACGTCTGCATCCGTACAAAAACTTTGACAATTTACTACACTATGGTCAATCACAAAATTTTAAGGTATGTTCTACCTACAATCTACTTATCAGCTCCATCATTTGATGCCATAATCACTTTATATGTTGGCATGGTGTACTTTTCCTTATAATTGCCAATTTCACACTCCATTCCCCATATCTCTGTTAGCCATCTTGAGTCCCCTTGGAGAGGAAGGCAGAGTATAAATAAAGTAAATAATAATAAAATAAAATAAGGAGTAAGGATAAGGAGTATTCTGAGGTCATTTGGCTAGTTCCTACCCACATACAAAAAGCAACCACAGTCAAGAAAGGCTGTGTCATTCTTCAATTTCATAAAGAGAGAGAGGGAGATATGGGCACCCATTCTTTCTGAACCTCAGGGCTGGATGCCTTTCTTAATATAGGAAGAAGGTGCCAGGAAAGAGGAAAGCCCTGCCCTCTATCTGAAGCAAAGAAGGATCATGGCTGCAAGGCAAGTAAAAAGCACTTGGCACAGTGAATAGCAAGAACAAAGCAATTCCATGATTACCCACGGTAATGCAATGTGGTTACTAAGGTAGCTTTTAAGAGAACAAGGCCAAAACATGAAAAGAGGTTAAGCAAGGGGGGTTTTCAGTAAAGTGGAGCAGAGACTCTTGGTTTAACTGCTGGAGCAAAATCTGTCTCCAGGGAAGTAAGATGTTATAGATAAAGCTACCTTTAATGTAATGTTTGCTTTCACAACATGCTGTACTTCAGAGCATGAATTCTCTCTACGTGTTCATGTAAAAGTCTGTCTGCATAGACAATTTGCTAACAAACGATCCTATATCCTAAGAACTACCCACAGATGCAGGCTTGCTCATGAGATGAAACAAAACTAAGTCATGCATATTCGATTTCAATATAGTGTTTTTCATAGAATACATGGGATTTGCTTCTGGAACGTAGCTCTCTGTTAAAAGCGAAATCCAAAAATTGAAATGGTCTGAAATAACACTCTGAAAACAACCTCAAGTTCCTTGGAATAATACCGAACTCCAACTGAAATCAATGGAAATAAAAGTCATGATTATGTGTTCACACCAAATTTAGTGGGAACAAACAATTTCTACTTTAGGGCTACATGTAAAGTGTACATGTTCTTAATGTTCCTAGACATCACATAAGGATATATACCGTATATTTTAATTCACAATATTTTAACATGATGGTAGTCTTGATTTATACTGGGACTGTAGTACAGAGGTCACAAAAGTTAGTGAGTCACTACTCATCTGGAATTTCAATGAAAAACATCTTTTGCTTTGGGCAAAAAAGCCTTAGCATTAATAAGAGTTTTATTTCTAAAGCAACTTGAAGGAAAGAATAAAATTGCAGCTGGGAAACATCACATCTTCCCTATCTAGTACATGATGTGGCTTTGATGAAAACCGCGGGTCTGCTATTCTTCCTATTAAAAGAACTGAGACATAGTTGGTAACATGTTAGGTTAAACCAGTGGTTCCCAACCTTTTTTTTTGACTAGTGACCACTTGAACAGGGACCAGGGGCCACTCTCCAGAATTAGTACCAAAAGGGATACAAATCAGTTTTTGGTCAACTTTAGATTCGTTTTGGTTATCTCGAGTGCTGATTCAGAAAATTGCATTGAATAGACCAGGGCTGTCCAACAGGCGGCCCGCGGGCCGTATACGGCCCCCAGCCTGTTGGACACGGCCCCCGCTACCCTCCTGCAAGATTTCTTTTTAAAAAAAAAAATGTGTTTAAAAATGGCAGAGGGGGGAGGGGGAGGAGAAGGCAGGGCAGGGAGGAGGAGCCAGCTCCTCCTTCGCCCCTCCTCCTCCCCTCCCGCACCGCAGCTCGCGATTGGAGCCACGGTGCATCCACGGGGAGGAGGAGGGGCGAAGGAGGAGGAAGTCAGCTGGCTGCCTTCTTCCTCCTTCGCCCTCCTCCCCCGCGCCGGTGCTCGGGATCGGGGCAAGGGCGCGGGCGGGGGAAAAGAGTAGGGACGAAGGAGGAGGCTATCAGCTGATTGCCTCCTCCTTCGTCCCTCTTTCTCCCCGCAAGGCGCCGGTGCCCGGATCCGGCACGGGCGCGGGCCGGGGGAAAGAGGAGGGCCGAAGGAGGAGGCTGTCAGCTGAGTGCCTCCTCCTTCGTCCCTCTTTCCCCCGCGCGCCCGGGATCCGGGCAAGGGCACGGGCGGGGGGGAAAGAGGAGGGACGAAGGAGGAGACTGTCAGCTGATTGCCTCCTCCTTCGTTTTTCTCTCGCCCCGCGCGCGCCAGCGCCCGGGATCCGGGCAAGGGCGCGGGCGGGGGAGAAAGAGGTGGGGCTACGTGAGCGAGCGCCCCCGCCCCCGCGAGTAGCCCCGCCCCGCCCCGCGATTGGCCCCGCCCCTGCTCACTGATCACCTGCGACCCCCCAGGTGATCAGTGACACTTCTTCCGGCCCTTGGGCCGGAAGAAGTTGGACAGCACTGGGATAGACCACATCAGCTCTAGTTTCTGATACAAAACATATACCATCCAGTAGTCACCATCTGCTCACCCACAAAAAGTCATATTTAATAATCTAGATCTGATGTGGTGGGTAGTCAGCTCTCCCCTCCCAACATCACCATTTCCTTCGCACTATAAGACAGTTTTGCGAAACCTGTCGCTCTCGTTGCAGTGTGGTTTTGAGGCAACGGTGTAGCAACAGTGAAGCTGTGGACCATATTTTCGTTCTTGTTGGGAACCACTGGGTTAAACCAAGGGGGCAACTGCACAGAGTTTGGCCAGTTTCCCTCATCTGGATCCCCTTATAAGCTGCAACTCCCTAAAGAACTCCCTAACACTTCTACATTAGAGTCCTTCCACAAATGGTGACCAGAGATATATCTCTTCCTATCACTACTTGAAGATTTCTGATGAAAGCAGAGGTATTTCAGTGTGCTGGAGGATTTTCTGTATAGGATTCAGGTATTATTTGAGCTTTATTTGGGGATTTACAAACAAGGTTTTTGTGAAATCCACTTCTAATGTTTTTTTAAATAAGGCTTTGAGGAACTGATAGGTGACTTCAAGCGCTGTAAGTGTTCACAAGCCATTCTGTCCATTCCTGGGTTAAAACATGTTGGTACATGATGTTGCGTTTTTTCCAGAGCTATCAGCAGTGGCAAGAGAAGATAGGCAAAACAAAAATCCATCTGCTCTAAGCTTATTTTTTCCATGTCATCCTTTTTTCTTTTTTCTTTGGCCATTGTACTACCACCTTCTTTTAGCTCAGTGTTTCCCAACCGGTGTGCTGTGGCACACTAGTGTGCCGTGAGCGATCATCAGGTGTGCCGTGGGAAATTGGCACTCTTCCCCCTCCTAGCAGCTCTTTCTCCCTCTTTCCCTCCCCAAAGATCCTCCCCGAGGCAAAGGAAGGGCTCTGCCGAATGCCAGGGCCAGGCCCGCCTTGAGGAAGCCTTCAGGAACCTCGACTCAGAATGGCTCCGGCTCCCGCTCAGGGCTGCTTCAGCCTCCCAATGCTTCCAGGTTCGCTCACTGCCCAATTCACCGACATGGAGCTTCCGGCTTTGGCTGTTCTCGCGAGAAATCCAAGCCAACGTGAAAACGCCGATTCAATCACTTCCACCCAGTGCTCTGCTTTTGCGGAGGGAGGCAGCGAAAGAGGCCACACAGATCTATGAAATGTATAGACTCTATAGGTTTCATAGATCTGTGTAGTCTCTTTCGCTGCCTCCCTCCTTCCTCCACAAAACCAGAGCACTGGGCGGAAGTGATTGAGTCTGCGTTTTCGCGTTGGCCTGGGAGCATTGGGAGGCTGAAGCATTCACAGGTTTCCAAGAAACAAATTGAGCCTCTCCGCTTGGAAATGTTTTTTTTTTACTATTTTACTGGATTTTTTGAGAGTTGCCTCCCCCCCAAGGAACTGTTTATAACAGCTTCATGACATCCATAGTTAACTGGAAGCAAGTTTCACTCAGGGTGAAATTTCACAAGGGTCTGGAGAACAAGCCCTATGAGGAGCGGCTTGAAGAGCTGGGCATGTTTAGCCTGAAGAAGAGAAGGCTGAGAGAAGACATGATAGCCATGTATAAGTATGTGAGAAGAAGTCATATATATGTTGTGGTCATCGAAACAGGCCCAGGTTTCACACTGAGTGTATAAATACATTTAAAAACATATTAACTATATGTATTACTGTGTTAGAGTGTCATTTTGGTTGGTGGTGTGCCTGAGGATTTTGTAAATGTAAAAAATGTGCCGCGGCTCAAAAAAGGTTGAAAAGCTAAAGAAGGGTACTCAAACATTGGTCTTCAAGCTGTTTGAGATTCCAATTCCCAGAAGTCATGGCCACTTTGTCCAATGCTCGGGATTCTGGGAGCTGAAGTCAAACACGCCTGGAGGACAAAAAGATGGACACCACTAGGCTAACGTCTGCATCCGTACAAAAACTTTGACAATTTACTACACTATGGTCAATCACAAACATTTTGCACCAAGGTATGTTCTACCTACAATCTACTTATCAGCTCCATCATTTGATGCCATAATCACTTTATATGTTGGCATGGTGTACTTTTCCTTATAATTGCCAATTTCACACTCCATTCCCCATATCTCTGAAGCCTCCTTATAGCTCCCAATTCTCTATACCAATTATGAAGAGTTGTCTGACCTGGAAACATTAATTTGGAAAAATCTCACAGGGTCAACGGAGCAGGATTTTATGATCACTGTCCATTTCTAATCTACCACATGTTTTTAAAATCAATTCTCTTGTGCCTTTCTTTTTCCTCTTATGTTAACCAGAGCTTCTATGAAACATCTTTGAGCTACTGTGCTCATTACTTCAGGTTTTCAGGCAAAACTTTCCTAGCACTTCCTCATATTTGCATGATTAGAGGCAGGAGTGAGCTCTTCACTGCAGGCTCTTGTCAAACTGGTTTCTTGATCATTCAGTCCCTCCAATCATGGCATCAAAGACAGAAGAAAATTCTCTCTTTTCTTCTAGGAGTTTTCTATGTGGCAACAACCTTCGGCTTGTGAGCACCATCCTTGTACCAAATGAGAATCTAAAAGTATTTTTGCACATCTCATTGTGATGAAATATTCTGGTATGACAGCCAGGCTATGCACTCATTCTCTTCAGTGCATCTTGTACTAGGTTTTTTTCAATTTGTTCTCCTCAACCTCTACCTTTGCCTCTCTCATCTTGCAATTTGATCAGCCTTATGACTGGATAAGGCCAGATAATTACAGCACTATGACCAATATAAATCTTCTTGTGTTTGGAGCACAAAGCTGCCAAAGAAGAAGAAACAGTTTTGCTTCAATATCAGTCTTGCTCCTAGAAGGGAACTTTCCTAGCAGATTGGTTATCATGGGTAGAGTGATGTACCTCTTTCAGGCAACAAATATTGTGTCGCAGGGGCCATCCAACGCTGGCTACTGCCATTTTCCCATCCAGGCATTCAAAATGACCAGAAACAGAACCATAGCAGAGACAATTGAGGAGACCAGAACTTCTTTCAGACTCTCTCAGGATGGATTAAGGCTGTGTTTCTCAACCTGGGGGTCATGAGTGGGTTTCGATATATTACTGAGTCCCAATGTCATCCATGCCATATTATTTCTAATTTCCATGTATGAGTGCAAAAACTGAACAGTGAAGAAAGTTGACAAGAAGAAAATCAACTCATTTGAAATGTGGCACTGGAGGAGAGCTCTGTGGATACTGTGGACTGCTAAAAAGACAAATGTACAGATTTGAGAGCACAACAGACATGAACTCTCACTTGAAGCTTTGATGACTAACAGCTGAGATGACTAAACTGGGATTATTGTACTCTAACATATCATGGGATGACGTGACTCACTGGAACAAAACCGTAACACTCAGTAAAGTGGAAAACAGTAGAGCAAAAGGAAGAACACACTACAGATGAATTGATACAATCAAGGAAATGTCAGCCCTGAGTTTGCAATAGGGCAGTTGGTGATCAAGTTTCTTGGAAGCCTCTCATTCTTAAGCTGACGACAAGTTGAGGCAAATAATAATCACCGCTTCAGGTAGACAGATTCTGTTTGACGGGAGTGGGGGTCACACAGCTAAACTCCATTACCTTCAATTCGACTCCACACAAACACACGCACACTTCGGATTTGCCATCTGCTTCTCACTCAGGTTGTGCTAGTAATGAAGTATCCTTAACTTCATTATTCATTGTAATTTTCACAATCCTTAACAGTTCAAAGAATCATGCAAACTACAATGCTTAATGAAGTTGTTGTGGGTTTCCTACACCAGTAACATGACACTTTTGGTCTTCCTTTATTATTTCAAATTTCCTTAACAGTTACAATTTATTTATTTATTTATTTATTTATATCATTTATATTCCGCCCTTCTCACCCCACAGGGGACTCAGGGCGGATCACAATGCACATATACAGGCAAACATTCAATGCCATAGACATACAACATATATAGACGAGCTACACAATTGGTCGAGAGCTCACCCTGACCCAGGCAGTCCTCGAACTCATGACCTTCTGGCCAGTAGAGATCTTAATGGCGATCTTACTTAAGAGATCTTACAAGCTAGCTGAGTTATAATTGAGTACAAATTAAATGTTATATGCTATATAGCAGTGGTTCCCAACCTTTTTTTGACCAGGGACTACTTGACCAAGGACCACTTGGCCAGGGACCACTTTGACCAGGGACCACTCTCCAACATTAGTACCAAAAGGGTTATAAATCAGTTTTTGGTCAACTTTAGATTCAGTTTCGTTATTTGGGGTATTGATTAAGAAAACTGCATTGGATAGACCACATCATCTATAGATGATAGTTTCTGAAACAGAGATATGCTATCCAGTAGTCTCCATCTGTTCCCCCACAGAAAATGATATTTAATAATTTAGAGTTGATGTGGTCAGCTTGCATACCCTAATGAAGTTGTGAGCTATGGCGGTGGCATAATAGCCACCGGTAGGGCCTCCCATGCCAGACAGGTCACAACCGAAGGGTCTCACAAAGAGCGTCAACGGGTAGGATGGGCTCTCTAGCCTTTTAGCAACCATCTTAGGAGAAGGAAAACTCTGATTTCAAACCCAGGCAGATGGTGCTCGTTTAACCCTGTAAGGTCAACCATCTAAGAGAAGGAAACTCGAACCAAACCTACGACCCGAGGACCTCGCTGCCACCGTCCAAGCTTGCTACGCCCCGGCAGACAAACTTTTGGTTTAAAGGGCAAAGCCAGTTCTGTGCACGCTGCGCTCCACCAGAAAAATCCATTGCACAGGCTCGAAGGACACAGACAACTTCCAAATAGAAAGTGTGGGATGAGTCCTTCCTGAATCTTTGTTCGCGAAGAAAAGCCAAGAGAGAGAAAAGAGGTCTATGAAATGCAATTTTCTGAATCAGCACCCCAAATGACCGCAGAAACAGGCTAAAATGTAAACACAAAGGCAGCAGTGCTTCCAGGTGCCCCATGGAATGGCTCTGCTCAGGGGGAGCGAGGAGGAAGAGGAGAAGCAGCAGTAAGGAGGCTTGTTGTTGCGGCTTCCATGGGTAGTAAGCCTCTCCCCTCCCGACATCCCAATTGCCTTGACACTGTAAGAGAGTTTCGTGAGATCAGTTGCTCTCATTGCAACGGTGTAGTAATGGACCATATTTTAGTTCTTGGGGACCACTGGTGGTCCATAGACCACAGGTTAGGAACCACTGCTATACAAAAATATATAGGCTATACAAAACAGGAAATATGAGTGTGGGTGATCGAGTCGTCTTCGGGCTGAGAGGGGTGGTATAAAAATATAGTAAATAAATAGTAAATAAATAGTAAATTGGCACAGAACTTTCTAAATCAAGAATACAGTGGAAAGAAGCTCAGAATGCTTGTTGCTTCCAGAGCCTGCTGAGGCCTCCTGCTCAGGAAAAGGTTTTGGTATCTTAATATTTGAGGGATAGCACAAAAAGGAGGAAAAGGATGTGCCCTAAAGTTAGCCACAGCCTACACCTTCTACTTTGGACTTGGATGAGAGTGTATGCTTGTTATGGGAAAAAAATGAGTACTTGAAAGCGAAGAAGATAGCTCTGTTTTCTTAGAAAAATATTCTATGACACAGAAAGGCTTGGTTCCAAAAACATGCAATTCCCTTCCTTTTATGGCAATTAGACCAATATTTCATGAAAGCCTATTGTAGCTAGATGGTTGTTCTCAATATGAATTTTATGCAATTGACATAGATAAATTAGTTTTTTAAAAAAAACACACACACAATATTGAGAGAGAGAGAGAAATGCAGAAGTAGACAAATTGACTTTCATAGATTTGTCCACAAAACACAATAAACATTGCAATGGTTTCTACATAGGCAATGTTCTTTCTGCAGCTGAAGTTTTGTAGCCGTTCTTATTCAGACTTTAGAAAGCTGAACATGAAAAATAAATTAGGCAATTATTTTTTATATGTCTGATTTCTGTGAATATGTCCTAAAAATGATGTTCTGCACTAGTTTTTTTTAATGTATTTCGTCTTCTTGGGTCCAAAATATCAAAGCAGTTTTATTATGAGACTAGCTTGGGGACCTGGTGGCGCCCGGATTATTTGAGAAAGGCATTGTGTGCCAAGGTTGATCTTTGGTACTTCAAGTCCCATCATCTATGATCCATCCTCCTCCAAACTGCAGTAGAATGTAGAGTGGGTCATAGGGGCTCTGTGTGCCAAGTTAGGTCTTTATTGTTCTTTGTTGGGGGCCACAGTGGTCTGTTGGAACAAAAGCGTTTGAAAGTACTACAAATCCAATAATCCGTGGTCCACCTCCCCTAAACCTCTCTGGGATGTTAAGGGGGTAATGGGGGTTATGTGTGCCAAGTTTGGTCTTGAGCAGTCATTGGATGAGGGGCGCAGCGCACTTGAGAAGTGAGTAGAGGTACTTCATGTCCCATCATCCATGGTCCACCCTCCTCTATACTGCAGTAGAATGTATTGTGGATCATGGGAGCTCTGTGTACCAAGTATGGTCTTTATCAGTCTTTGTTGGTGGCTGCAGCGGTCATGGGGGCTGCAGCGGTCAAGTCCCAACATCCATGGTCTGCCCTCCTCTAAACTGCAGTAGGATGGAGAGTGGGTCATGAGGGCACTGTGTGCGAAGTGTAGTCTTTATCGTTCTTTGTTCAGGGCCGCAGTGTTCTGTGGGAAATGAAAGGTTTGAAAGTATTACAGATCCCATATTCCGTGGAGGTACTTCAAGTCCCATCATCTGTGGTCTAACCTCCTAGAAAAACTGCAGTAGAATGCAGAGTCATGGGGGCTCTTTGTGCCAAGTTTGGTCTTTATTGCGTAGGGGCTGCAATGTTCTGTGGTAAATGTATTGGGTGAAGGTACTGCAAATCCCATCATTTGTGGGCCATCCTGCTGTAAACCGCACCAGGTTGTAAAGTGGGCCATTGGGCCTCTGTGTGCCAAGTTTGGTCCTGATTCGTCATTGGTGTGGGCCACAGTGCTCCAAGGAAGTGAATTAAAGTACTGCAAGCCCCATCATCCATGGTCCATCCTCCCTCAAACTGCACCAGGATGTAGAGTGCATCTGGGGGGGGGGTCTGTGTGCCAAGTTTGGTCTTGTTCTGTCATTGATGGGGGCCTAGTCAGGAAAATCAAGTTGAGGAAGCCTAACAATATCCCATGAGCTGAGGCCTAGTCAGGAAAATCAAGTTAAGGAAGCCTTACTGTCAATTTCGGGTCTGGTCTGTGATTTAAAGGGGCTACAGTGTTGTTTGGGAAGTGAATCAGGTGAAGGTACTGCAAATCCCATCATTCGTGGCCCATCCTGCCCTAAACCACACCAGGTTGTGAAGTGGGCCATTGGGCTTCTGTGTGCCAAGTTTGGTCCTGATCCATCATTGCTGTGGGTCGCAGTGACTGACTGCCTGAGGCATTTCCTTTTCCGTCTGCGTCACCTTAAAATGTTGGAATCTAAAAGCTGGCCAATCAGAGCCGGTTTTGCAAATTTTCCCTCAGTGGCAACCAATCATGTTGTTTGAATGAAGAGGCTTGGATTCTTGGATGCTGGCCAATCAGAGTCCTTTATGCAAATACTTCCTCAGTGGCAACCAAACCCCTCTGTCTGGTGCCTTTGAGTGTTGGAGTTCTGAGGCTGGCCAATCAGAGTCCTTTATGCAAATAATCCCATAGTGGCAACCAATCGAAACGCTGCAACATATTCCTCCGCACCTCCACACCTCCCACCCTCCGCAAACACTGACTTTTATTATATATATACATAGATAGATCTTTGAGGTTTATGATCAGAGTAGCAATTGTCCATTTCTGCATTCCATTTCATTCTAATCCTGCCCTCTTTAACAAGAATGTTATCTGCCTATTTGTACTTGAAGCCTGAACATTACACATCTGAGGAAACAGACCATAATCCAGAAAAATGAATGCAGAAGAACAACAGTAATAAAAGTGCGACAACAGTCACTTGTTTTTTCTTCCCAACTTTTGTTGCACATAAACAGTTCACACATACTTAGTAGGTTACGTTAACACATCACCTTTTGTCAACAAAATTGTTCACATAGATTAATATTGCCTCCATGACAGATTTTTTGTGCATGAGCTCCTAAGCATTACCTAGCACTATTACAACTGAGCGACTGCTTATGGTGATCCTGTACAACAAGGACAGAAGACATATGTCTCCCTAGATGTTGCTGGACTTCAGCTGCCATTTGTCCTTACTATTGGTTATGCTGACTGACCTGATGGGAGATCAGCTTGAATCAAACCAGCACTTTCTAAATGGCCAACATCTAGAGTGATTTAGGACCTCATCACATTAGGAAATAATCCGTTTCCAACAGTTTGCATCCCGTTTTTTTTTTCTGACTGAATGCATACTGAATGCAGACGGGATGCATACTGACCCCATCACACCCAAATACTGTGATTCTTACCTTCAGAAAATGCCACACCACATCACACCACATGTTCTTTATTTAAAGACTTAAGTCACAAGTTTGAAACTTATTTAGATTTGCCTCCTACCTTTTATTTCAACAAAGACCCCCGATTATAAATTGCAAAGTGTTATGCCTTCCGTTAGACACATTTTATAAGAATCAATGGACAGAGAACCAATTTAGAGTGCTGAGTACAATGGGATCTATAATAAAAGTTATAAGGCCATCAAGGTAGAATAAAAGTTGAGGCAAGTTATAGAAATCTTGGCTTGGCTTTTCTTCGCAAACGAAGATTCCGGAAGGACTCGTCCCACGCTTTCTACAAGTGTGTTGATGATTCGGAGGTTGGATGTGTCCTTCGGGCCTGTGCAATAGATTTTTCTGGTGGAGCACAGCGTGCACAGAACTGGCCTCACCCTTTAAACCAAAGGTTCATCTGCCGGGGCCTAGCAAGCTAGGACGGTGGCAGCGAGGTCCTCAGGTCATAGGTTTGGTTTGAGTTTCCTTCTCTTAGATGGTTAGCCTTACAGGGTTAGACGAGCACCATTTACCCGGCTTTGAATTTAGAGTTTTCCTTCTCCTAGGATGGTTGCCAAAAGGCTAGAGCGCCCATCGTACCCATTGACACTCTTTGTCAGACCCTTCGGTTGTGACCTGTCTGGCATGGGAGGCCCTACCGGTGACTATTTTGCCACCGCCAGCATAGCTCACAACTTCATGAGGGTCGCAAGCATCTCCCCCACGACTAGGGGGCACCAACGGAAATAGAAATACAACTCTTCAAAAATAGCTTTTGTAAAGTAAAATATTTACTTTTAAAAGGTCCTAGCTAAGATTTCAAGGAAGAAATTACTGTTCTTGCTTCACTTCTTCCATACAGTTTTCCAGTGCTAGGATGCTCCCATCACATTATCACAGTCTCCCTACAACGATTTTTGCAGATAAGGAAAGAGGAAAGGTACTTTCTAAAATCTAGCTTGTATATAAAGATCTGTGCAACAGACATCATTAAAAGATAGTTTGATTGAGTTTTAAGACATGCAAAGATAAAACAAGGTGGACTGTTTCTTTTTACTATTAGAGACAAAGATAATAACTGGATCCAGATGTCTTTAAAAAAACACAATGCCAACGTACAGAAATATAGTAAGGCAATAAAAACATCAAAGCCTGGCTTGTGGAGCAATTCTCTTCCTCGGTTCTTTCATGTACCCTATATACTCATGTATCAGTCTAGAATTTTTAGTCAAAAAATTAGCCGAGAAAACCTGGTTTGACTTAATCATGTGTCAATGTGAGTATTGTACATTAACTCTTATCAAAAAAGAGAACAATTCCTTTCTCTGAGTAGAAGGGCAAAAGGCAAGAGCTTTGTCCATCCTGAGAAAACCTAAAGAAGAACTGGCCCTCTCTATTCCCTCTACTTTTGGTACTTTTCAATGCCTGGACAGGGGAAGTGGCGGTGGCCACTGATATTTGTCCATCTCTGCAGAATGATTATTAACTTGTCCACAGCCTATAAAACGTATGAAGCAGCTGGTAGGAAGAGATGTGGTCCCTCAAGTAGGCTGGGTAGAACCGTTTAGGACTTTATAGGCTAAAGCCAGCATCTTGAATCACACCCAGAAACAAACTGGTTAGATTGAAAGATAGATGAAGAGATGGATAGATGGATGGATAGATGGATGGATGGATGGATGGAGAGTGAAGGAAGATAGATAGATAGATAGATAGATAGATAGATAGATAGATGAGTGATGGACTTAAGAGAGGCCGACCTTCGGGTCCCAATAGATGGAGGAGGAGGGGAGGTTGGATGCATTGATGGATGGATAGATGGAGAGAGAGAGAGAGAGAGAGAGAGAGAGAGAGAGAGATTTGGCTTTGCTTTCAGCTCATATTCCTTGTACTGAATATGACAGTGACTTTGCGAGCCTTCTGAGATTTATAAAACTAAAATGAAAAAGTATGGGGTCAATTTTGATTCTTAAATATTTGGTGTGGGGCATGCAAATGCTTTGAATATGGCTTCCAACTTGCAATACTTCCGATTTCCTTCCACTTTCCGACGCGTCCGGATTTTTGCATATGCTATATATATCTTAGAAATTGGAAGAGAACCCCAAGGGCCATACAGTCCCCTTTTGGCCTTTTTCAAATGCTCACCCACATTTTTCAAGTTACAACAATTCTAAAAAATATTAGTGAGGAAAGGAAAACTACATTTTTGCATGGTACAATCCTTTAGGGGGGGCAGTACCCTCACCCCCCTCTCCCATAGTTATAGTTTTAAGATGCTACAAGAGTCTTTGCTGTTTAATGAGGCTCACTCCCTGAATCATAAATTTGGAAGAGACCTCATGGGCCATCCATTTCAACCCTGGTAAGTCTGCAAATGATTGTAGCCTTATGCTTACTGATTGACTGTATTTTAAATAAACAGTATCTTTTGATTGAGGGGCAAATAACAAAAGTTTTAAGTGCACTGATACATACAATCCAGTTAATTTTTTTTAAAGGAGATAGATAAAAGATTGAACCCTGTTTCTTGTTGCCTTAGGCCCACACCATTAGCAGTCAGTATAAACCAGAGATGTGCACTTGTGGGTTAGTGGGTGATTTGCAGTATATCAGCAATTGTTTTAATGAAAACAGAAGCAGCAAATTATACTCCTGAACGTAGTATAATTTAGGACAACTATCATTATACTCATGAAAGGTGTATAATGATAGCTGCCCTAAATTATGCTAGTGAAAAAAAGCTGAGAATAACAGTTTTCACCTGTGAAGTTTTTGTTTTACTGTGTCAGAAGCGACTTGAGAATATACTTCAAGTCGCTTCTGATGTGAGAGAATTGGCCATCTGCAAGGACATTGCCCAGGGGATACTCGATGCGTTACCATCCTGTGGGAGGCTTCTCTCATGTCCCTGCATGGGAAGCTGGGTCTGACAGATGGGAGCTCATCCCGTTTCGTGGATTTGAACCACTGATCTCCAGGTCTTCAAGTAAGGGTTTAAGCCATTGCGCCACCGCAATGGGTTAAACCATCATAAATGGGTTAAACCAGGGGTGGGCAATTATCGGCCCTCCAGGTGTTTTGGACTTCATCTTCCAGAAATCCTAGCCAGTTTACCAGCTATTAGGATTTCTGGGAGTTGAAGTCCAAAACACCTGGAGGGCCGGTAATTGCCCACCCCTGGGTTAAACCATCATAAATCGTCAATGTGAAGTGATGAAGGGCATGGACAGTGCTAGTAATAAATTATCTCTAATTAATTTGTTAATTCTAATAAATTTGATTCTAAGTGTAAAATTTTCATCCTCATATGGTTGCTAGATATTGAGCTACAAGTAAAGTTGGAGGCCCCAAGACTGAAGCATCACAATGCTTGGTGCAAACAAAGAGGTCTCAAAAAATCATCAAAAAAAGGGGGAGGAATCAGTTTCTGTGGAAAGCACAGACTTCTTGAAGTGCAGCTGTCTATGCCGTAAGCTCCAATGCAATCCTGGGATTTATTGTACTATTTTCCTCCATCACTGGAGCCTTAACAATAAACAATGGCCAAGTGCTCCAAATAATGACAGCTGTTTCTCACTTTACTCCCAGTAAGGATGCAGCAGCGATCCATCACTCCCTGTTGTGAAATGTTTTCTTATTTACTGAGTTGGCATAGATGTCCTCATTCCAAAGCTCCTGCCTAGTAATCATGCTAGAGAGATTTAAAACAGCTCAGTACCTTACAATATGGGCACACAGGGAAACATAATTCAAACGATGCAATCTGAGCCACTGAGTCAGAGAACAATATTATATTGTTCTCCTCTCAAAACTATTCAACAGCACCAAATTTGGCCATCCAAGGACATGATATCTTAAGCAGGGTTTGGGGAAATGCAGCTTTTGGACTTACACCAGTCGTTGGCTACTCCACTCTTTTAGTTTATCTCCCAGCATTGCTGAGAAACAACAACAGAAAAGGAAAGGAACGTAAGTGTAAGAAAAACAATACCACTATTGATTGGGTTGACTCATTAAATGTGTATCCAGCCTCTTTTCCTACAAAGGAGTCAATAGGCCCATATAATGGTCATGTATTATATTTATGTTGACTGATAGGAACTCATTTTTCTTAGAACGATTAAGCTTATCATTTCGCAGTCTCTTTTGCTGTTGCAATTCAATCACTATAGAAACTGAATGAATTGTTCTGACTAACTCAGGATTTCTCAACCTGGGGATCACAAGGTGGGTGGGTGGGGGGTCAGAGGAGTCACCAAAGACCATCAAAAACACAGTATTTTATGTTGGTCATGGGGGTTCTGTATGGGAAATCTGGCCCAATTCTATTGCTGGTGGGGTTTAGAATGCTTTTGATTGTAGGTGAACTATAAATCCCAATAAATACAATTCCCAAATGTCAAGGTCTATTTTCCTCAAACTCCACCGGTGTTCACATTTGAGCATATTGAATATCCATGCCATATCTATCATTGTTTGAGTCCACAGTGCTCTCTGGATGTAAATGAACTATAAGTCCAAAACTCAAAAGTCAATCCCTCCAAACCCTTCCAGTATTTTCTGCTGGTCGTGGGAATTCTGTGTGCCAAGTTTGGTTCAAATCTATCATTGGTGGAGTTCAGAATGCCCTTTGATTGCAAGTTAACTATAAATCCCTGCAACTACAACTCCCAAATGACAAGATCAACCCCCCCAACCAATATTCAAACTTTCTGCATATCAGGTATTTGTGCCAAATTTGGTCCAATGAATGAAAATACATCCTGCATATCAGATATTTGAATCACGATTCATAACGCTAGCAGAATTACAGATATGAAGTAGCAACAAAAATAATTTTATGGTTGGGTGTCACCACAACATGAGGAACTGTATTAAGGGGTCGTGGCATTAGGAAGGGTGAGAACCATTGGTCTAACTAGTATTCTTGTAGTATTATTATTGTATTCTTATTTATTTGGAATATTCCAAATAAAAATACTAAGAAGCAGAAAAAGAAACAAAAATAAAGCAAATAGAATATCTAAAATGTGTAATGGGTATCAATGACAGTAGCTCTTCCTCCTTCCCTCGCTTTGTGCCACTCACATACATACCCTTTAAAAAAAACTCTTAGCCTGCGGGTGCAAAAAAACCCCTGAATACTCATGGGAGTTTTAGAAACCATAAAACATTTTCTTCAGATTCTTTAAACTTCCTTCAGGAATAAGAAGCTGCAGAGAGGAGCTGCTTACCACGAGGAATTTCGTGAGAGCCCTCTGGCCAAACAACTATAAACAGGCTGACATTTTTTACAGCTACCCTTTCAAACTGTTTCTGTGGGTTGATTGTATGAATCACTCAAGGACATATCACATTTATAAGCAACCTCCTTTTTGGAAACATTCAAGAGAGTTTACGCCCTCCATATATGCCTGTGATTTGAACAAAGAGCTCATATACTTCATGAAGGCCACATCACATGTAAACATAAGTGGATTGGTCTTTCTACTGGGATTGGATTGGTCTTTCTACTGAGAAGGCACAATTAAAGAGTTTTGAATAGATATATACAATCTTATCTTCAGGATGGGCCTGAGAAAATAAACATCAACTTTTTCACACAGTGGAGCCCCCAGTGGTGCAGTGAGTTAAGCTGCTGAGCTGCTGAACTTGCTAACTGAAAGGTTGGCGGTTCGAATCTGGGGAACGGCGTGAGCTCCTGCTATTAGCCCCAGCTTCTGCCAACCTAGCAGTTTGAAAACATGCAAATGTGAATAGATCAATAGGTACTGCTCCAGAGGGAAGGTAATGGTACTCCATGCAGGCATGCTGGCCACATGACCTTGGAGGTAACTACAGACAACGCTGGCTCTTTGGTTTATAAATGGAGATAAGCACCACCCCCAAGTGTCGGACACGACTAAACTTAATGCCAAGTGGAAACCTTTACCTTCTTTCAGACAGGATGGGCTGCCCAGAATATGGATTGCCCCCGAGATGGGAAAATCCCTGCTGATCCCATTCTAGTAGAGTGTTTTCACTTTTTAAAGCTGAGAGTGGACTCTTTTAAAAAAAGTTAATACTGAAATGTATTCCCATTTCATTCCGTGTATGTGGGCTGGGCTTTAGCATAGCAGGTTAACCGCAAGCTGCAGTAGATCTTGCTAACCAAAAGGTTGTCAGTTTGATGCCCGGGTCAGGGTGAGCTACTGCCCTTTAACCCAGCTTCTGCTTACCTAGCAGTTCAAAAACAAATGTGAGTAGATAAACAAGTACCGCTTTAAAGTGGGGAGGTATTTAAGGCACCCATAAGGAAATGCCAGAAAAATGCAGACAATTCGATCAAGGAGGAAGTTTACGAACAACGCTCTTTGGCAGGGAAGACAGAGCGATAGCAAACACACACACACGTAGCCGGAACCAAGCACAACCTCCAAAATGCTGAAAGTGGGAAAGCCTATATATACCTCTATCTGTGTACAGTTGTCTGTCCTATCAGTGTATAATGGCATTGAATGTTTGCTGTATATGTGTTCTGTGATCTGCTCTGAGTTCCCTTCGGGGTGATAAAGGTGGAAAATAAATACTATAAATAAATAAATAAATGTGTAAAATGGGTTACACATGGGTTATAAATGAAGGAGAGGGATTAACTTGAGCCATAGGAGATGAAAAACAGTAAATCCAAATGTTAAGGATTGTGTAGTCTTAATTTTATGAAATAAAATCTATCCAAAATCTCACTGTGTGCAATACGTATGTTAAGAAATCCAGAATATGTATATTTGTAGCAGCAAACTCTATAGAAGACTGAAGTGTGTGATATACAAACATCACACCACGACTAAGCTCAAGAACAGCTATTGCCCCAGATTTCAGTTCTCTACCTGAGGTTTACAGAAAAGCTTCTATGCATGCCTCTATCTACAGAAAACCGTGATTCCTACCATCTGTACAATATACGTCCAAGGAGAAGCGAATCCTTGCTTTTGTGCACATTCTCAAAAATCAATAAAATATTGTTGTGATAGTTATAATTATAATGCATATAATTATGTATATATATATATATATATATGGATATTTATGCATTTTTAGAACAGCCCCATCATAAGCTTTATAACCAAAGCTACAACATTTTTATAGAAGGTAGCCTACTCCTGCTTTGACACTTCCAAGGGCAGGTGTTCTAGCAGTGAAAAATGGAATTCTATCATGGAGAAAATAGTCGGTAAGGCTGTCTCTTTCTCTGGGCGTGCTTCTACTGGGAAGACTAAGACATTTTTCCAAAAACACAAATACATCAGTTCTCTTAATATGCGTGGTCTAAGGCCCCATTTACAGGGATCACTTAGTGCAGTTTCGAATCAGTATTAAAGAAAGTGCTTTCACTGTGCAGATAACTACACAGGAAATTTTGGAACCGGTTTGAGGCCCAGATGGTGACTACACAAGCCACAGAGCACGCATATGCATTAAGGCTTTTTTTGTGTGCAATTTTGTAGGAGTTTGTAATCTGTCTGCCACAGTTTGAAGCTAGCTTTGAATTGCATTAAATGTACATGGGGCCTAAATCTTTTCCTCCTACACACACACTACTTACATTATATTTTGATATAGTGCTATACACTGCCTGTATAAAGAAATAACCAGATAATATGCTATCTTGTGGTCACATTAATCACACAAGCATCTGACATGTGATTCATTATAGCAGCCACACTCTTATCCCTTTGGTTCATTGAGGACCACTTAAAGAGAATAGTTTAATGAGTGAATGCTCTTGGGGAAATAGTTAACACCATGCTCAGAAAGAAAGCACATGATTTCCATTGTCCAAACTTTAGTTCTAGGGTTCTCTTTTCAATCACACTCCAGCAAAAACTCCTTATTCAAAGATGGTATTTCACACAATCTCACCATGTCACTATCTTTGTGTAGTGGTAGCATTATGTGTGCTACCATGAGACAAGAGACTATACTGAGTGTAGCTGTGCTCCTGGTGGCCATCTGAGACAGGCTTTTGCTGAGGAGCCAAACCAAATGTGCCAAACTAGCACTGGGCAGGATTGGTAATGGGAAGTGACATTAACTTAGATATCTTAGAGACAATGATGGTGCACCATAACTAATATTTTAGTACCCATTATGAGTATTTTTATCATGAGATAATCCAAAATGGAACAAGAGGCAGTGCCAGAAAACGAGTCTCTCAGTTTGGGGTACAGGAGAGAGTAGCTGAAAGTGCCTCTGTGGTCAATGACGCAACTGGACTCAAGCTGAAAGGACATTCAGCTGTTGACGTACTTACAGGCAAAAGACTTGGAGGAAGGAAACATGAAAAGTAGAGGAAGGAACATTTACAATTTGAGATTATTAGGAGAAAATAGCAAAGACTTGGAATGATTACTGAAAAAAGTCGAAAAGTGCAAAGCCAGGCTGACATCTGAACATTAAGGAAACTAAAATAATGATCACAGATTATTTATATAGTCTTAAAGAAGACAATGAAGACATCGAAATAGTTCAAGGTTTTCCATATTTTGGCTCAATATAATTAATCAGAATGGGCACCAGAATTTTTTTTAAAGGGGAGGAGGACTTGGATTTGGAAGGATACCTAAGAAGGATACCTAAGTGTTTTTATGATTGTGAGCCACTCCGAGCCCTCAGGAACTATTAAAAATCCTGAAGTTTCAAAACCTGTCACATTTAAAATTAGGATTATCCATGCCATCATATTTCCCATTTTTATACATGGCTGTGAAAGCTGGACAATGAAGAAAGAAGATGGAAAGAAAATCAACTCATTTGAAATGTGGTGCTAAACAGTTTTACAGAACTGCTAAAAAGGACAAATAAATGTGTCCTAGACCAAATCAAGCCCAAACTCAGCTGAGATGCCAAGACGACTAAATTGAAACTGTCAGACTTTGGACATGTCATGAGATGATGTGAGTTACTATAAAAGATAGTAACGCTTGGTAAGCGATAGGAAAAGAGGAAGACCGCATTTCAGATGGAAAGACTCAATCAAGTAAGTCATGACCCTGAATCTGCAAGACCTGAGCAAGGCTAATCGATGACAGGTTGACTTAACGGTCTCTCATGCATAGGACCGCCTGATGTCAAAGCCGACTTGATGGCTATTAACAACAAACCTCACACAATGCATACCTGCCAATATAAATGTGAAAGAATAACAAATTATTTCTGCTGTGCTAACATTCTGATGTAGATCTGATTATAATTCCTGTTTCCATTATGAGTTTAACTGAAAGGCCTAAAGAGTTCAACTCAAAGAATATTAATTTTCAATCACTCATTTAATTCTCATGAGAGCCTGCACAATGTCTAGTGCAGGGATGGATGCAGCTCCAGCTGCTATAATTCATCAATTCAGGAACCAGCTAGACATTTATTCCCCCTCCCACAAGATCTGTCAGGCAAGGACCCACAAAGAAGATGTCAAATCACATCAGACATAAAAGGGAACAAACCCAACAATGCATTTCCTTCCAAAAATATAAGGCTAACGATGTAAAGAATGTTTATACATTTTTAGCTTCCTCTTTTCCTTCTTAACTTTTCCTGAGTCTCTGCATATGGCGACAACCCAGTAAAAAATATCAGCCCCTTGGAGATCCTTCCCCCCCACACACACACACACACAAAGACCAGTCCTCCTCCACCCACCCAATTTAAAATGAAACCATTGAAGATTTTTTGTGCAAAATACATTTTTCATAAGAGGCATGCACTTTGCACACACAAACACCTTGACATACAGAGGATTTCAGGGAAATTGAAATGAGGATGAGGATGGATGTGCAAGAAACTTTGACTTACATCAGACAAGACATGATATAGAGAATTTATTTGTTCCTACAAAGTGGTGAGCAGCAAAGAAAGCCTATGTCTACAAATTTGCATTAAGTTAACTATTCATATTGGTGAGAGTCCAACAGAAGAATCTTCCACCCCGAATCCAATTCTGGAGCCTTCAGCAGTTTGCAGTGTCTTTCAGTGATCATATCAGAGATAAAAAAAATCTCTCAGGTAAAAGCTGATTTACACACAGTTATTGTAGCAGATGTTGACAGTGACTCTGAGTAGGATTACATTGGATCAGTTTCAATTGGGATAATTACTGCGGAAGTAGACAAGCTTCTACACCAAATAAGGAAGGCAACTTTTCCTTTCAATAGCTGTCCCTCCTGGCTAGTTGGTCAAGGGGGAGATGCAATTAAACAGACGGAAGCTTTTCATCTTGTTTCAAAGAGGCAATGGTGCCTTCTCTGGACCTCTCCCCAGAACTGAACACTTTGACCAGAATCAAATCTTTCTTTGCTGGGAAAGGCATGATATTCACTTCCTAGATCAGGGGTGCTCATTAGGTAGATCGTGATCTACTGGTAGATCGCATAGGGCGCCCTGGTAGATCACAGGCAGGGCGGGAGGAAGGCTCAGTCCTGCCCCACAGGCTCCCGACGCCGCCCAGGTGAAGAAGGAGGTTGGGCTGGATGGCTCTTGGAGGTCTCCTCCTATTCTAGGAACCCGTTGTTGTTGTTGTTGTTGTTATTATCAGAGGCTGAATGGCCAACTGTGAAGAATGCTTTGATTGCGTTTTTTCCTTATGGCAGAAGGAGGTTGGACTGGATGGCCTTTGGAGGTCTCCTTCTACTCTAGGAACCTATTGTTGTTGTTGTTGTTACTATTATTAGTAGTAGTAGTAGTAGCAGAGGCTAAATGAATATTATCATCATTATTATTATGAATAAATTCAGGGGCTTACTATACTCACATTTAGTTGAATTCAGTCTTAAAATATATTATATAGCTCTCACTGAAATAAATTTCTAAATATTTTGCTTTTATGGCTCTCTGAGTAGTGGGGAGGTAGATCATTTTGACTTGGTTGTTTTATAAGTAGCTCACATGCTGAAAAAGTGTGAGCACCCCTGACCTAGCTCCATTTCAAACCAG
Source organism: Anolis apletophallus (assembly GCA_030556195.1). Lineage (NCBI taxonomy): Eukaryota > Metazoa > Chordata > Lepidosauria > Squamata > Anolidae > Anolis > Anolis apletophallus. The sequence goes on from JARBWK010000010.1 coordinate 71,635,967, forward strand.
AGCAGGATGCTTTTCCTAAGAATTGATTGTGGAGGGAGGGTCCCTGCTGGTGCTTTTGACTTTCAGCAGCATTTGATACCATTGGCTGTGGTATTCTTCTGGAATGTCTGAGGGGTTTGGTAGTTGGAGACACTGTGTTCCAGTGCTTCCAGTACAGGCTCCAGGTGGTGGTGTTTGGGGATAGCTCCTCCTCCACCCGTACCAAGTTTGGAAACTTCAATTTGAAAACATCAAATTGGTTACTAGTCCCTTTAGGAATTACCATATTATATCAATATTATAATCACTCCACTGGCTGCCCATTAGTTTCTTAGCAAGGGGCAAATAGCTAATTATTAACTTTCCTTTAAAGCAGTGGCTCGCAACCTTTTTTTGACCCGGGCTCACTTGACCAGGGACCACTCTACAACATTAGTACCAAAAGGGGTGGGGCTGGTTAGCTTTGTGGAAAGGAACAGTAATAAAATAAAATAAACGAAGAGGAAGGAGGTTCGCGGACCAGATTTTTGTTATTGTGGCCCATTGCTGGGCCACAGCCCACAGGTTGAAAACCACTGCTTTAAAGCCTTGTGTGATTTGGGTCTACATTATCTACAGGATCACATTCCCCTGTATAATCCACCACATAAATTCAGGTCCTCTGGGAGACATCTACTTCAGTCAGCCACAACTATGCTTCTTATTAACTGCATCTATCCCCCACAAGCTTCAAATGTAAATAAAATAAAATAAAAAGGTACACAAAAATTTCATAATGTCACCCAACATAAGACAAAAATTTGGATGTTTTTCGTCTCACAGAGAAGAACAAAATAAGCATGGGCTTATAGCCCTACTCAAGACAGGAGACGTGGGAAAATACTGACTCCATAGCCTCCAGTGACACAGTGGGTTAAACCGCTGAGCTGCTAAATTTGTTGACCTAAAGGTCATAGGTTCGAATCTGGGGAGCGGTGCGAGCTTCCGCTGTCAGTCCCAACTTCTGCCAATCTAGCAGTTTGAAAACATGCAAATGTGAGTAGATCAATAAGTACCACTCCAGCGGGAAATTAACAGCGCTCCATGCAGTCATGCTGGCCACATGACCTTGGAGGTGTCTACGGACAACGCCAGCTCTTCAGCTTAGAAATAGAGATGAGCATTAACCCCCAGAGTTGGGCACAACTGGACTTAACGTCAGGGGAAAACCTTTACCTAGTTAAAATAGCAGGCAAAAAGGACCATTTATAAGATGAGGAGACAAAAGCCAAGATACATGTACAATCTTACCCTTGGGTGTCATAACTTGGCATGCATGAAAGGGACTTAAGAGCCATTTTTATTGGCTCAATGTGAGCTACGAATGTAACTAATTAATATATAAAATATCCTTAAAAACCTCAAGATACAGAAGGTTATTTTGACCCTCTGAGGTGTGATTCCATTCAGTTCCCAATCCAGTGATCTTTTCCATAAAGAACAGACAAGAGTCATCCTGTCCTTTGCCTCAGGCTGGAAACAGCTTTGCCTTCCCCTGACAGCTAGATTTCATGAGCTGTACAATTCCACCAATACAGATGTCTAAACTAAATCAAATAGATCCTAGCACCACCATAACCTAATCCTCACACAAATAATGTTTTTATCAAAACTAACATTTTGGTTTCAACAAAAACTAAGGCAACACCCATCAAAGAATGCTGTTGTGGCGCAAGATTAGGCTTGTTTTCTTTAAAAGGAAAAACATTTTCATAAACAAAACTGATTTTTCCTGTTTTAGTTGGTATTTAGATAGCATTGCAAAATGTTGAACTAACTAATCTCCATGCCACCTCTCTGCAATGTAGGGGCTTTCACCTTCTCAACTAGGCTGCCGAAGTGCCGTAATACAGTGTTTCCCACTCGGGCTCCCTTCTTCCCAGCCTCGCTCTGCTCGCTTTGCCTCGCTTTGCTCTGGGGCGAGTCTGCGTAGTAGCGCCCACACGGCTCACTTCTTCCTCCCTCCCCCCCTGAACACGCTCACGCTGCCCCCTCGGATCAAAATGGCGGCAGAAGCGGCAGCATGAGCAAAGCGAGGCAAAGCAAGGCTGGGAAGAAGGGAGCCAGATTGGAGAAGAAAAAGTAAGTGTTCGGCAGGAGGAGGAAGAAAGGGCACAAAGGGGAAGGGGGAGGAAGAGGTCTCTGTCAAAAGCTGGCTTGGGCAAACTTGGACCTTCCAGGTGTTTTGGACTCCAACTCCCACCATTCCTAGCAGTCTCGGGCTCTTTTCCGTTTCCCCCCTCAGCCATTTAAGCAGGAAAGAGCCTCAGGCTGTTAGGAATGGTGGGAGTTGAAGTCCTAAGCAGCCAGAGGGCTGAAGTTTTCCCATGCCTGTTTTAGGGACCTTAAAGTGGTGAGCCTCCTTCCAACATTGTGATTCTGGATAGAAAACAAACAACAACATTACATAACATTGTTTGAGTCCACAGTGCTCTCTGGGTGTAGGTGAACTACAACTTCCAAACTCAAGGTCAATTCCCAAGCAAACCCTTTCAGTACTTTCTGTTGGTAATGAGAGTTCAATATGCCAAGTTTGGTTCAATTCCATTGTTGCAAGAGTTCAGGATGCTCTTTGATTGTGTGTTAACTATAAATCCCAGAAACTGTAATGTCAAGGTCTATTTTCCCCAAACTCCATATGTGTTCACATTTGGGCATATTGAGTATTCATGCCAAGTTTGGTCCTGATCCAACATTGTTTCAGTCCACAGTACTCTCTGGATATAGGTGAACTACAACTCCAAAACCCAAGGTCAATGCCCACCAAACTCTTATAGTATTTTCTCTTGGTTATGGGAGTTCTGTGTGGGAAGTTTGTGTCTTTCTGCCATTCCTGCCAGGATATCTATGTTGTGTTCATTGAAACAGGTCCAGGTTTCACACTGAGTGTATAAATACATTAAAAAACATATTAACTATATGTATTACTGTGTTAGAGTGTCATTTTGTGTCATTTTGGTTGGTGGTGTGCCCCAGGATTTTGTAAATGTAAAAAATGTGCCGCGGCTCAAAAAAGATTGAAAAACACAGCCGTAATATGACTGTCAGAATGGGAAATGCCACTGAGAAAAGCCTTGAGGCTGACCACTAAATCATACACATTGTTTCTGAAGCAAGTCCCTTTACTTTGACACCAGGGAATTTCATATGAAACTGAGGAGCTTAGACTAGTTGAATTACCTTAAAGCAGAAGGATTGAAACCAAGAAAGAGAGATTTAAGGTTGATTGCAGACAACTTAGAACCTGATAAAAGTGAGTCAGTCATCTAACAATCAACTACATTAGAACTAATGGAGTTTTAGGGGTTCCCTTGTTTCTCATTCACTAACCAAAGAGAAAAATTGAATCCTCTGATTATAATGTGTACAAAGGGGATTTGCAACGCCAATGAAATGCTGCAGTAACAAATTATTCTGTTCGGGGTTTCAGCAAGCTAGCACTTTTGTAGAATATTGCATCTGTGGGATGGAAAGCAAATATCCACTAATGAAAATTATTTATACAATTTACCCAAGTTGGGATCTGCAAGACTACTATCATGCACGTACCAGTATTTTGTGGATTCCTGACATTGGAAGGAAAATTTTGACATCAGATGCTTTTTTCTTCATCATCTTAAAATTGCATTCATATTAATTAATATACTTAACTAAAATGAATGTATTTGAAAAATGAATAAAAACACACTTTAGTCAAAGGTAAAAATATATAAAAATGTGCACATAGATAAATGAGTACTTTAGGAAAAATGCATACCAAAATACAAATCTACGTGAGAACGGAAGGAGAAGTGTCACAACTTAATATGGATCGCAGACAGGTTGATGCCGGTAGGATTCTGAGAAAGGCAACGCAAATGAAACTTGACAGATTTTCACACCCCTCCTGTGTTCCTCCTGTAGAGCCAAATGTCAGCTAGCGTTCATTGTGCACTGGGGGAAATTAAATTTCAGAAAACGGTTCCCAGAACCCTAGCTGTAGGAGAATTTGGGAATTGTAGTCTAATAAGCAAACTTTCTAAACTCACACTTTGCCGCAAATCTTAAGGTTGTTGTTGTTGCTGTTGCTGTTGTTGTGTGTATCTGATTCTGCAAATGCTTGATTTTAGGCAAAGCTGAGATTGGTCTTTCCTGTGACCAAATCTGTTGGAAATCTGTACATCTGGGAGGAAGTGGCCTAAAATGATAGGTAGGTATCTTGTGATCTCTACTCTCCCTTTGGTAGCCTTTACAGGCCCGACAAGGCATGTAGCAAGAAAGAAAGTAGCAACCACAAGATAGTCTATAGGGAAGAAAAACAGCGCAGTAGGAAAGAGAATGGGCTTTGTGAATTCCAACTGAGTAATTCCAATAGAGTAGACTCTCAGATCTACAATCCTTTACTTGCTTGCCCTCCTGTAGCTCTCGAAGTCATAAAGGAATGACCTTGTGAGCTGCAAGAGAGCAAGCAAATAAAGTATTGTGGATCTGAGAGTCTGGTGGCAATTGGAAAGGAGGAAGGAAACAGCAGAGAATGCTATGGGATGAAGTGGTGGGATCTGATTAGTTGTTAGTAAACTACTAAAGAAAAGCGATCACAGTGAATGGAAGTTCTTAACCCAGCTGGGCAAGTAAGGAGGACTGCAACTCCACTTTCTGTAAATTCAAAGGGGATGAACTCTGAAGGCCTGTCCTACTAAGTCAAGTGGGGTTCCTCTCACTACCTTTGTCCTTTGCAACTGAGTGAGATAATCTGATATTTACAAAACTTGGATGGTGTCATTTTGGCTACAACGGGATCAACATTTGAATAATGTGATCATTATTATTAATCCATATTTCCAATAATCACAACTATACATATACAAACAAGCTTCTTGGAAGCTGGACATGGTAGGCATTACAGAGAAATACACCTCCAAAATCCTGTCTTCTTTAAGAAGCCCAGGACTCATTCACAACTGAAGTTAACTGGTTAACATTATCGGTAAACCAGTTCAGTAGAAAACTAGTCACTTAAAGTAGGACTGAGACAAAAAAAATATTAGGGAAGCTATGTAATATCCAATATGATCCAAATTGAATATCAGTGCTCAGTAAGTGGTGCCCAAGAATTTTTGGGGAGCATAGATCTTCCTTGGGCATAGCCTAGAAAAGTTACTTTTGGAGGGACTACATCTCCCAGAATTCCCTAGCAAGAATGGGCACAAACCATGCTGACTAAGGTGCTCTAGGAGTTGCAATCCAAACAAATTACTTTTCTAAACTCCGAGGAACAGATGGCTATCTTCATATTCTCCCTAGTTCATTCGGCCCACAAAATTACTTTTGGGGTGTATATATAACCCACACATGGATGGGGCCTGCATTTAGTCCTCCAGTGTTGTTTTTTGGGGGGGTAGTGTGTGTGTGTGATAAAAAAAAACAACAACAGGCTAACTCTAGTCTAACAGAAAGCATTTAATCAAAAGTATTCACATGTTCACTCTTCCTCCAACTCTATGATTTAGTACTACTTTTCAAATAAATAACATGTTCATGGTTCTTTGTTTTTCATGCTTATTTCTTTTAAATTATTGTAATTCACGACTTGGTCAAGGTTTTGTTGCACAAGCTTTGTTTTGTTTTGATTTCTTTTAAGGAGACCTAGGAAATTATGATTTTCACCATCAGTAATTTCCATTCAGGTGTGTGATAAACCCAGGGGTGCCAGGCATCCTGGAAAATAGCTAACCCAAATCTTGGTGTGGGAACATCTTGGAAGATCTGCCAGAGAAGTGGCTCGATTAGACTGCAAAAATCACAAAGGATCAGGAGATGCATGTATTGACTCGGGCATAGATAAAATCACCACCCGCGCTTCTATCAAGAACCTCATTCTGTGGATCTTGCACCACTAAGTGAATAAGAGACTCTTCATGCAGCAGGATTGCTTAAAGGGTTGCTCCTATTGCATTCCAGGAGATTATCTACAATTATTCCTCAAGAAAGAAGATTTTCTCCATTCAATTCTGGACAAGCTGTGCCTGTTTCAAGATGCTATGCTATTTATTTCATTTGGCTACTTTAAAGATTTAAAATAAAGAACAAACTTGAAAGTCCTTCATCAATTAATAACCTCCTGTTGAGAACTGTCAGCAGGCTTTGTGTGATACAATTATTCCACATTCAAATATCGACCAAGTATGCCCTGGTATTCGAGAGATTACCATTTCATTTGGATAGAGGTTTGATATAATTTAATTTTGGTAAACCTTTTGTGAGGGACTTGTATCGCTCCAGTCATCCTGGAAGTACACTAGAGACAACAGAGATCAGATCAGTTCATTTTTAAAATTGCTTTAGTACAGTCAGAGCAGTGAAATCTGACTAGAAATTGCATTCCCATACTTGGGCCACTGTTTGGGTTTTTCTTAAGCAAAATATCAACATGGTTATCTTCTCACTAGGTCCAGACAAACACCAGATGTCTAAATTTAGTACATTAATTCTCCCAGTGTTGACCCAAACAGAGCCCCCACGTCTATATTTCTTCTTCTTTTCTATCTCTGCACACAAACACTGCCACTCCAATACTGACTGAATGAGGTTATATACAAAGTGTTAACAACCAAACATTTGCATTGCCAGCATTTGCACCAGGCCATTCTGGTGAGATACCTCTTGAGAAACTCCAGGTCCACCACATTGTTTTCAGTAACTATTGGCACTCTGGGATCCTTTGCTATGAGATGTCAAGAACATCCTAAACATGATTCATTGTTTTTAAAGTACCATCTCCTTTGAGAAGGAACAAAAGAACTCAGATAGTTCACAGAGAGGATGGGGGAGCAAGCATTTAAAGTTCTTAGAATGACCATCATAAATTAACAACATGTTATTGGAGAAAAGAGAACTTTACCCATCCAGTGAGGCTCTTTAGAGGGCATTCAATTCCGGTTAATACATATCAGAAAATGAACAGTTTTGTAGCACAGCTGCCACATTTCTAAACACAAACTCAATCTTTCTCATTTTTTGGAATTTTAAAAGTTTTACCTTTAGATATTCAGTTTAGTTCATATATTTAGTCATTTCTCTCCCCAAATTAATTCCTAACTTAATTTGCTATTTTTGGAAATAGCAATCTTCTTCAAGCCCCACTAGTAATTTATTTGTATATTATTCTGTTTGCTTACTGTGTTGTATGTGTGTTTTGGTGTGAAGCTTGCCCTTTACTCTATGTTTCTTGAGGTTGTGGGAGGGGCTGCAGACCACATGATCAGATCTGAGACCGCGGAGAGCTCAGACTTCATTTTACAGGACAGACGCCATTACACTTTAGTCTGTTAAGAGCAAACTCATGTTGCTGTTGATTGTAAGAAAGATACCATGTGTTATCTGCACAGAGAAACTACTTCAAACCTATCTGAAGCTGAAATAACAAATTATGTACCTGTATGCTGAATACATGAAGACTGTGAGTAAACTAGATATGTTACTTTTAACGAAGTCTACTTCAGTTTTGTCTCTTGAGAGCATGATAGCGAAACAAGATGTTTTATGGGAGTGTCGATGTTTTTGGGCACTAAAAAAAACCACTTCTGAAGAACTATATTTTGTGCATTGGCATAATCTCTGTTTCTAACAGATCTGAGACAACTAGGTTATCAGTCTCACAACTGAACACCAAATTGCCTTACATAAGTACATGTGGTTATATACCTCTGAAGAGAAGATTTTATTCAAATAAGGTTTTTTTGGCTCTTCTCTGGAAGATCATACTTTTACAACAGATTATGGTTTCCCAATTGTTGTGAATGACATTTTTCTCTAAAAGGTTATGGAGATTTTGGTTTTCCAAAAGCTACAATTTACTCATGGCACTTGATGTGAAAGACTTTATCAAATGTATAATGGGGTCACTAAGAAAGAACGGAAAAGAAGCACAATTTTCAATTAATTAAAAACGGAGCTAGATCTCTCTCACTTCACATGTACTCTTTGAACTAAATCCCATTTTAGTTCCAACTCTAACTCATTAAAATCAGTGTGAAAATGGAAAAATGTTCTGTCAAGAGTCAGAAAGAGACATCAGTTGCCTGGAAATAAGTAAGCTTCAATGTTTTGCACAATCCTTTCTACATGGGCTGTAGTTACTGCCACCAATTCCTTCACTCTTACAGTTCTCTTTCCTTTCTTAGAACTTGCATTAGCTTTACATTCATACATTGTTAAGGTTTCTATCGTCAGCGCTTTAAGTCTTCTTTGGCAGAGAAAAAGTAGAGTATAAATACTACCACTACTATTACCACTGTTATCTGGTTTCACCAAAATGGTCCAAAATACGTTTCTAATAAACAACGTCCTGAATTGTCAATGCCTTTTAGCAAGACCTCCAACTTGATTCCTAAAATAGCAACTTAGAATGCTGATCTTCCAAGTAGGATAAGTCACATAAACATAAATTTGTGTTTCCCATAATCTGGCCCACCACCCACTGAGACAGGAGCACAAATTATCCAAAGCCTTGGTATTACTAAGCAACTTTGGTGGTCGGGTTGGCTGATACAGTTTGGGAAACCAGAAGCCACACAGGAGCTCTGTGTGCAAGGTAACAGAGGCAACTGGAAGGAAAAGCCTGACCCTCCCTTCCCAACATACACAAACCCCCTTCTCCTGCGCTCATGGAGATGCTTGTGATCATGTGTTCGCAAAGCCTGAGGGTTCCTGGGAAACCAGCGAAGAGGAGATTGCCCCAAGATGCTGATGTAATCAGACATGCATGTTGAGGCAAAAGACAGCATCACTGGCAGCTCCAATCTGGCATGTAATCACCAGTGGCAGCTCCCACACGGCTCTCAAAAGCAGGTTTTCCCTGAATCCCTCTTCCATAATAGAAAGACAAGGAAAAGAAGGGCGGAATTTCTGCAGCCTCTCAAAAGTGTTATTTCCTCTGCCGTTATAAGCACACCACAGGTTAATATTTCCTCTGTTGTTATAAGACAACTACAAGATAAAAACAAGGTCAGCTCATCCTAGCCATCATTATATCAGGCAGAAATATTATTCTGTACTTTCTAAACAGCAGCACTGGCTGTCTTGTGTTTTATCGTGTCTCTCGACAAAAGTCCAGGACTACAAATACCAGAACATTTTAGCTAAAAATCTTGCTACCAATAAGTAAGCTTTTGAAAAAATTAGGGAAAATGGCAAAGTTGTAAAAAAAAAAAAACCCTAAGAAACCACCATGCAAGACTGCGGATTCTGTACTTCTGAAATCAACAGAAGGTACAAAGCCACTCCTTTGGAGGATTGCTCTTCTGCAATTATGGCAAAGGTGTGGAAACAAAGGCATTTTTATCATCAAGTCACAATGTCACTCTGAGAATGTTAGATAAGACCACAAATCTGATTGTAGAATGTTTTAAAAATAAGTTTTATTACCATAGCATCAATGTGGAGTTGTCAAAGGTTTTCAATGTGGAATTGTATAGAGGAAATTTGCCTTGACCTTCTGGGAGTGAGAGAGTATGACTTGCCCAAGGTCACCCAGTGAGTTTCATGGTAAGACAGCGATTCACGTCCTGGTCTCCAGAATCATCCTACAACATACAAACCACAACACCAAACTGGCTTCAACACTCAAACCACTACATCAAACTGGTTGTTATCCAGTTTGGATACAGTTATTGGGGGGGGGGGAACCTGACAACTGGAAACTCAGAAGGATGTAATGCTTTGATTGCCCCTATTTTTGCTAGTGAAGTTGAAATGAAATTATATAATTGAGTATTTCCTCCTCCTCATTTCTTCTTACATCATCTTCCATAAATTTTTCAAGCCGGCTTGCTACCATCATTATTTTGTCACAGCACGACTGACAGAACAGGTGCAAAACTAAAAATTCTTATCACTCTAGTATAAAATCATAATATAGCAAATGTCTCCAAGTAACTCTGCCAGCTCTTCCATGCCTGCATCATTCAAGACAGAAAACGCACTGGGTGAGCTATGGAAAACCAACTGAGAACACAAAGCTCTAGTCAGGGCAACTAAGTGAACACTTACACATCAAAAAGGCATGAAACTACAACTTTATTATATTTACAGCTGTAGTTTCATGCCTTTTTGATGTGTAATTGTTCACTTAGTTGCCCTGACTAGAGCTTTGTGTTCTCACTGCATCATTCAAGAAGCAGGAAAATATTAACTGCTTATTGCATTTATTCTGTGTGTCCATGAGAGTCCAGTAAAGGCCTACTTTTTCCCCTGCAAGAATTTCTGGCTGGTTAAGAATGAGACAGATATGAACTGACCTTTTCAGGTGCCTCAACTGGCCATCCCACCTACTACTATTATTTAAGAGGGGACTAAATTATTTAAGAGAGAACTAAAATAAGGATTGGAGCGTGCAGTGGCGCAGTGGGTTAAACTGCTGAGCTGCAGAACTTGCTGACCAAAAGGTCAGCGGTTCAAATCTGGGGAGCAGGATGAGTTCCTGCTGTTAGCCCAAACTTCTGCCAACCTAGCAGTTTGGAAACATTCAAATGTGAGTAGATCAGTAGGTACTGCCTTGGCAGAAAGGTAACGGTGCTCCATGAAGTCATGCTGGCCTCTTGGAGGTGTCTATGGACAACGCTGGAGTCAGACATGACTAGACTTAATGTCAAGGGGAAACCTTTACCTTTAAAATAAGGATGTGCGTGTTGGCATAGTCTGAGTGCTTGATTAGGACTCCAGAGGACCAGGGTTTAAGTCCCTGTTCATCCATAAAACTCACTGGGTGACCCTGAACGAGTCACATTCTTTCAGCCTCAAAGGAAGGCAATTGCAAACCTCCTCTGCATAAATATAGTAAAGGAAACTCAATGACAGGTTCACTTTAGAGTAATCATAACGCAACAAGACAAGTGACTGAAACTTTGCTTTAGATTTCATGAACATCAGCTCCTAAGAAGCACTCAAATTTCAAACCAAACTGTTCTGGCTATTATAGTTATACCCTGGAGCAGGAACAGCCACCAAAGAAAGATGTGAGGGGCAGTTGAAAGAGTCTGTGCTTTAACTTGCATCACACCAGGATTTATTTACTGGATTAAGAGGTTAATCCGAAGTGTAAGTAATTTAAAGCAATAAAAAGCCCTTGGATTATGGAGGACACCCCTCATTTCCTCCACTTCCAAATGATGGACTGTAAACTAAATACCAAGGTCAACGAATTGGGTAAGTAGGGTTAGGAGCACTTTACACTTCAAAGCAATCACAGGTTATGTAGAACTGTGGCTTGAAAGTATTCAAAGCACATCATAACTCATATTCACAGAAGGTTATGTCATACTAATTACATTAGTTTTAGAAGGGCCACAATTCCACTAGTAATCATGGAAGATTGCAATCATATAAATAGGCTTGCAACATCCACAAATGGGAATAATAAAAGGTGACAACATGCAGCTTATAGATGAATATCATCATAATATATAGGAATAAATAGAACTTCATATGCATTGCAAATATCCCTAACTAAGGGGCTCAAATTAGACCAGGGCAACTTGGAGCGTTACCGTTATAGACAATTGTCATCCGAGGCGTGGCATCCAAATCCATAGCAGCCCCTTTGGAGGGATACCCCATTACTGCGACCACAGAAAGCACCACAAGATAAATGGGTACATTCCTTCTCATTCTTCTGGGTCAGGCAAGGCTGCTGCCCACTGGGCAACACAGCCCTTTTCGATAATTAAGTCGTAGATTATCAGAAGATCTTCCCACTGATTTCTGCAAATGTCATCATAGGCCACAGAGTAATTCCTGAAAGACAAAATAGCACACTTTAAAATGAAAAGCATTAAACCACTGCCGAATAATTGAATCTTAAAGGCCAATCGCTTTTCTGAATTCATATATTTGCCTCCTAGATCGGGGATAGGGAGCCTTGAGCCCTGGGAATAAAACCACCAAATCTGAAGTCCAGATCTGTATCCTCTGAGGCTATTTCCAACCCCCTTTCTCAAAATAACATTATTTGTTTGTTTCCCAATTACACATAATATGGGGTTTTTCTACACAAATGAAATGCCTCCTCTAAAGCTTAGTTATTGGCAGAAGCCTCCTCACACTAGAGAATGGATCCACTTTAAATCCGGTTTCTACTTCCTGCAGAATTCTGCGGGTTGTAGTTTAGTGAGGCTAAGGACCTCTACGGCTGAGCAGTTTAAAGCCCCTCCCTAAACTACATGCCCCATGATTCTGCAGGAGGCAGAAAGTGGATTTAAAGTGGATCCATGCTAGTGCATTGGTTCCCAACATGTGGTCCATGGACCACCAGTGGTCCGCAAGAACGAAAATATGGTCTGCGGCCTCACCATTACTACACTGTTGCCCCGAAACCATGGGGCAACGAGAGTGACTGGTCTCACAAAACCCTCTTATAGTGCCGAGGCAACGGGGATGTCAGGAGGGAGAGTCTGACTATCCATGAAAGATTTCAGTACTACCACATCAGTTCTAGATCAATAAATATGGTTTTCTGTGGGTGAGCAGATGGTGACTACTGGATGGCATATGTTCTGCATCAGAAAGAGAGCTGATGTGGTCTATCCAATGCAATTTTCTGAATCAGCACCCCAAATATCCAAAACAAATCTAAAGTTGACCCAAAACTGATTTGTAACCCTTTTGGTACTAATGTTGGAGGGTGGCCACTGGTCAAAGTGGTCCCTGATCAAGTGGTCCTTGGTCAAAAAAGGATTGGGAACCACTGCTCTAGTATGATGAAGTCTGATTTCAGTCTGATCTACCACTGGAACACTCCCCTCCCCCACCATAAACATATATGAAACTGAATTATGTCCTTGGCCTAAGAAAAGATCACTATCTTTGCCATAGACTTATCATCAGTACAAAAAGATGCAAAAATATGAAGGCATCAAAGTCCAATTATCCAAAAGGACAAAGAAAAGGTACATCTGAATCTGAGGACCTGAGGTGCTCTCTACTCAATCACATTGATTTTGCCCTTCAAGTTTCCCTTAAACTGGCTGCGATCTTGCTTTAGCCCAACATGAGTTTTGATTTCATTTCAATTTCCTAGCATTTTTGGATCTTGACTTGCATCCTAAACCTCTTCCTACTCATTTGAAATGACAAATTCTCCGTATCTCTTCTCTTCCTCCTTCATAATACTGAAGCCTGCACCATTTATCATGTTACAGTCCTTGGATGTACAAATTGCTGTACTGTACTATATATCTTCCTTGTGTTTCATTTTAGACAGCATACCACCAGTTGCCAACTAATGTGTTACATGTAGAAAAATGTCTTGAGTGTCTGCACAGCCCAAGATCTTTTAAAGGCAAAGATTGTTTGCCTTTCCCTACTTTGCAACTTGCCCTCATTAAATGCCAGCCTGCAAACAAACAGATAAAAAAAACCCCTCTAGATTCTCCAGGGATGAATTCTGCATGTTACAGAAGCACAAAGCTGCTCTGCTACAGCAGCCACAGAAATAGCACTTTGGCTTTAGTTAGCAATTCGGTCTGCATCATTAAATAGCATGTATTAAACATTTGAGCCTAAATGTTTTTGGGGGGCAGAAGAGAAACAACCCCATGCTAACTCTGATTTATTTTAGTCATCAATAATTTTATTCAAAACACTAAAACCCCTCAGCACAATGTGGAGAGTGCTTAAATGAATGCTCTACCGAAAGAATGTTTTTCATTTTTACGCCTTGCAACATCAGTGTTTTTATATGAACTCACACAAAAATTGTTTATTTCATATTCAGTAGGGCTTGATCTACAACTTCTATTAGGGATTACCATGTAGCTCACCAATCTATCCTAGTTACAACTTCTATTTGACAATTTTACAAAGCACTTCAGACATCCCACCTCAATAAACACCCATCCTGTAAAACAGGCTGGTACTCTCATCTTCATATGGTATATAGAGGGCAGGCCGAAGACTAAATCGGAACATTTATAACACAAAAAAAGATGTAAACCATGAACTGTATGACCCCCTATGAACCTGCGCAAGCTCTAAGATCTTTTGGGGAAGCCCTTCTCTCGCTCCCACCCCCGTCACAAGAGCGGCTGGTGGGAACGAGGGAGAGGGCTTTTTCGGTGGTGGCCCCTGTCTCTGGAACTCTCTCCCCAGGGAGATTAGATTAGCACCCACCCTGTCCACTTTCCGTAAAGAATGTGGATGTTCCACTGTGCTTTTTATTAATCAATTCACTAGACAATTTTGGACCCTTCAGCCATAACTCATTATCTGGTTCTCAATATCTGGTTCTTGTTCTTTAACATTATTCCTGCCCTATAGTTGTATTGCTCTAATTAATTTGGCCCTTCTAATTAATTTGGCCCTCCTGCACTTTCCCACCAGCCCTGTTCTTGCAACTGTATTGCACAAGCCCCTGCCTCGCCCTTTAGCTAAGAATATGGCCACCATGTTAGGCTATTGGTTGTTTGTTGATGGTTATGTTTTTATGATGTATGATGTTGTGTTTGTAAACTTTTACTGTGTTATATTTTAATTTTTGTTTCACTGTACTTTTTGTCCCCATGTAGCCACCCCAAGTCCCTTCAAGATGATGGTGGGATACAAAAAAGAGTTGTTGTTATTTTATAATTTGCAGCCTTGGCCATTATGTCACTTTACCTTCGAGAGTAGCACACTGTCCCAATGTATAATCACACTGGGAATGCAAGAGGCATCTTTTATTTGGAATTTCAAAATACTCCAACATGGATTTTAAGGGAAGTTCATTCTATGTGTGTGTGTAGAGATAAACACACACACACACACACTTTGAGCACCCCTTTTTTGGAATTCCACATCTGAAATGCACCAAAATCGTTCAAATGGGTGGTTGAGATAGTGACACTTTCACTTTCTGATGGATCAGTGTACACAAACTTTGCTTCACGCACAAGATTATTTTACATGTTGGATAAAATTATGTTCAGGCTATTTATATAAGGCATATATAAAATATAAATGAATTCTGTGTTTAGACTTCGGTTCCATCTCCATTTGGAATACCTGCAAATACAAGTATTCAAATATTTGACAAAAATCTAAAATTCAAAACACTTCTTGTCCAAAGCACTTTGGGCAAGGGATATTTAGAATGATTGGTGTAGCTGCTCTGCATCCTATCTCACTTCGTGCCACGATATATTTTAATGGCCAATAGCAATCGCTGTTGAACAGTGTTTCTCAACCTAAAGGTCGGGACTCCTGAGGGAGGGGGGTTGCAAGGGGGTGTCAGAGGGGTTGCCAAAGACCATCAGAAAACACAATATTTTCTGTTGGTCATTGGGGTTTTGTGTGGGAAGTGTGGCCCAATTCTATCATTGGTGGGGTTCAGAATTATCTTTGATTGTAGGAGAACTATAAATCCCAGCAACTACAACTCCCAAATGTCAAGGTCTATTTTCCCCAACTTCACCAGTGTTCACATTTGGGCATATTGAGTATTCGTGCCAAGTTTGGTCCAGATCCATCATTGTTTGAGTGCTCTCTGGATGTAGGTAAACTACAATTCCAAAACTCAAGGTCAATGCCCATCAAATCCTTCCAATATTTTCTGTTGGTCGTGGAAGTTCTGTGTGCCAAGTTGATTCTATTCCATCGTTGGTGGAGTTCAGAATGCTCTTTGTAGATTAACTATAAATCCCAGCAACTACAACTCCCAAATGACAAAATCAATCCTCCCCCAACCCCAACAGTACTCAGATTTGGGTGTATCGGGTATTTGTGCCAAATTTGGTCCAGTGAATGAAAATACATCCTGCATATCAGATATTTACATTACAATGCATAACAGTAGCAAAATTACAGCAATGAAAATAATTTTATGGTTGGGGGTCACCACAACATGAGGGACTGTATTAAGGGGTCGCGGCATTAGGAAGGCTAAGAAACACTCCTGTTGAAGGTGAACCTGATGGAAATGGCCTTTCAGAAGAGCTTGGAAATGGCCCCGTTTCCAATTTAATTGCATTCAGTTGCAGCCAAGTTAGGTAAAGTAAAGCTATCAGTATACAGTATATGCACTGCACAGTTTTATTAGTTTGAAACCATTTAAATATCATGGCTTTATGGAATCCTGGAATATTATGTGTTATGTTGATGTTCTACCTTGAACCATGGCTTGGATTAATGAATTTCAAGTCTTTTCTAGCCCGGTAGTACTTTACATATAAAACTAAACACCCAGATTCTCATCCAGCCAATTCAGCTAATGCCTACAATATTAGTACATTTGGTTTTAATCCAGAAAGACAAATAAAGGATTGACTGGAAGAAGTGATTATGCCAATATGCAGATAAAACAATGCAGAATTGTTAAAAGGCCACAAAAGAAACCAAAATGAAGAGCAGCACTTGTAGATGCTGAAGTAGAATCATAGAATCATAGAGTTGGAAGAGACCTCATGTGCCATCCAGTCCAACCCCCTGCTAAGAAGCAGGAAAATTGCATTCAAAGCACCCCCAACAGATGGCCATCCAGCCTCTGATTAAAAGCTTCCAAAGAAGGAGCCTCCACCACACTTCAGGGCAGAGAGCTCAACTGTTGAACGGCTTTTGTTATTATTGCCATTGTGTGCCTTCACATAATTTCTGACTTATGGCAACCCTAAGTGACCTATTATGTGGTTTTCTTGACAGACTTTACTCATAGGGAGTTTTCCCTTGTTTTCTTCTGAGGCTGAGAGTAAGTGACTTGCCCAAGGTTTTCCATGGCCAAGCAAGGATTGAGCCCTGGTCTCCCAGTGTCCAGATCTAACACTCAAGCCACTGTACTGTTCTGACTCTGAGGAATCTTTTACCAAAAAGCATTAGTGATGTGGGTTGTTGTAGGAAAGGGATTATTACCAGAGATGTGCTTTGCATATCCAACAAAATGAATAGGTAACACTGACTATGTTACTGAAAAAGAGATTCCCAGTGCAGGAAGAAGGTTGAGCTTGAACCTTTCTTTCCTAAGTAGCTGTTTCTTGTTGTTCTTCCTTCATATTTAAGAGTGAATGCATTTTATTTTAGAACTCCAAAACAGTATTCTCCGGCGCATACACTGCAGTATTTAATTATACTGTCTGCTATTTCACCTTAAGCTCATATCTTTTTCCAAGCCTTTTGGGGGCTTTACCCAACAAAATCTCACTGATGTGAGACCATCAACACACATACAAAAGTGGAGAGAAATACACAAAAAACAAGCCAACTGAATATTTTTCACAACTTTTGCCAATATTGTTGTACTACAAGCAGTTCCTTCACTTTGTAGTGTAGGATAACACTGGGGAACAAGACTTAAGTTGGACAGGAAAAAACATAGAATCATAGAGTTGGAAAAGACCTCATGGGCCATCTGGTCCAAACCCCTGCCACTCCATGACAGAGAGATCCACTTCTGAACAGCTCTCACAGTCAGGAAGTTCTTCCTAATGTTCAGGTGGAATCTTCTATCCTATAGTTTGAAGCCATAACTCCATGTCAATCAATCAATCAATCAATCAATCAGTTTATTTGTATGCCGCTCGTCTCACCCCGAAGGGGACTCAGTGCAGCTCACAACACAATATAATACAAAACAGTGTAGACAGTGAAGCGAAGCTTCCAAAACAAATTTTACAGGGCGAAGACAAGCTTCAAATTGTGTACTAATACACTTAACAATATTTCAAAGGCATATTATGCAAAAATATACATCCATACTAAAACATAAGTGGGCAATTAAACACAGTACAATACAATTATCATAATAATAAACTATACAGGTAACCTAAATATACAGTATAAAACTAATACACTGAAAAACTACTAAAACCCACCTAATTAATAATGCCAAAGCCAGGAATAATCAACCAGCGCCCTATAAAAATAAATAAAAATAATAATAATTAAAAATAACCTATACCCATGCCCTCCTCCCCTAAGTAAAAGTCCTTCTCGCCTCTTCCTGCTGCCATTTTCCAAAGGGACAACAGAGCTGGAATGACATCGGCTATTGCTGGGTCCCAGTGTCTGCAGCAGGGAGGGGTGTGGCGGTGGCATGGCCCAGAGTCTTCCTCCCTCCTCCTTCCCTGGAGTTCTTAAAGGCAGCAGCTGGGATGGCTGTTGCTGGGTCCCAGCGTCTGCAGCAGGGAGGGGTGTGGCGGTGGTGGCCCAGAGTCCTAGTCTCCAGTGCAGCAAAAACAAGCATGCTCCTCTCTCCCCATGACTTCCCCTCACATATTTATACATGGCCGTCATGTCTCCTCTCAGCCTTCTCTTCAGTGGCTAAACATGCCCAGCACTTTAAGCCGCTCCTCAAAGGGCTTGTTCTCCAGAGCCTTGATCATTTTAGTCGTCCTCTTCTGGACACATTCCAGCTTGTCAACATCTCCCTTCAACTTCAGTGCCCAGAATTGGATACAGTATTCCAGGTGTGGTCTGACCAAGGCCGAATAGAGGGGTAGCATGACTTCCCTGGATCTAGATACTATAATCCTATTTATCCAGGCCAAAATTCCATTGGCTTTTTTAGCTGCCGCATGACATTGTTGGTTCATCTTTAACTTGTTGTCCACAAGGACTCAAAGATCTTTTTCAGATGTACTATTGAGCCAGGTGTTCCTCCTTCTGTATCTTTTCATTTCATTTTTTTCACATAGTACCAGCAAGTTAGTATTTCAGGTCAGAAATATCTTATTAAAGTTGGTCAAAGTGCTGCTATCTAGGTGCTGTTGGGCATGAACTCCCAACAGCCCATTCAATATCCCCAATCATAAGAAATTCTGGAAACCAACGTCTCATGGGCCAAATTCTGTTTACCCTTCTATTATCTCCACGAAGTTGTTACTAAAAGAAGAGTCCTGTTGTCATCCAGTAACAATTACAATCTCCCAACAAAGAGCTTTGGCATACTTATTATGTGTGCAGATGAATTGGGATGGAGAAGGATAGCAACGGAAGAAGAGTAACTTTGACATACAAAAAGGCATACATTTTCGGAACGATGAAAACACCGCTGTTCAGCTCAGAATAACCTCACTGAGCTATCCAATCCATTAAATGATAAATAGGACAGAATGAAGGGGTTTTCTTCTTCTACCATACAGAATTTATTATTACAAAAGCTTTGAAGTTATTCATAGCTCAAGAGCTGGAAGAAATCTGGAAGCTCTTTCAATGACATAATGACACTTACAAATTTTGTGACACTGCAGTTATGCAAAAGCCTAACTAATCTTATGCTCATGGCCAGGGAATTTCAAAAGAAAAGCCGACTGTATGAAAATCAAGCTATATTTCTAAGCTTTGCAGACATTAATAAGCAATAAAAACGTGGAAGTAAATGTAAAACCACATGCAAAATCACTCTAAATGAATACATGCAATGAATACATGCAAAATCACTCTAAATGAGAAGCTGACTCTACAGTGTTCCCTCACTTATTGCTGGGGTTAGGTTCCAGGACCTCCCGCAATAAGTGAAAAACCGTGATGTAGGGATACTCTATTTATTTTAATATTTATACATTATTTTAGTACTTATACACTATTTTAAGTTTTTATAAATAGAAGGAAATGCCCTTCAAGGCTGGAGTGAGGGAGGGAGAACTGAGGAGGGAAAGCGCCTTGGAGAGCGGTGGCGGCAAACCCCCACAAAACAGCAAAAATATTATTATTTCCAACATTTCTACCCCGCTCTTCTCAACCCCTGAAGGGGGACTCAGAGCGGCCTAACAAAAGGCAACAATTCGATCCCGAAACACAGTGTAAATACAATATAAAACCAAAAACATTGAGCATTAAAATACATTAAAATACAATTAACATTAATACATCATATACATTCACTTAAGTTAAAAACAGTGTTCCATCCATAATAGGAGCATTGAGCCATATCCATCAACTTCCCATTACAATCAATCCAAAGTGCTGTATTGTGCTAATGTGCAAACGCCTGGTCCCATAGCCAAGATTTCACTTTTTTCCTGAATGCCAGGAGGGATGGGGTGGATTGTATGTCACTTGGAAGTGTGTTCCACAGACGGGGAGCCACAACCGAGAAGGCCCTATCTCTCGTCCCCACCAACTGCATTTGAGAAGTCGGCGGGAGCGAGAGCAGGGCCTCCCCAGATGATCTTAAATTACGAGGTGGGACGTAGAGGCTGATGCGTTCGGACAAGTAAGCTGGGCCAGATATATACCATGATATATATTTTAAATTAATATTTTTTTGAAATCCACAAAACAATGAGTCCACAATAAGTGAACCCCAAAATAGCGAGGGAACACTATAATCAATAACGGACATGACTGGTGAACATAATAAGCAAAGTAAATGGCCTCATGCTCAGTCAAGGAAAGATAAGGCCTCTGAGCCTTGATCTTCTATACCCCTAGCTGAAAAACTGGATTGTATTTCCAATAGTAAATGTGAGACTAGTGGGCTCAAATTCTGAGGACCTTTGGAACTTAAATTCTTCCTCTGAGTTCAGTTTACCCAAGGGATCAAACACTGCCCATTTCTCTGTGCCTCCACAATCATGCAAGGTGAATATCAAATAGGAAGTCATAGAAAGAAGATGCATTCACCTTCAAACCAAGGAGTTGGCCTTTTAAGGTTGAACCCTTTTCAAGGAGAGTATGGGTCTTGAATAATCCTCAAGCCATAGTTCCCATTCAACTTTTGTTGCAGCAAATTTCACACTAGGAGCTTTTCAGGGTGCTGACTTATCTTTTGGGGACAGTGGGCCCTTGGTATTCACTCCAAGACTCCTGTGGATACCAAAATCTGTGAAAACCCAAGTCCCATTATATATGAATGGTGTATAAAACACCCAAATCAAGGTTTGCTATTTGGAATTTTGTAAAGTTGTGGATGCTCTGGCTAATAATTCGAAATATCCCTACCCAAACTGCCAATCCCAAAACTCCATAGGACAGAAAAAAATGGCAGTTGAAGTAAAACACGTGAATGAGATCCAATTCATCTCAGGCAGAGATAGGCTAAAGAGAGAGTATATTCCTAAATTCAATGAAGACTGGATGAAGAGAAGAATTTGGAAACTGCCATAGTTATGTAAAACAGCAGAACCCCCTTATTCTATCTAGGCTTAACCCATAGCTATAATAGATGCCAGTGCAAGGGGAGCAATCCGATTGCTCAAACTATCGAGGTATAACACTGCTCTCCATTGCTGGAAAAATCCTTGCAAGGATACTCCTGAACAGATTAGTTCCTGCTATTGCAGAAGAACTTTTCCCTGAAAGCCAATGCGGCTTCAGAGCTAACAGGAGCACCACAGATATGGTATTTGCCCTTAGACAACGGCAAGAGAAATGTAGAGAGCAGAACAAAGGACTCTATGTAACATTTGTCGACCTCACCAAAGCCTTTGACACTGTGAGCAGAAAAGGTCTAGAATGACTAGGATTTCCCCACAAATTCCTCAAAATGATTATCCTGTTACATGAGGGCCAGCACGGTCAAGTCAGATACGGCGATGCTCTCTCTGAGCCCTTTCTAATAACTAATGGAGTGAAACAAGGTTGTGTTCTTGCACCAACCCTATTTACAATCTTCTTCAGTATGATGCTCCAAAGGGCTAAGGCAGATCTCGAAAAAGAAGACGGCATATATATATATGCTTATCGTACTGATGGTAGCTTGTTCAACTTAAGCCGTCTGAGGGCTCGCACTAAGACTCTAAACTATCTAGTCCGTGAGCTGCTTTTTGCTGACGATGTTGCCCATACAGAAGCAACTCGCCATGGGTCAGCGCAAGAGAGGTGCCCCCAAAAAGAGATATAAGGACTCCCTGAAACAAACAACATATCAGACTCGACCAGATTGATCACCAAAAATGGTCCACCCTGGCCTCACATTGGGAGGCATGGAGACGCACTATCCATAATGCTGCGGCCTCTTTCGAGAAGACACGCCGAACGGGTCTTGAAGAGAAACGACAACGCAGAAAGAACCACAACTTGGAAACAACATCACCCAAGGAGACTTTCTGCTGTGCTTTCTGCAACTGGACTTACCTATCTCAGATTGGCCATCAACGCTCATCAACGTGCTTGTAAAAAGCGTGGGATGAGTCCTTCCCAAGAATCTTCATTCACGAAGTAATGCCAGAGAGAACAAGGGGAAGACCTAGTTCACAAAATGTGCATCTACAGTGTAGAATTAATGCAGTTTGACACCATTGTAACTGCCATAGCTCAATGCCACTGTCGTTTGGTGAGGTGTCAACACTCTTTAGCAGAGGCCAACAAAACCACACTTCCATAGCACTGAGCAATGGCAGTTAAAGTGGTGTCAAACTGCATAAATTCTACAATATGCCCGTAGTGTCAAACAATAACAAGAAATTCAATCATCCATGAAAGGAGAATGTGCTTCCCACTTCACTTATTTAAGAGGGATTGGGAATCGCATGGCCTTCTACACTTCTCAAGACAACAGCCCCCATCATTCCTTACAATAGATGGATTATCCAACATTGAGTGGGTCACATGACTCCCATACCTGATTAACACTGAAGCTAAAAGACAGACAAAGCACTGGAAGCTATACCCATTGGGATAATCCTTCAGAAATATACAGCTCAGACAAAATTACAGAGGAAAATCCCACACAGATTCACAACTTTTGCAGCTCTGCTCTAGATTGTAATGGTTGCAAGAAACTTCAGCCTCAAACAATACTCAGACTGAATGCACACTTGGAAAGAAGGGTTTAAAACATATCAATATAGAGCTGTGGAGTGGCAAAGGCTACAGTGCAGACTGTAAAAAATCTGCTTATTAAAAAGTTGGTGTACATTTAGCTTTTAGCTCAACTTTGGTGCAAGCTTCATTTTAGATAAATATATGCAGTTCACAAGTTAATGTTCAGGAACAAATTCCACACCAAGTTATAAATCTGGAGTAGAAATTGGACATATAAATCATGAGGAGCACAAACTGAAGCAGGCTTATAGCAAGTTGAGCCCAGAGGGATTTCAACTAAATTTTCTCCTTAATCCCCAACCGCTGTGTACATGCCATTCCTCTCAATTTTCAGAGTGCTCAACTGATCGAGATTTCCTTTCACTGAAGTCCTGTACAGTCCAATGGCTGAGCCACATATACAGCTGAGGAAGTATCTTTGTCCAAGTGACACAAGTACCAAAATGTTAAGCAGATGGTCAAGTGTATGGTATTCGGTTGCATGGTTTTAATAATTGGTTTTAATGTTTGAGATGATTTTAGTGGTTGTTTTTAATGTATATGTTTATTTGTTGGATGTATGTTTATATGGCATTGAATGGTTGCCTATATATGTGTGAGCCGCTCTGAGTTCCTTTCAGGGTGAGAAGGGTGGGGTATAAATATGGTAAATAAATAATAAGTAAGTGTAGCACCTGTGCAAGTTTAGCAAAAGGACAGAGATGGGAGCACTGGACTCAACTCCCCCACATGCTTTCTAAGAAAGAAAGAGAGAAGGAAAGAAGGCAGAAAGTCAATAAGTTAGTGGAGAGGGTCTTTTGGGATATATCAGAATGTCATTGCCAAAGTCATTGGTCCTATGCTGTCACAGAGAACAAGAGTTTTCAAAAAAAGAATGACAACACTCCACAAAAGATTAAACGTAATGCTCTTTTAGAGAGGTTATAATATTATAAGGACTTTAATAAAGGACTGTGGTATGACCACAGTTGGAATACGGAGCAGAGAGAGAGAGAGAGAGAGAGAGAGAGAGAGAGAGAGAGAGAGAGAGAGAGAAGAAGAAGAAGAAGAAGAAGAAGAAGAAGAAGAAGAAGTTTCCACAAACTGTAGTGCAGCATTTCTCAACCTGGGGGTCGGGACACCTGGGGGGTAACAAGGGGGGGTGTCAGAGGGCTCGCCAAAGACCATCAGAAAACACAGTATTTTCTGTTGGTCATGGGGGTTCTGTGCAGGAAGTTTGGCCCAATTCTATCGGTGGGGTTCAGAATGCTCTTTCATTGTAGGTGAACTATAAATCCCAGGAACTACAACTCCCAAATATCAAGGTCTATTTTCCCCAAACTTCACCAGTGTTTGCATTTGGGCATACTGAATATTTGTGCCAAGTTTAATCCAGATCAATTACTGTTTGGGTTCACAGTGCTCTCTGGATATAGGTGAAATACCAACTCAAGTTCAGTGCCCACCAAAGCTTTCCAGCATTTTCTGTTGGCCATGGGAGTTCTTTGTGTCAAATTTGGTTCAATTCCATCATTGGTGGGGTGCGGAATGCTCTTTGATTGTAGGTTAACTATAAATCCCAGCAACTACAACTCCCAAATGATAAAATCAAATCCCCCCCCCCAGCCCCACCAGTATTCAAATTTGGGTATATCGGGTATTTGTGCCAAATTTGGTCCAGTGAATGAAAATACATCCTGCATATCAGATATTTTCATTATGCTTCATAATAGTAGCAATATGACAGTTATGAAGCAGAAATGAAAATAATGTTAAGGTTGAGGGTCACCACAACATTAAGGGGTCAGTGCATTAGGAAGGCTGAGAACCACTGCTGTAGTGCTTGCTACCTCAAGATACAATGACAATAATCAACTTCAACAAATTTAGAATATTAGAGAACAAGGTTATAAACAATACATAGTCACAAGAAATATATGTTATTTTCTTCACTACTGAAAGCATCAGGATTCTGAATTCCTGTTGCTTGGGAGCATGAACAAGAAGATGCTTTGTGCTCATGTCTTCTATGTGGCCTTCCTATAGGCAAATGGTTAATAACTATGGGAAATAGGATGCTGGACCATGCAGGTCATTTGACTGACTAAGCATGGCTCTAATATCATCATCATCATGTGGAGCTAATCTAATCCTATGTCTAAAATGGAGGCACTGTACGTCCAATGCCTCAGAAAAAAAACTCGATATAAATTCTATTTTTAGTAGTAGCAGATACTTGGAGTTTTAGTTTTCAAAGGAAACTCGCTGAAGTTGAAAAACAGAGTGCAAAAGCCCTGCTTGGCCTCAGGTTTCACCACACCTATCCATTAGCACACATCAATATGGATCAAATTTGAAAGGTTAAGAAAAACTTCAGGTATATGCCTTTATATTTAGCCTTTCCTCTTAGTGGCTTTAACACCACCCAACTCTAACATCACAGCTCCAATGTTAACTGTCAGTTGACGGAAAGAAATTTAGAAGTCTTAACCAAAGAGCTGTAGTGCCTCACCAAACTACAAAGAATTGTATTCCATAGGAAACAGCCATTGTAATTAAAGTAGAATGATAATTCTATAGCTGTGTATTGTGAAAGGAGCCATAGAAAGCAAAATAGGGAACAAGAGAGGAATCTATCTAGGTGCTTTCCAACTTCATTTCTGTTGGTTCAAAATGAACGAAATAATCTATGAGTTATGCCAGAGTTGAACAGATGCTGCTAGGAACCCACACACGAAAAAAGAACAGACATTTCTATTTGACAACATGGAGTATTTTTCAAGTCAGAGAGTGTTCATGTTTTCCTGATGGTTTTTTTGGCAGCTCTGAAACGCTCCCCAAGATGCCAATTTGCAAAAGAGGCCCTCTTCATCCCACTCGTTTTCATGATTTGCCTAGCAATGACTCTTGCTGGCTTATGTTCTCTATCATTCCTGCATCATTCAAATAAACTGCAAGGCTGGAGATGTACACATGACAAGCACAGATAAGCTTTTTATTTTGTTTTATTCAAACCACAAGGGCATTGAGTAGTATATCCCATTCCACAGATAAGCTCTACTGGGGTCTTTATCTCCTCACTCAGTCTTCCGTATAGTCCTTAGCATTTACCCTCAGATGGCATGCTGCTTGAGGAGGACACCCCAAAATTGTACATGTGCTTAATAGGAATCCTTGTTTGATAACGTTTTAACGGGGGGGTATGAAGGCTAGAAATAGACTGGGCGAATGATTTTTTTTCTCCATAGCTCAATTACTTGTACAGCTCATAGCTATGAAGGGAAATGGCTCACATTTCTGTACTTTATTTTTGTTTGCTTGCTTTTGGACTATATAATCCTTGGGGGTCCATCTCCCATGAAGAGTGCCTGTGAAGAGTGCCTATGCACCAGCAACAGGAGCTGAATTCTCCCACTGGCTGTCAGAGGATGTTGGATCCGATTAATTAGAAGTCTAGAACAGGTTGCACAACCTGTGACCCTCCATGTGGTTTGGACTTCAGTTCCCAGACCATTGGATCAGATGGTTAGGGTTTCTGGGAGTCTGAGTCCCAAACAAGCATAGGTTGTGCAGGCCTGGTCTAGAATGCTTCTCAATTTGTACCATCTTCAGCATTATTTACCAACAATGAAGGTAAAGCTATATTAGTAATGTGTGTCAGTGTTCACCACTGAAAGATCTCTGATTCAAACTATAGAAAAAGTGATTCTACATAAACATTAGGAAGAACTTCCTTATAGTAAATCCTGTTCAACAGTAGATCATGCTACCTTGGAGTGTGATGGAGCTTTCTTCTCTGGAGGTTTTTAAGCAGAGGCTGAATGGCCACCTGTCATGAGGGTTTTGTGTGATCCTACATGGCTGAATTGGACTCAGAATTGTCCTTGTGGCCTCTTCCAACTTCATAATTCTATGATTGTAACTCTTGGGGAAATGTGGAACAATATCCAGTTCAGGAACAGAAGGTTGGTCCTAATGACTTTACATCCAATTAATTTGGGATTATGAAACTAACTGTATCAAAAAGAGTTGAAACACGGTGTTCATATGACAGATATTTTTAATCAGTTTAATGCATGTTTTCATTGAGCTTTATAATAGCGACACATTATTACGTCAAACATAAAAATGAAACTTGCACACACAGCAGGCTAATGGTTCTCTATAAAAAATAGATCAAAAACTGTACCGATCCTACTGACATGTGGGTAATATGCGTCAGAAATGTTAAATGATGGAGTATAACAGAGCCAAATGCACGTTTCAACCAATCTAGCCACTGAAGTTTTTTTAAAGTAACATGCAAAGAGACAAGCAAAGGCAGATAATATCACATTTCTTATGAGGAAATACAGCAGTTTTTCCATGTCACTGATGTCAGGTCACTTCTTGAGACAGACAAGAAAAAGCAAGTATAGCAGCGGCATCCACTATATCATGTTGCTTTCTACTTTAGGTAGTACTGTCAGACTCCTTAAATTCCCTTTGAAAAGAGTCAAGGTGGACAGCTGAGAAAGCACCATGAAGAGGAATAGTACAATTCAGTCTTGCTCCTCCCTAGGTCAAGCTTGAAAAACCTCAGTTAAAGAGTGCATGTTATTTTGGGATATTATGTAATATGAATACAGAAGGATATCATTCAAGCACAAGTATGAAGTCTCCCCCATTATTCTTTTTTCATTCAATCCACTTATAGTCTTCTTGCCCAGATTGAGAGTGCTTCCAGATGAGGGTTGCTACCCATCAAAAAAGGAGCTCGGTGGCACAATGAGTTAAACCCTTGTGCCAGCAGGACTGTTGACCGACAATTCAGTGGTTTGAATCCGTGGAGAGGAGGTTGAGCGCCCTCTGTAAGCTCCAGCTCCCTATGCGAGGACATAAGAGAAGCCTCCTACAAGGATAGTAAAACATCAAACATCCGGGCATCCTCTGGGCAACGTCCTTGCAGACGGCCAATTCTCTCACACCAGTAGTGACTTGCAGTTTCTTAAGTTGTTCCTGACATGGAAAAAAGAAGTAATTCTAATATTTCACACTGGGCCCTGAATCTCCTGACACAGAAAAAAACCAATAAAAATATTGTTTTCCTCCTAAGCAGATTTTTGTAGACAGATGGGAAGACAGAAGTGGGAATACATGGTGGGACGATGGAAAGACCTTTTTGTTGTTGCCGTTGTAGGACTCTGGGATTAAAACAGGGAGTATAAACAAGACATCATTTTCTTCAAAGTATCTAAGGTTAGAATATAGGCAGGAGCACAGATTGCTTACTATTCAACTCACAAACTACCAAACCTCTATTTAGGTTTCTTTTCTACACCACTTCAAGATATCCATTGCCAGCCAGTCAGACCCTAATTGAAATTCATTGGTTTCCAAAAGTAACTGGTAAGTTCATCGACTGGCAATGTGTTCTGCCTTCTAGCTATAGCCACACAGATAATTTTCAATCTAAGACTATAAAATGAACTGATTTAAGACTAATTTATCCAGATGATTAGTTTATGCCACAACAAATTAGCAGCTGTTTCTTACAGGTTGCACAGTACCCTGCTATCTTCCCTTGAGAAAGTCACTTTCATTTTGGGATGTCACATTTTTCCTCTGCATTCAGTCCATAACATATTATTACAAAGAAAGTGTTGTTTTTTCTGCAAACAGTTAGCACTATGAATTTGCAATATGCCACCTGGAACAAGTGTACACAGGTGGCATGAGCATTGATGAATAATACTGACATCACTGCTGAAGGACACAATGTTTTGTTTACTCCGCTTCAATCCACATGACCAGGTTCATTCTAACAGCAGTATTCAGGGCAACAGAGCCAAACTTCAGCATCTCAAGGTGTGGAGAAACTTTGCCATTTTTACTACGGTATCTACTACAACTTTTTGCCTGAAATATATCGGACACCAGGACATTGCCTGGGAGTGAGTTTTTAGTGTCCAGACAAAGCTTATACTTTTGTATACAGTAGAGTCTCACTCATCCAACGTTCTATATTATCCAATGCAGTCTTCCTCCCATCTGGGTCCACAGCTGTTTCAATACATTGCGATGTTTTGGTACTAAATTCGTAAATGCAGTAATTACTACATGTTACTGTGTATTGAACTGCTTTGTTGTAAAGCATGGTGTTTTGTTGTTTAATTTGTAGAAGTATAACATAATTTGACATTTAATAGGCCTTTCCTTAGTCAATCCTTATTATCGAGCATTTTCACTTATTCAACATCCTGCTGGTCTGTTTATGTTGGATAACTCTACTGTACTATAAAAAACATAATTCAGTTATCCAAAAACAGCTATTTGTCTTTGTTGGTTCTCTTTTCCTCCACCACCAGTCCTTGCAATCCAGGCACATCCAATCTTTCTCATTCCATTTATATGACAGGCATGGGCAAACTTTCTAACTTGGGGGCCACATGGCAGGCCAGAGCGGGGGTGGGTGGGTCGGAAGGGGGGGGGCCCTGAGTCCCCTCCCTGCCCTTTTCTTCCCTTCCTCTTCTCTTTTGGAGGCAGAAAGTAAAGAAAGACAGGAAATGTTTAGATCCCAAAAGGGCTGGCCTTGGTCAGGATGAGATGGTGGAGAGAAAAATGTATCCATGAGCCGCCTTATTACCTACTCCTGATATAGAATCCTAGAATTGGAAGAGACTCCCAAGGGCCATCCAGGCCAACCCCCTGCCATTCCATTCAGGAAGGCACAACCAAAGCACTCCCGATAGACAGCCTCTGTGGAAAAGACTCCAGAGAAGGAGACTCCACCACACTCCGAGGCAGCCTATGCCACTCTCCAGGAAATTCTTCCTAAACTTTTCAGTTGAATCTCTTTTCCTGCCATTTGAACTCATTGCTCCCTTGCGCCCTGGTCTCTAGAACAGCAGAAAGTCACTTTTCTCTCTCCTCCTTAATGAGACAAACTTTTAAATCTTGACACTCTCTGTTCCCTCTCTACTTTCTCTTCTCCTCAGCTAAACATTCCCCAGGAGGAAAGGAGGAAGGAAAAAGAGAAGGAAGGAAGGCGTGGAAGAGAAGGAGGAGTGGAAGGGGAGGGAGGGAGAGAGGGAGGAAAGACAAAAAGGAAAGAAGGAGAACGAGAGAAGGGGAAGGAAAGGAAGGACGAAAGAGTGGAAGGAAAGGAAGGGAGAAAGAGGGAGATATGGAAGGGAGGGAGAGTGTGAAGGAGAAAGAAAAGAGAGAAGGAAGGAAGGATAGGATGGTGAGAGAGAGGAGGGCCTGAGAAAAGAGTCCAAGGGGTCACATCTGGCTCCCAGGCCTGGTTTTGCCCATACCTGTTCTATAATAATGTGATTCATGAGGGCTGGGGCTGTCAAACTGAAAACCAGGGACAACTCCTTTATCTTTAATATTTGTGTAGAAGAGAGGATTTCTGCATGTGTTGCTTGTCACCCAACTAGGTAACAAGTAACATTTGTTGAAATTCGGTTTTCTGCACAAGCATTAAAGATATCAGAGCAGTCTCTAGTTTTCAGTCTGACAACTCTAATGAGGCCAGACAGGATGGAAAACTTTGGTGATGCTCTCTCGTGCAAACAGCAGCTGAAATCAGATGAAAAGAGATTAAAGAGCAAGAATTGGGGGAAGAAATGTGTTCTATAATCTTCCAGAGAAAAAGGCTAATCTTTTGAACACTATCTTAAGTGTTCAAAAAACTAGCCATGGATTAAAAAAGGAAGGCTTCTGTTTTTGCCCTATTCCTTTGTAATGATTTCTAAATAGCCCAATTGAAAATAAAGGTAAACACTGTAGATGTTATCAAGCCAAAATTAAAGCCAAGTTATTTTGTTCCATCGATTTGATTGGAAAGGTTTCAGATGGAGTGGGCCACGTGCAGATCCCCAGTAATATTTATGAGTTTCAAAAATGCCCCCAAATGCTCTCTATGGGACAAAGGGGCAGATTATTTCATTTAGTCCTGATGAGATACTTCTGAAGTTATTTTCTATTGTTAAAAAAAGGCCTCTCCCAGGCCAAAAATGGACCACAAAGGGGGATCGAATAACATGGTAGAAATGCCCCCTCTCTCCAGAGGGCATTTAAGAGCAAACATTGTTTCTTTAAAGCAGAAATGCAGCACTGACGTCTCCTGGGCAATTAATACAGAGCCCCATAATTGGCCATCTCTGACTTAAGCACATGCTGAAATCATTTCAACTAAATTTTCAAGTGATGAGTGGGGAAGGGGGGGTTTGCTCCAATTTGGATGAATCAAAGAAACATTCAAAGAACAAAGACAGGCACAGAGTTATCTGCACTTTGTACCATATTTAGTTCTGCTATTCCAACCATTGGCATTATTGATTGGAGAATTATGGATCTTGCAGTCCAAACCTTTTTCCTAAGTTCTGCTTGTTATTACTTATAATACAGATATACCTTATCCCTATTCTTTGAGAACTTAAAAAAATGTTTTTGAATGACCTTGATCCATTTTTACCCCAAGTGGCTTCCATCTGCATTTACTTTCAACGCTACCTTCACAGATTCATCCCACTGCCTTCATTATATCCAGAATCCTCCACTCTGAAATCATGGTTTCAATAGCTAAGTTTCTACAAAGATGTCTTCCATACCTTTCTTTTCAGGCAAGGAAAACACACAGCAGATTATCAAATTAGCTGTCAGGAGTTGTCAATAGATAGTCTGCTAAACCTTCAAATATAAAGTGTTCATTTTGATGTTAACATGTTTTCTGATTCTATCCAAATGAAGCAAAATGCAAAATAATTATTTTATCACTTGCTACTTTCTCCATTTTCATATACAAGGCAATTTATATAGACATTCCATGTATTGATTTTATGTATAAGTAAATATTATACTAAAGATACTACTCTATGGTGAACTTGCCACGGGTCAGCGCAAGAGAGGCACCCCCAAAAAGAGATATAAGGACTCCCTGAAACAACATCTCAGGCTCGGCCAGATTGATCACCAACAATGGTCCACCCTGGCCTCACATCGGGAGGCATGGAGATGAACTATCCACAATGCTGCGGCCTCTTTCGAGAAGTCACTCCGAATGGGTCTCGAAGAGAAACGACAACGCAGAAAGAACCGCAACTTGGAAACAGCATCACCCAAGGAGACTTTCTGCTGTGCTTTCTGCAACTGAACTTGCCTATCTCAGATTGGCCTTTTTAGTCATCAACACGCTTGTAAAAACCGTGGAATGTGTCCTTCCTAAGAATCTTCGTTCGCAAAGTAATGCAGAGAAATATTACATTACAAGCTTTATTCAAGTCAATACGACACCAGATCATGGTGGACCAGGTATTAGAGTTTAGTCTGAACTCTATTTAAGAATCTATCGGTACTTCCATTCAGTTAAAGCAAAACAGAACAAAAAAGGTCAGTGCCTTCAAAAGAAGACGGCTAGCCAATTGTTTTCTAAAATGTGATAAAGCATGCAAGTCCTCACACAAAAACAAAGCTATCCCCATGTGATGCACATAAAGAGGGTAAGTGCTATCAAATATAAACAGATCTTTTGTGTTGTGTATTAGGTGGACTAAAGGGAATACTGCCACAATAATTCCAGTCGCTCCAGCTGCTGATTCGACGATCAAGGACACCCAGGAGATTTATTTCAGCAGCAAGTGACTAATGAAGCATTCGAGGATGCTGTTTATTATTGCTGTCTATTTGCTGGCTCTATTTATCAGCGCCCTGAGTCATCCCAATTTACATTGTGTGGCAGCAAAGAAAGCCACATGTCTGTCAAAAAGCAACATTACACAGCAATATCATGCTACAGAAGTCTAAAAATAAGACTGGTAGACTTGGATATCTATCCTGGAAAGCAAAAGAAGTCAGCATCCTTAGATACTGGGAATTTTTAAATTTTTTATTTTGTGTCAAAAACATTGTGTAAGTAAGTATAAAACTGATAAAAAATAGAGGGAACACAAGCAGTTAAATAATTTTTGACCAAAAACGGGCAGCAGTATGTAGCTTTAAGAGTTCTTCCTCTGTGCATGAGGCAGAGCATTGTAAGCAGGCATACAGATTCCGAGTTGTTTGTTCTGCTCCATAGTTGCACAAGGTGGAGGATTCCTAGGGAGTGCAATTTTGCCAGGTTGTCCTTTGATCTGCCCACTCAGCTTCTAATTCTGTTCAGGGACTTCCAAGTTGCCCATTCTTGGTTTTCCCCTGGAGGCAGACACTCGTGAGAGCCATCCATTTGGGATTTCCTGGTTTAGCTGCCCAGAGATATACTTTTGCTGCTGCTGGGGTAACATTAAGTGTAGTGGTTCTCATGAAGCTTTTCCTTGATTTCAGTCTACTGAGAGGAGGCTGATAGCCATGAAGAGGATGGCTTTCACAGTGTTCAACCTTCTTTCTCTCACAGTTGGCAGCAAGTTCCCATGGCACTTTGGGGAGGGGGGGGGGGATGGCATTTGAAATTAAAGGAATATTGGACCTAGTTAAGATATTCCTGCCTTGATGAGCTCTTTGGTTTCCTAGGTTTTGGTTCCTCTTTGGCAAACAGAAACCTAGAAAGCTACAGGAGTCAACAACAGAGATTGAATTCCAACATATAGAGAGAAATAATAATAATAATTTATCTTTGTATATGTTAGAATTCAATCTCTACTGTTCAGTCCTGTAGCTTGCTAAATATTATTATTATTCAGATTATTATTATTATTATTTATACCCCACTTTATCTCCCCAAAGGGGACTCAAAGCAGCTTGACATTAAAGCATTATGTTTATTATCATTATGTTAAGTTTCTGTATGTGAGGCATTAAATTTTGCCATAATTACGTTGGAAACCACTTCGAGTCCCCCACAAGGAGGAGAAAAGCGGTATACAAGTTAAGTGAATAAATAAATAAATAAATTGGAATATACAAATATGCACACCTTAAAACAGAATTAAACACAAACACACTAAAAAAATTCACAGTTAAAATCCATCAAAAACATAAGAACCACAGCACTAGATCTTCATCTTTAAAAGCCTCTCTGAATAAAAAAAAGATTTTAGCCTGCCACCAGAAGGACAGCAGGGAGGGCCATTCTGGCTTCCCTGAGCAGGAAGTTCCAGAGTCGAGGGGCAGCTACCAAGAAGGAAGGCATGTTGTCTAGTTCCCAATAACCAACACTAAGATGGAGGTGGGGACAGAGAGAAGGGCCTCTCCTGAAGATCTCAGGGCCCAGGCAGGTTTGTACAAGGGAATGCGGTCAGCCAAATAGCCTGAACCAGAACCATCTAAGGCAGGGGTGCTCACACTTTTTCAGCATGCGAGCTACTCTTAAAGCAACCAAGTCCAAAAGATCTACCTGCCCCCGCCGCTACGCGCTCCCGCCACCGCGCGTGCTTCAGCTGCTGTTTTCCACTCGCGCAGTGCTTCTTCCGCCTGCAGGGCATTGCAGGAAGGAGAAAGCACGAGGCAGGGCATCCAGAAGAAGCGCTCCGCCCTGCCTGCCTCACCGGCAGCAGAGGCTGCACAGCTGCTTCTGGACGAGAGACATGCTTCCTTCTTCCTGCAATGCCCCACAGGCGAAAGAAGCACCGCAAGAGAAGAAGCCAGCAGCAGGAGCATGCGTGCGCGCAGGGTGTGCGTGTGCATGGCAGGAGCGCCCTATGAGGCCCGAAGATCACCTGGAAGAGGGCCGAAGATCTACTAGTAGCTCGCGAGCTACCTAATGAGCACCCCTGGTCTAAGGCTTTAAAGGTCATAACCAGCACTTTGAATTGTGTCCGGAAACCCTGTTGCAGCAGCCGGTGAAGCTGCTGCAACAGGAGGGTTGTCCACTCCCTGTAGTCAGCCCCAGTTAGCAATCTGGCTGCAGCTCTTAGGACCAGCAGAAATTTCTGAGCACTCTTCAGAGGCAGCCCCACATAGAGCGTGTTACAGTAATCCAGATGGGATTTAACGGATGTGTACCTCCGTGGCCAGATCTGGATTCTCAAGGAATGGGTACAGTTGCCACACAAGTTTAAATTGTGCAAAGGCCCTCTCGGCCACCACAGAAACTCGGGCCTCCAGGTCCAGTGCCGAATCCAGGAGGACCCCAAACTGAGGACCCGTGTCTTCAGGGGGAGTGCAATCCCATTCAACACAGGCTGGATCCCTATTCCCTTATCTGCCTTCTGACTGACTAGAAGTATCTCTGTCTTGTCTGGATTAAGTTTCAATTTGTTTGTCCTCATTCAGTCCATAACTCATGACCGGTACAGGTTTAGGGTCAGAACAGCTTCCTTGGCATTAGGTGGAAAGGAGTAGTAGAGTTGGCTGTCATCTACATATAGGTGGCCCCGTACTCCAAAATTCTGGATGACGTCTCTGAGCGACAAAATGGAACCCCGAGGAACCCCATAGGTCAACGGCCAGGGGTTCGAACAGGAGTCCCCCAACACCACTTACTGGGTATGGTCCTCCAGGAAGGACCAGAGCCACTGTAAGACAGTGCCTCCCAGACCCATCCCAGTGAGACGACCCAGAAAGATATCATGGTTATTGGTATCGAAAGCCACTGAGAGGTCCAAGAAAGAAAACAGGGACACACTTCCGCTGCCTAGCTCTCTGCATAGGTCATCCACCAAGGTGACTGAAGCTGTCTATGATCCACAACCAGGCCTGAAACCAGATTGAAATGGATCTAGATCGCTTCATCCAGAAATCCCTAGAGTTGGGAGGCCAGCACACGTTCTAAGATCTTGCTCAGTAAGCAAAGGTTAGATATTGGCCGACAGTTGTCCATTATAGAGTGGTTCAGGGATGGCTTTTTAAATATAGGTCTCACAACTGCCTCTTCTAGGCACTGGAACTTAGCCTTGTTCTAAGGAGGCATTGACCACTACCGTCACCCACTCTGCCAGTCCCCGTCTGGCCTGTTTGATCAGCCAGGAAGGGGAAGGATC
Organism: Anolis apletophallus; assembly: GCA_030556195.1. Classification (NCBI taxonomy): domain Eukaryota; kingdom Metazoa; phylum Chordata; class Lepidosauria; order Squamata; family Anolidae; genus Anolis; species Anolis apletophallus. The sequence goes on from JARBWK010000010.1 coordinate 71,671,573, forward strand.
TAGAATGCCTGTGATAGCTCTCACCTCTCCAAGGATCCTGTCCATGTCCTCAGGCTGCACAAATTGAAAAGTATCCATCAACACTGGACAAGCAGGAGCCATCAATTGAAACTGTATCAATAAAAATAAACCAGAACATACATCCAGATATGGCACTTCAAAAATAGCAGAACTGTAACTCTTGGCTATTTACTACACAGGAAGAGGAGGCTTTTGTCTCTAGACCAGGGATGCTCACACTTTTTCAGCATGTGAGCTACTTATAAAACAACCAAGTCAAAATGATCTACCTACCCACTACAAAAATGTGAAACATATAACACAATATCTGCTTTGAACTGGGTTTTCTGAGTCCACACTGCCATATAATCTGATTCAAAGCAGATAACATGGGATTTTATTCAACTGTGTGGAAAGGACCTCAGATAACTCAGGGCCGGCAGCACTTGGGCGGCGTCAGGAGCCTGTGGGGCGGGACTGAGCCTTTCTCCCATCCTGCCTGCGATCTACCAGGACGCCCTACGCGATCTACCAGTAGATTGCGATCTACCTAATGAGCACCCCTGCTCTAGACTGATTACTCAAAGATATTGACCTCTTTAACAATATAAGGACAAGAACAAAAGTCAAGGTGAAGGTGTGTCAAATAGTGATTGATCACAGGAAATGACGGTGCCTGTCATCTCAGGTAATTTTATATAGATGGATTATGTGCAAAACTGCCAGCCTACACATGTACACAACAAGGATACACAATGCCACACAAATGAGCATTTTGCTTTGTTTATAGGAGTATCACATAACAAGCAGGAGTATGCAATTGTGAAAACAAGCTGAAGGGAAAGCCAGCTCACCTGTGAATACACTGGCTAAGCCCCTGGCAAGTTTGTCCACTTTTCGTGTTCTCCTCCCTTCTCATCTCCATCTCCTCCCCATACTGAACAGCAGAAACTTCTGGCCTTTATAAACAACTGCAAAGAGCTGTAAGACATTTCAGACTCAAAAATTATATTCACTATCCTGGTCTACATCCCCTTAAATCATGTTTTCCACTTCACAGATTAACAAGATCACCACAATAAGATCACATAGAGACTAATTCCTAACCTTACATGTTTTGCCAAAGTCTGTTCTAGCTACTCCGTCCATGTACTCTCCAGTAATAACCTGCCATGTGTTTAATAAAAAGGATATTTGATAATTGAGGTAAAATGAAAACATGGTTGTTCTATAATAAACAGCTCATACCTGAATAGCTACAGCATGCAAAGTGGCAGGATGGCGGCTTCACCTCACCTCACAAATACAACACTATACATAACTACCCAGAGGTGCATCCCATTAAGTTCAGTTGTGCTTTCTTCCATATAAGGGGCTACACAACTGCAAAATTACTGTTCGCATGCAGTATTATCAAGAAATCATTGCTTCATGTCTAGATAGTAACTTGTGCACCTACAGAATGGCAATTCTAACCGTTCCTATTTTTAGAGAATCGCCAAAATGTTCCCTACAGGCAAAACAGATGCATTTATATTCAAAGCAATAGCTACGTACAAAAGATAGTTGACAGCAAATAATAACAGTGCCTTATACACAGACACAAATGCATATCTTTGGAGATAAAAATAGGGAAAGCCCTTTAATGGAAAAATCACCCTACTTCCTCATAGGCGTAGCATGACTTAGTGTGAACCGCAGATAAGGAAGCAGTTTCAAATGGCAATGCCTGAGCAAGAGCATTTCCGTAAAAATAAACCCATGTATTCTTCTAGTGAAACTGAATGCTACCTCATACACAACACCGCTATGCATATTCACATATTTTAAACAGATTTTTGTTTTGTTTTGGGTCTGTGTCAACTATCAAATACACCATAGACACATACACAGAAGATGTTACAGTTACAACAGAATTGTTGCTGTTGTTGTATTGCCAGGGCTTGTTCCAACATAGAAGAAGCAATTAGACACAGGTAGATCATATTTGTCAATAAATAGAATATCATGTTTTAACATTTTCATGTTTTTACATTTTCAATTCACAGTGCATCTGAACTTGGCAAGAGAGACCAGAATGAAAATAAAGAGTACATTTGAATGTTACGGTGAATCAACATATATGAGGCATAGGAATATAAACAGAAGTAGCTATGCTTTGGTCATAAAATTAATGCCAAAAATTGTATTAGGCTAAGAACTATATTATGTCAACCAAGACAGTATAAAAATGTGTGCAAGTTTTCGAGATTTCCAGATAACTTCAACCGACGCATCACATTACAATGAGCAAAGGATGTAGGTAGGGAACCTAACCTGATATTCATCTCAAGACACAATAATTATGTTTGGAGAATTAACTACCACACATCAGTCAAAAACAATAACAGCAGAATGGAACACAAGCAGCCATAAAGCAGGAAGGCTCTGATACTACACTGGAATTCGGGGTGAAGTTCTGTGGTCAAAGAGGAAGTAGTTTGAACTTGCCTCCAAGCAGGATGGTCATCGAAGATGAGTGTGTTTTTCATGTTTTGAATTGTTGTAACTTATTAGATAACTGTCCCAAACGGCAGCTCATTGCAACCATGACCTTTCACAAAGGTCTTAAAAGGAAAAATCCAGAATTGTGAAAAGTTAAAACTTTTGACTACACTTCTCAGGATCTTCCACTAGTCATGCTTGTTGGGAGATTATGGGAGCTTTTAAAAAATAACTTCTCCAAGCGCTGGAAAAAAATCTACATTAAACTAATTATGCTACCCACAGCTGATTCAAAACTCAAAAAAAAGCCTGCTCCAATTGGCAGGTGTTAAATGCCATTAACTGGACCACAAAGCTGATGTCTTTTCTCCATATGGCTGATCTGGAACCAACAAAAACTATCTCCTTCAACTTGTATTTTAGAAAGGCCAATGATAGAACTCTACTGGGTAGGCTTACAGTCAGTCTCCTACAACCCAAGTTTTATAACTGGAAAAGGTTACAATAGTATCTCCATGGGAAGGGGGAATTTCTGTCATGGCCAGAGAGTCTTCTCTATGCCCAAGGAAAGAGCTGTTGCTATTGTTTCTCCAGCTACCCGTAGCAGCTGGAAGGCCCTGAAATGGGGTGTGGGGGGGGGCAAAGCAAGGCTAGCATTGGATTTGCTGGAGGACAGGCTGTCCCAGATAAGCCCAGCCCAGGCTCAGGAGCTGATATGGATAACATTACTGTTAATGTGACTGGGAAACTGTAAATATATGGATCTGCCAAGCCCTGGTAGATGTCCCACCATGTTAGGGTTTCCAGAATGAAATCTGAAAAGCGCTCTTTGGCCTTTAAGGGTTGTTTCAGAAGGGGTTGCTTGGGACCTGGCTATCCGACAAGCAACACATGATAAAAGGACAAACAGACTGAGAGATAGTTTTTATTGTAGAGCTGTAACTATACTGAACTCGGTGGTTTCACATTGATGTAGCATTGGGTGCTATGTAGTGGTAGTTGAAGTGTGGAGGGTTGGGTTTGGTTTTTTTTTGTGATGTGTACTGGGAAAAGCATTTAATTTAGTTGTACAATGTACAATGAAAATAAAGTTATTCTATTCTATTATATTCTTCTCTACAGTTGTCAAAGAGAAGAATATAAAGAGTCATCAAAGACACAAGAGGCCTCTCCAGTTTTCACAATAGTGACCCACATACACTGTGAGTCTGAACATCTGGCAATACATCCTGCTCATCACTCCCCATGGGCCATACTTATGATTGCTCTGCCCATATTGTTCCCACGTGCTTTCAGTATCTGAGCGGTTCTTCCTTTCAGAGAAACCTCAAAAACTACATAACCCAGTATAGATAAGCCAAAAATATATATTCTTGCTTGCATCTCCATGAACAAAATTTTCCTACAATTTAGAAAACAAAGCTTAAAAAAGAATTCAGGTTGGGGGAGCTTTGAAACAACCAAGTGCTCGGTAATAAACCACTATTTCATTAGATGCTTATGAAATTCTCTCTGTAGTTAGAAAGGTCACCTTTTCCATAATACAGTATTCATAAGAATTTGCTTACAGTCTTTTTTTTAGCACATCCATCACTCATTATCCACAAATATAGGTCATGGTTAGCAAGTTTCACATTGAAGGAGAGAAACGCAAAAGTGTAACCAACTTCATGACATATGAAAGAATAATTCAGGAGTTAAGACCCATAAACTGGAAAAGTTACTTTTTTGGACTACACTTCCCAAAATCCAATGACCATATTCAGGGCCGTAGCCAGGATTTTGATTCGGGGCTGAGTTTGGTTCGGGGGCTGAGACTGGGTGGAAGAGGGTCTACCCTAGCAAACCTTTTGTATTGTTATCCCAATAACCCCATTAATGTGGGATATAATGAGTATGGTGATCAGATCATGATATGAATAAACATAACAGTTTAAATAATGTACCAGTAAGGCCTTTTCACAGACCACCCTGAGAATTTCGGGGGGGGGGGCTGAAGCCCCCTTAGCCCCCCCCCCGGCTACATGCCTGACCATGTTGGTTAAAGGTTTCTGAAACTGGTAGTTTTCATCTTGCCATGTAAGAAAATCAGCCTTTCGTCTCGCATGTAGTAAATTCCAACAAAAACTCCGAGACATTCAGAACAAGTGGTGGATTGATTTGCAGAAAAGACACAATGTTGTGCAGATCTCGGTGATCACAGAGGTTTTTATGAAGCTCTCAAAGCAGTGTTTGGACCTACTTATCAGGTCCAAAGCCCCTTATGCAGTACAGATGGTCAAACACTAATTACTGATAAAGCCTCCATCCTGAACCGATGGGCTGAACATTTTCAGAGTCTCTTCAATGCCAACCGAGTAGTCCAAGGTTCAGCTATCCAACACATGATACAACAACCAATGAAAAATAAACTGGACACAGCTCCCACTCTGGTAGAGACCATTGAGGCCATACAGCAGATGAAAAATGGCAAAGCAGCCGGGATCGATGGAATCCCACCTGAAGCTTGGAAACAGGGAGGTCATGTACTGCATGCTAAATTCCACGAGCTCCTTGTGAGTTGCTGGGAAAAAGATGAACTGCCATCAGATCTCCAAGATGCAGTTATCATCACCCTGTATAAGAAAAAGGGAACAAAATCCGATTGCTCAAACTATCGAGGTATAACACTGCTCTCCATTGCTGGAAAAATCCTTGCAAGGATACTCCTGAACAGATTAGTTCCTGCCATTTCAGAAGAACTTCTCCCTGAAAGCCAATGCGGCTTCAGGCTTCAGAGCTAATAGGAGCAGCACTGATATGGTTTTTGCCCTTAGACAACTGCAAGAGAAATGTAGAGAGCAGAACAAAGGACTGTTTGTAACATTTGTCGACCTCACCAAAGCCTTTTCTATGAGCAGAAAAGGTCTGTGGCAGATCCTGGAACGTCTAGGATGTCCCCCCAAATTCCTCAAAATGATTATTCTATTACATGAGGGCCAGCACAGTCAAGTCAGATATGGCGATGCTCTCTCGGAGCCTTTTCTAATAACTAATGGAGTGAAACAAGGTTGTGTTCTTGCACCAACCCTATTTACAATCTTCTTCAGCATGATGCTCCAAAGGGCTACGGCAGACCTACAAGAAGAAGATGGCATATATATACACTATCGTACTGATGGCAGCTTGTTCAACTTAAGCTGTCTGAGAGCTCGCACTAAGACTCTAAACCAGGGGTGCTCAGAATGGTGATCGGGATCACCAGGGTGATCTTCAGGCCTCATCCTGGTGATCTTCGGGCCCATGACCAGGTTTTTTGCTGTTGGTCCTCTTCACACGCCCCTGCATGCTGCAAAGAAGTCCTCCGTCGTTGCTCCTCCCTGCTCCCTGCTCGCGTGCCGCCTCCAAAAGCTCCAGAGTCCAAGAGGCAGAATGGGCCCCCTCTTTTGGACTCCTCCTCCTCCCTCCGTCCTTCTCCAGCCACGCAGAGTCGTAGGAGACCAAAGGGGGTGGGCCTGGATGATGCAATGCATGGCTGGCCCTGCACGCATGCGCAGATGCGCCCATTCTGCCCCTCAGACTTCTCGTGAGCTCTTGGAGGCGACACGCATGCTGGCGGCGTGGAAATAGGAGCAACGGAGGAGGAGGAGGAGAAGGACACTTTGGGGTCATTTCCTTACCGCATCTCAAAGGTCGGTCTTTTTACTTTGGGGTGGGTGCTTGATTGTTCTGTGGCATGTCTCTTTGTTTATTTGTAATGTTTAAAAATGGCCTTTTAGCTCCAAAGCCTCTCTGCTTGCTTTGTTCCTTGAGAAATATATGTTGGGGAATATGGAAATGTGGGAGAAATGGGATGGTTGGATGTATTTTTGCATGCCCCTTTGTTTACCTTGCTGAGTATTAAATGGCCTTGCAGTTCAAAAGCCTCTCTTCTTACTTTCTGGCTGATAATATGTGTGGTAATATGGCAGTGTGGGAGAAATGGGGTGGTTGAATGTATTTTTATGCTCTGTTTTATATTGTTGTTATTGAATTGAAATGTTGATGTTTTATAACTTCATTTTATGTAAACTGCCCCGAGCCTGCTGGAAGGAGCGGTACATAAAACTGAATAATAAATATAAATAAATAAATAAGAAATGGTTATACGTTTTACATTTCTGGGTAGGTGATCTTTGGGACTTGGTTTTTTAATCAGTAGCTCCCATGCTGAAAAAGTGTGAGCACCCCTGCTCTAAACTATCTAGTCCGTGAGCTGCTTTTTGCTGACGATGCTGCCCTTGTCGCCCATTCAGAAGCAGTCCTGCAGCGCCTCACATCCTGCTTTGCAACAGCTGCAGAGCTGTTTGGGCTGGAAGTCAGCCTGAAGAAAACGGAAGTCCTCTACCAGCCCGCATCACAGGAAGAACACCATCATCCTCATGTCAGCATAGGCACATCTGTGCTTAAGTCCGTTCAGCAGTTCACCTACCTGGGAAGCATCATCTCTTCAGATGCCAAGATTGACAAAGAGATAGATCACAGATTATCAAAGGCATATAGTGCATTCGGAAGGCTTCACAAAAGAGTCTGGAGCAACAAGCACCTGAGGCAAAGCACCAAAATCAGTGTGTACAGAGCTATCATACTGTCCATTCTCCTCTATGGGTCTAAAACATGGGTCACCAATCGCCAACACCTATGACTCCTCGAACGCTTTCATCAGCACTGTCTTCGCACAATTCTAAATATACACTGGACCGATTATGTGACGAATGTTGCTGTCCTTGAGCAAGCAGGGATCACCAGCATTGAGACCATGCTATTGAGAACACAGCTGCGCTGGGCAGGGCACGTCTCTAGAATGGAGAACCACCGCCTCCCAAAGATACTACTGTACGCTGAACTCATCACGGGTCAGCGCAAGAGAGGTGCCCCAAAAAAGAGATATAAGGACTCCCTGAAACAACATCTCAGGCTCGGCCAGATTGATCACCAACAATGGTCCACCCTGGCCTCACATCGGGAGGCATGGAGATGCACTATCCACAATGCTGCGGCCTCTTTTGAGAAGACATGCCAAATGGGTCTCGAAGAGAAACGACAACGCAGAAAGAATCGCAACTTGGAAACAACATCACCCAAGGAGACTTTCTGCTGTGCTTTCTGCAACCGAACTTGCCTGTCTCAGATTGGACTTTTTAGTCATCAACGCGCTTGTAAAAAGCGTGGGATGAGTCCTTCCTGAATCTTCATTTGCGAAGTAATGCCGAGAGAGAGAGAGAGAGAGAGAGAGAGAGAGAGAGAGAGAGAGTTCCAAAACAAAAGGAATAGTCCCAAACCGTGTCACAAGCTACGGCTACAGAATATAGTTCCCAGGTTATGTTATGTAGAAATCTGCATATGTTATCTAGTCTGATAAAGAATAAAAATAGCTTATTTTGTGCCACAAGAAGTAAATTGAAGAGACAATACCTTCGGCTATAGGGTTGGAAACAAAGCCATACTCATTCTTCTATTATTATTTTTGCTTTTGTTTGTGTGTTTTGTCTTTCTGAGACTTTTAGGATGTATAGATAAAGACAGCTTGAGGTTTATTAGAATTAATCCTTATATGTCTTTTATATTGCAAATAATGTTTCTGTGGATGTGTATTTTTATTTAATAAAGGCATTATTTTTTTTATAAAAAAAAAAAAAAGAATAAGGTTCCCAGGTCAGCAATCTCCACAGCCAAATATTCAAAATCAAGTAAGATTTATCCTGAACCCAATCGTTACAGAAATATCATGGATCTTGTTGAATAACCATTACCACTGTATGACAGTGGTTGACCTGGAGAAACTGAGAAAAACAGAAGAGTTGGTAGATGAGATCTATCCTATTTCTAGGGTGAAAGTTTGGCTGCTGATGCAGAGAACAAGAGTGTCACAAAAGTAGGGTAGCAGTCTGAAGAAATGGGAAGCCAATACTGTATTGTACAGTGGGTATAACTAAAACCTGATAGAACAAAGAGAGTCAGTAGAATGTGATCATCTCTGAATTTAAATTCTTTAGGACAGTGGTTCTCAACCTGTGGGTCCCCAGGTGTTTTGGCCTACAACTTCCTGAAATCTCAGCCAGTTTACCAGCTGTTAAGATTTCTGGGAGTTGAAGGCCAAAACATCTGGGTACCCACAGGTTGAGAACCACTGCTTTAGGACAAAGGGGCAGTTTACTAATCATAACATCACATACAATGTAGTAATGCATGAAATCCCAGAAAAAGAAGACTCCTTCATTAAAAGACTGCTGGTGATGATTTTACTACTAACCATAAAAAAATATCTTGGGAAACACAAAATAAATTTAGGGATGAATTATATGTTGTAGTAAAGGGTGGCATCTAGTATCGGTGAGATAAATGCTTATTCCAGTTATGACAATTAAGTTAATTGTTTGATATACTCTAAACTGTAGAATTGATGATAATGGAACAAAGCAGAGGGGAGGAGAACTTGAACTTATTCCTAAATGGCATTCAGGGCCCAATGTGAAATATTAGAATTACTTCTTTTTTCCATGTCAGGAGCGACTTGAGAAACTGCAAGTCGCTACTGGTGTGAGAGAATTGGCCATCTGCAAGGACGTTGCCCAGGGGACAACCAAATGTTTTGATGTTTTATCAATCAATCAATCAACTTTATTTCTTATGAGTCACCCTCCACCAAAGGTGCTCTAGGCGACTTACACAATTAAAATAAACAGGTTACATAGACACAGCTTGTTACTGAACAATCATAGGCTCTTCTGAAGAGCCATGTCTTAAGTGCCCTTAAAAATGTATGTAAATCAGGACTGGCTCTTTGGTCTGGCGGTAGGGAGTTCCACAAGATTGGGGCTGCGATTGAGAAGGATCTCTGTCTTGTGGACTCCAAACGGATCTCTCTAGGGCCAGGGACATAGAGAAGATTCTCATGAGCTGACTGTGGCAGTCTCTGGTGATGGAGTGGCACTAAACGTTCTCTTAGATATGTTGGACCCTGACTTTCAAAGGCCTTGAATGCTAGGACCAGAGTCTTATAAAAGACTCTGTGTTCAACCGGCAGCCAATGCAAGCGCTGTAGGGACGGCGTTATATGGCACCTCATTGATGTTCTTGTGAGGAGTCTAGCGGCTGCATTTTGCACAATTTGGATCTTACGAATTGCTGCTCGAGGTAAGCCCACATACAATGCATTGCAGTAATCCAGCCTCGACATAACCGTGGCATGGATTACTGTAGCCAGCGCCTCTGTTGGTGAATAAGCTGTTATCATCCTTGTGGGAGGCTTCTCTCATGTCCTCACATGGGGAGCTGGAGCTGACAGAAAGAGTTCATCCATGTTCTCCCAGATTTGAACCTCCAACTTGTCAGTCATCAGTTTTGTCGACACAAAGGTTTAACCCACTGTGCCACTGGGGACCCCATTAGAATTACTGAATTGACAGGAAACAGTGACCATTTTGCTTCTCAGTTTAAATCTATATATGTGGAAAAGTGGCTAAGCATTTTTAACAAAACAGTCATATTTGGCTTCAAATGAGTCAAGCAGGTCAAGAGGCTTGGCTAAAATGTATATCACATGTAACTAAATGAACCACAAAAGTCGAAGAGGTCAGCAATATGGTTAACAAGCACTGTCAAAAGCAGGAATTAAAGGAGGAAAGGGCTCTCTGCCCAAATGTAGAAAACGATAAAGGACAGACTTGTACAAAGAAATCAAAGCAGGCTGTAATGGGTACATAATGATTCCAAGGAGCATATCATTAATGACATCAGGCTCAACAATCATTCTTCAAACACACAAATCAGATAAAGATGCCCTTGAATTGCTGGATGAAAATTGGGTAATAATACAATTTTTAAAGGAATTTGAGTGGAATGAGGAGATTCAGAAAACTGAAAGTGGTTAGTGTAATAGTTGCTCAAAGTAAATTAGTGAAAAACACTATTAAAGAAAATGTTTCAAGAATATGGAAGAGTGAGTCTCGATGAAAATGAATCAACATAGCTTGCAGACAAATAAGTCCTTCCTCACTAACACTTTACAACTTCTTGAGAGTGTCAACACCCGTGTCTAGTGGCAACCAGATGACACTGTTTATTTGAACTTTCACAAGATGTCAACAAAACTCTTACCAATTGAAGTAGTCATGGGTAAGAGAAGCAATTATATTGCTGACTGAATATCAATCTTTGAACAAAAAGGGTAGAGAAAGAATAGATCGCTGTCACAATAGAAGGATGCAAACAGTCATGTATACAAGCTTCCAAATCACTGATTTATAGGATGATTTAGCTGACCAAGGCAATGGAAGCATGCACATATATATATATTCTATTCAATTTGTACAAACTCATAAAAAACCAAAGGAGATATGGTGGTCATATTCTGAGACTATGGTGACGAGATGGAACAGTTTCCGATTAGAGCAGATTCAGAAAGTACTCATCCAGATCATCTGGAGCTCTCATTAAACCTAACATTACTGGTTTTAGATTTTGAGTAAGTCCTGAAAAAGACTCTGGATTAACTCTAGTAAAGAATAATAAGAACAAATGAGGGTTGGTACCAACAATGGCAAACGTTGAAGAACTCTCTGAGGATGAAAGCAATTGCTATACCTCCAAAGAAGAAGGTGGATACATATAAACTGGGGAACATGAACACAAAGAAAGGCAAGAAGGGTGTTTTAGTGCATATAAGAATATGGTATAAAGGTGAAGTGAGCTACCAACTTTAACCAAGGGATGAAGACGCTGTGGCATAATGTAAAATAAGCCACATGTAGTTCACGTTTGATCAGCCCACATACTGCCTTGCCAGAGAAAGAAAATATGCCTCACAGATGAACAGCAAAGAACAAGTCATTTACTCTTTGTAGTTCAGAACAACATATGTACAATGTGATCAGTTGCATCAACTCACATAATGTCCTTTTAGGAGATTTAAAATGGTCTTTCTTTGTCCATGTGGATAAACTCCTTCAGCAACTCATGAAGCAAGAGCACGCTCCAAAATCTCTCTCTCTCTCTCTCTCTCTCTCTCTCTCTCTCTCTCTCTCTCTCTCTCTCTCTCTTCTCTCTCTCTGCTTCCCTCTCTCTGCTTCTCTCTCTGTGCACCTGCATAGCTCAAGCCTGAACAAAAATGTAACGGTATCCAAAAGTCCCAGGCTCGGCCTGCTCCCCGGGCATTGCCCGACCAATCAGCTTCATGCATCTTATTTTACAGTGGATACACACACATTCACTGCTTCCATGCATGCTCCAACAGAGGCCATGTCCAAAGTATGAAAAACACTGAGTTCTCCGAAACTTTATGTATGGCCAACAACTAAAATGGTGAATTGTTCATGATTATGCCATACTCCACATGAGCAGTTCTCCACTGCAGATGTAAAACATTCCTTCAATTGCTAGGAAAGAACAGAGAACAATGTGTGCTCGGGGGCCCTGTTTGTCACAGCTCAGCAGAGCTTTCAACCATGCATGTGGTCTACAGGAGAAGAGTCTTAGAGGGGGCCAGAAGAGTTTCAAGAGATGTCATCCGAACTCTTTATAATAAAGCAAAAAACGTCCATGTAATACAATTTCCTTTAAAGACCGACCTACCAAATTAGCGATGGCACAACCAGGGTGCACAATGAGTCACAGAACATCAAGTGCAATGAACCTGACCAAAGAAATAACTTCAGTCAATTATACCCAGGAATAAGTCACTAGGAATATGTTGCTTTCAGCAAAATATATCATGAAATCCTCCAGCAAAATATACCATGAAAGATGCTATAAAATACAAACGCACACATCATAACAAATACCATATGCTACCTAGGTCAAGATAGATCACTGTACCTATTTCACTCTGGAGAGAAATATGCAAATGAAAGGTTTATTTGGCAAGCCCTTTTGTGGGATGCAGCCCACTTCTCTTATGCCAAAAAAAGCTTTTTAGTGTTTTCTTGTTTTAGTCAAAGAAGTGAGATGGGTACACTTCTCAAAGTACATGAAATACTAACAAGTGCAATGTACTGCCCAAGACTAATTTGCCCTGTAAAATGATATTGGAATAGGTCAACCTCAGGTTAAGAAAGGAGATCCCTGACGCAATGCTGTTTCCACCCTTCTCGGTCGGCCCCTTAATCACACACACAGAGACGGTAATCAGCTAACTATTTATTGAGTAATAAAGAACAGATGAAAAGGTAATTGTCCATTCAAATATAGGAAAGTTCAATCCAAAAATAGGGGTTGCGTAGTATAGTCCAAAAGCAAAGTCTTAGCAATGATAAAGTCCAAAGGCAAAGGTCTTGGCAAAGGCTTGGCAAAGGCTCCGCAAAACAAAGCGGATCAAGGAACAGGCTCCGCAAAACAAAGCGGATCAAGAAACAAAGCAGGATTCAAAACAGGGCCCAAGAAAACTTCTTGGCAAGGCACGAGCCGGCAACTAAGCTCCGTGATCCTTCGCTCGCTTCACTTCGCTTAGATTAGAAGTGGCCGAGGTACTGAGGATCCGTTCCCACGGATCCTATACTTAAACCCCGGGGCGAGGCCCCGACGCCTAGGCTTCGGCGGTAGTCTGTGCTACGGGATCTAGCGCTTCTCTGACGCTCTAGACTGCGGTGCCATTCCCTCCTACTGGACTCGATGCTCCGTCTCCTATCAAAGCTTCGTCCTTGCCTCCCAGCACCTGGCTCACTATCTTCATGAGAGTCAAACTCCCCTTCAGCTTCCATGGCCTCATCGCCCATGTTTTCCCAAATTCGCTCCTGAGATCCGTACCCCGGTTTCTCATAACATTCATCGCTATCAGCACTGTCTGACTCAGCCTGACCTTCCCAGTCCTCGTAAGCATCTGGCCATCCCTCATCCCAAGCCAGGCTCTCTGTGGGAGAGGAAGGCCCAGCTAACTCGTTAACCCCTTCCTCCATTTCCTCCTCAGCTGCGGCTGGCTCTAATGCAAGTGGGACCCCCGGTGCTGCCCCCTGCCCCCCAGGCACGAAAGAGAACTGGGTTGCTACACTATCCCCCCCCCCGCAGGGCCCCTCCTAGGCCGCCCGCGAGGCTTGGGCTTGTCAGGATACTTGCAGTGAAAACGGGCAACAATGTCCAGGGCGTGAACGTCTCGAGCCGGTGTCCAAGAACGCTCTTCCGGTCCAAAGCCTTTCCAGTCAATCAAATACTCCAACTTCCGGTAGCGAAGGCGGGCATCCAGGATGTCCTGAACCTCGAACTCCTCCTCCCCGTCACGCATCACAGGAGGGGGCGGCGGCTGCGTCACATCAGGCCGCACCCCCTTCGCCGGCCGCAACAGGGAACGGTGGAAGACCGGGTGGATCTTCATGTCCGCCGGAAGCTGTAGTTTGAAGGCAACAGGCCCCACACTCTCCAACACCTTGTAGGGACCCAAAAATCTCGCATCCAGTTTGCAGCTAGGTCTCTGCGTAGGCAAGTTCTTGGTAGACAGCCAGACTTTGTCTCCCACCTGGATCTCCGGACCCTCTTGGCGCCGCCGATCAGCCATCCGCTTGTAATCCGCTTTAGCCTGGTCCAATTGAGTACGCAGCATCTCTTGCAAGGCAGTAAGCTCCTGGAGCCAATCTTCCGCTGCGGGCACGTCCCCCGACAGGTCTACCGGAGGGTAGAACCGAGGATGATGTCCGTAGTTGGCAAAGAAAGGAGTCTCTTTGATCGATTCTTGCGTTGCATTGTTGTAAGCAAACTCCGCCAAAGACAACAATGACGCCCAATTGTTCTGCTGATAGTTCACATAGCACCGCAGATACTGTTCCAACGTGGCATTAACCCTTTCGGTTTGCCCGTCGGTCTGCGGGTGATGAGCCGTAGACATCCGTGCTTCAATCCCCAGCAACTTCTGCACAGCCCGCCAGAACTGGGAGGTGAATTGGGTGCCCCGATCCGTCACCAAACTCTGAGGCAGTCCATGCAACCAAAACACATGTTGCACAAACATATCAGCAGTCTCTGTAGCAGTGGGCACCCCCACACAGGGGATGAAGTGACCCATTTTGGTGAGACAGTCCACCACGACCAGGATCGTGGTGAACCCCTTGGACTTGGGCAGGTCGGTGATGAAATCGGCCGAAATCATCTTCCAAGGAGCGGACGGGGTCATAAGTGGCTGGAGCAAGCCGGCCGGCTTGCCCCCTTGCTGCTTGGCCCGCTGGCACACAGGGCAAGAGCTGACATAGTCCTCCACGTCCCGCCGCACCTTGAGCCACCAGAAATCCCGCAGCACCAACTGTAGAGTTTTGAACAGTCCAAAGTGACCCGCGGCCCGGCTATCATGACAGAGTCTGAGAATCTCCTCCCTCTCGGGCCCGGGAGAAACATAAACACCCTCACGGTGGTAGAGTACCCCGTTCTTGACTTGAAAAGGGGATTGCACCCCTTGGTTAACTGTTCTTGCACCCAAGGGTCTCCCTTTTGTCGAGCTTGAATCCGGTCACTCAAAGGTCTCTTGTCCCCCCGGGGCTGGGTTCCGCTGGGGGCGGCGCAGGGGCTGCGCCAGTGGCGGCAAAGTTTTCCGCTTTTAACAGCCGGGCCTCAGGAAGCTCTTCTCCTCCGCGGACATACTCCGGCTTCCGAGACAACGCATCAGCCTGTTTGGTCTGCTTGGGGGTCACATAGTGAATGCGGAAATTGAATCTCTCAAAGAACAGGGACCATCTCTGTTGCCTCTGGTTCAATTTGCGCTGAGTCTTCAAGTGCTCCAAGTTCCGGTGGTCTGTGTGAACTTCCACCGGAAATTTGGCCCCTTCAAGCAGATGTCTCCAAACTTCAAAAGCTACTTTAATGGCCAGGAGCTCCTTCTCCCAAATGGTATAGTTCTTTTCCGGCGCCGTCAGCTGCCGGGAGTAGTAGGCACAGGGCAAGAGGTCTGTCCCCTGCGGTTGTAGCAGGATCGCTCCCACTGCTACATCCGAGGCATCAGCTTGCACGATGAAAGGGGTGCGGGGGTTGGGATGCTGCAAAAGCGGCTGCGTGGTGAACAGCTGCTTCAACTTCCGGAACCCCACGTCCGCCTCCGGTGTCCACCGGAACGGCACCTTTCCCCGCAAACACTGAGTGATGGGGTCAGCCCACTTGGCAAAGTCAGGAATGAACTTTCTGTAGTAGTTCGCAAAGCCCAGGAATCTTTGAATGTCTTTTTTGTTGGCAGGGGCCGCCCAGTCAGCCACAGCTTGGACCTTGGTATCATCCATGGCTATGCCCGTGGGAGAGATGCGGTAGCCCAAGAAATCCACCTCGCGGAGATCAAACGCGCATTTCTCCAGCTTGGCATAGAGACCGTGGTCTCTGAGTCTCTGGAGCACTTCCTTGACATGGCGGTCGTGGGTCGCCTGGTCAGGAGAAAAAATTAGCAGGTCATCCAAATACACTGCCAGATAGCGATCCAGCAGGTCCCGGAAAATGTCATTCATGAAATGTTGGAAACAGGCGGGAGCGTTGCACAAACCGAATCCCATAACTCTGTATTCAAAACTTCCCCACTTGGTCTGGAATGCGGTCTTCCACTCGTCGCCTTGGCGAATCCGCACCAGATTATAAGCACCCCGGAGGTCTAATTTGGTGAAGATCTTGGCACCCCGCATCCGTTCTAACAGTTCTGGGATCAATGGCAGGGGGTAGCGGTTCCGGATCGTGATCTTGTTGAGCTCCCGATAGTCATTACAAAGCCGCAGCTCCCCCGATTTCTTTTTGACAAAGAGGATTGGCGCCCCGGCCGGGGACTGAGAAGGCCGGATAAATCCCTTTCGCAGATTCTCATCCAGAAACTCTCGGAGAGCCTGCTGCTCCGGGTCCGAGAGAGGGTAGAGTCTTCCACGGGGAATAGGGGCTCCGGGCTCCAACTCAATGGCACAATCGTAGGGTCGGTGGGGAGGTAAACGTTCCGCCTCCTTCTCGCTGAACACATCCCAAAATTCCGCGTACTTTTTGGGCAGCGTGGCGGCTTGTTCTACCTCCTGAGCCTGACAAGCCCGGGCCGTCATGCAATGTCCCTGGCAATGTTCAGAGGTAAACACCAGCTGTCTCTTGGCCCAGGAGATTTGTGGATCATGAAGAGTCAACCAAACAATTCCCAAAATCACCGGGAAGTCCGACAATTTGGTCACAAGAAAAGAAATGTCCTCTTTGTGGGAACTCGTCCACATCTTGGTAGGGGCAGTGTATTGAGTCACGGCCCCGGCTTTCAAGGTTCTCCCATCAATGGTCTGTACGCCCTTGGGCTCTTTGAGATCATGAAACTGTAATCCGGCAGACTTGGCATAGTCTGCATCGATGAAATTGTTGGTGGCCCCCGAGTCGATCATGGCGTGGACCATCATCGGCCCCTTCTCTTGCGACCAGAGGGAGACCATTATCAAGAACAATTGTCCAGTCTGGGGTTCTGGGGGGAGGTCGGTGACTGCGGCCGAGTTAGCGAACCCTCTTAAACTCGGCCGACCCCTTCCCCCGCCGTTTGGATAGCTTCTTCAGCCCCCTGGGGCCCCTCGAAAGCAGCAGAGGCCCGGGGAGTCTTGCCGCGTGGCTTCTGGGGGCATTCCCTAGAAAAGTGTCCAGCTCCCCCACAGTACCAACACAAATTCAAACGCTGACGCCGAGCTTTCTCGGCAGCGTCTACTTTTGGCCTCACATGCCCAAGCTGCATGGGTTCCGGTTCATCAAAGGGCTGGGGAGACGGTGCGAATGGCCGAAATGAGAACTGGCTGGCTCCCATTTCCTTCCGCGCCCCCGGTCGCTCCCTGGACCCTTTGTCCCATCGCTTCCGGGTCTGCATTCCGGCCTCCACCCGTATGCTCACGGTGATCGCCTCCTCCAGGTCTGCAGGCTGAGTGGCCCCCCGCAGGATTTCCTGCTGCATCTCCGGAGACAGGCCTATCATGTACTGGTAACGCAGGGCGGCGGGGTTCCAGTCGACTTGGGCGGCCAGCACACGGAATCGGGAGATGTACTGAGACAGGGGCATGTCCCTCATCGACAAACGATCCAGCTCCCTTTCCGCCAACTCGGTATTCACTGGGTCTCCCCAAGTGGTCTTGATAGCCTCCAGAAACGCCGCCAACGTGGCCACTTGCAGGGATGCCGCCTTGAGCTGCGTGGTCACCCATGCCGCCGCGGTGCCCTCCAGTAGCGTATAGACGAAGCCCACCTTGGCTCGTTCAGTGGCGAACTCCGTGGGCCGAAGTTCCAGGTACATTTCACATTGTCCAATGAACACGTTGACTTGAGCCGGGTTGCCCCCGAACCGGGCCGGGGTGGACACAGAAGGGTGCCGGCCCGCCCTGGCCCGTAGTTCTCCCAGTTCCTGCTGCAGCGCTGCAACTTGAGCATCGGTCAATTGGGCCATTGCGCCGGCCCGCCGTCCGCGCTTCCTCGAGCGTCCCGTGATGTGAAAAAGGGGTTTGTGGAGTACCTCGGCCAACTGTCACGATGCAAGGACTCGGTCGGCCCCTTAATCACACACACAGAGACGGTAATCAGCTAACTATTTATTGAGTAATAAAGAACAGATGAAAAGGTAATTGTCCATTCAAATATAGGAAAGTTCAATCCAAAAATAGGGGTTGCGTAGTATAGTCCAAAAGCAAAGTCTTAGCAATGATAAAGTCCAAAGGCAAAGGTCTTGGCAAAGGCATGGCAAAGGCTCCGCAAAACAAAGCGGATCAAGGAACAGGCTCTGCAAAACAAAGCGGATCAAGAAACAAAGCAGGATTCAAACAGGGCCCAAGAAAACTTCTTGGCAAGGCACGAGCCGGCAACTGGCTCCGTGATCCTTCGCTCGCTTCACTTCGCTTAGATTAGAAGTGGCCGAGGTACTGAGGATCCGTTCCCACGGATCCTATACTTAAACCCCGGGGCGAGGCCCCCGACGCTCTAGGCTTCGGCGGTAGTCTGTGCTACGGGATCTAGCGCTTCTCTGACGCTCTAGACTGCGGTGCCATTCCCTCCTACTGGACTCGATGCTCCGTCTCCTATCAAAGCTTCGTCCTTGCCTCCCAGCACCTGGCTCACTATCTTCATGAGAGTCAAACTCCCCTTCAGCTTCCATGGCCTCATCGCCCATGTTTTCCCAAATTCGCTCCTGAGATCCGTACCCCCCCGGTTTCTCATAACATTCATCGCTATCAGCACTTTCTGACTCAGCCTGACCTTCCCAGTCCTCGTAAGCATCCGGCCATCCCTCATCCCAAGCCAGGCTCTCTGTGGGAGAGGAAGGCCCAGCTAACTCGTTAACCCCTTCCTCCATTTCCTCCTCAGCTGCGGCTGGCTCTAATGCAAGTGGGACCCCCGGTACTGCCCCTGCCCCCCAGGCACGAAAGAGAACTGGGTTGCTACACATGAAAATGCAGGGAGATTCAACCAGATGTTACAAGTATTTTTGGCCCAAGAACTGGTATTTTACTAGAAGGATGAGATGAGCTCTCTATGTGGGGTTGCCTTTGAAGACTGTTCAGAAGCTGCAACTAGTCCAACGGACAGCAGCCAGGTTGATAACAGGAGCGCCATTCAGAGAGCGTACAATTCCCTTGTTGTGCCAGCTCCACTGGCTGCCAGTTTGCTACCGGGCACAATTCAAAGTGCTGGCTTTAGCCTTTAAAGCCCTAAACGGTTCGGGTCCAACTTACCTGTCCGAACGCATCTCTCCCTATGAACCATCAAGATGTTTAAGATTATCTGGAGAGGCTCTGCTCTCGGTCCCGCCTTCTTCGCAGGTGCGACTGGCGGGGACGAGAGACAGGGCCTTTTCAGTGGTGGCTCCTCGGCTTTGGAATGCCCTCCTTAGAGACATCAGATCGGCCCCCTCCCTCTTGACATTTCGCAAGAAAGTCAAGACCTGGCTGTTTGAGCAGGCATTTGCTGATGAAATATAAAGGTTTAATTAGATATATGGAATGACGACGATGTGACGGAAATTGATTTCAACATGACGCTGAGACTGCAATAGTATGTTTTAAATTGTTAATTTGTTGTTATATAGTTATTTTTTTGGTATGTTTGCTTGTTTTGTATTGAGGGCAGAGACTGCCTTGTGTAAACCATCCCAAGTCGCCTTCGGGCTGCGAGGGGCGGTATAGAAACGTGACAAATAAATAAATAAATGACATCGGAAAAACAGCATCCAAAGCACAGATGAAAAATCAGGATATTCGTACCATGAGGTCCAAGAAAGCATATCCATCCACAGATCCAAAAACAAACACCTCCTCTCTTTTTTCCCCACCTTGTAACTGCCTGACTAGAAATAGCATTTCACTGGAAAACAACTTTCAAATGCACTGTGAATGGCTGGTACAACAGAGTGTGACAAATAGTATTACCTGAGAAGCTGACAAAGCGAAAACACTTGTAGAGAGCTTGTTTAAAAGATGGCTGTTTTGATGATACACACTTACTTCCTTTACAAATGAACAAAAAGACCTTACCTCATCAAGAAGCAGCCACTGGTCTTCCAAGACAAAGACAGGCAGAAAATAAATTGAATCTAACTGGTAGATTTCAGGATCATCAGCAAGGGCTTCCAAATCCCAAATGGTTAACAATAATCCCCCTGTTTACTGCTTAGATGAAGAAAATGTGAAAGAACTGTGAGCTAAGTTCTGGTGTTAATCATAAGTTCCCCGGTGTCAGAGTTTTTTCAGAGGCACCCTAATTTATTAGTTCTATATATGTCTCAGGTACTTAGCCGTAGTTGGCACCTAGCTCCTTCAGATTCCAGTTAAACACAAAGCAGACCCGAAGAGGCTGAAAGCAGCCCATCCCGGAAGTAGGCTGACTCTTGACTTGTTTTTCTCAGAACTTCAGCTACACTTTTTCTTCTCCCTGTTAAGGTTCATTTGTATCTCTGTTGTTATGCTTGATAAGGACTTCCCTTGTCTGACTGCGTTTATCCTCTGAACTGTGAATGTAATCTGAAATGGTAAGCATTTTTTTGCCTTGTTTTGCCATGTTATGCTACATCAGTACACATTTATTAAAAGAGAGAAAGACACAAAACACTTGAGGATGAACAAAGTGATTCATGTTGTTCATATGGAAGAGCCAATGTTTAACAAAACTTCACACGTATGTGTATGCAGGTGCTTTCATGTTGCCTGTCGATTTATAGCGACCCCATTAATTTCACAAGGTTTTCTTGAGCAAAGAATACTCAAGAGATGGATTTTCCGGTTCCTTCCTCTGAAATATAGCCTACAGCACCTATTTTTGTTGACAGCACTCTCATTCTAGTAATAAGCAGTCTGACCCTGTTCAGCTTCCAAGATCAGCTGGGATCTGATGACTTTGGGATATTTAGGTCCCTAAGGATCACACATAAGTGGACACTGCATGCCCTCCAGATGCTGCTGGCTTACCATTTCCATCAGATCCAGCCAGATGCATCTGAAGGGAACCGCAATAGAACGAAACATATGTTCTAGTGCAGTTCCCTCTCTTCACTAGAAAAAATTTTTTTTCTTCATATTGATCATGTAGCTTAGATATCTAAGCTGATGAAAATGCACTTCAACCTAGACATGGGTGTGTCTGCACACACATTTTCTAGCTAGAAATCATATAGGATATCACTTCTTACAAACAAGGAGGAGAGAGGTATGTTTCTGAAAAGCAAATAAGCTCTGAACTTTGTTACCTGACCTGTGCACTCCTCTAGAAGTTGATTGGTTGCAGACAGAACACCCAGCCAGTTCTGGCTTTAAGAGAAAAGTCACAGATGGGGATCTCCTTTATCACAAAGCAAACCTTGGCTAACGTTTAACCAACGTATCAGGGCAGTCAGCACGCACTTTTTCCTATGAGTGGTTTCCAAGAGAAATACAGACAAGTCCCTTCAAGGGACGAGATTGTTCAAGCACTTGACCTTCCTATTAAGGGTATTCCAGCAGTACAGAGGAATCTGTGGATTTTATTTTTTTTGTAATCATGTAATGACACCAGTTGCCAATGGATTACATAGGATCAGCGTGTAGCTTTTTGTCTTTAAAGGAAGAGTAATTTGCTATTAAAACTTGGTTAATTTTTACCCGATGTGGACATAGAGAACTGTTACAACCTCAAAAAAAACCTACCTGATTCTTGGCTTCAACAAACAACAAACAACCTCAGTCCTTAGGTACTTTTCCCTTTAACACCAGCAGAGGGGAGTGGAGCGGAAATTATTTCACCGGGTAAAGGATTAAAAGAAAACAGAAAACAGCCACCAGTCAAGGGGAAAGTGACGTTCAGAGCCACTGCCCACCAGTTCCTCCAGTTACAGGAAATTGGATTTTCTATGTGGGTTATGCTGTCTATGAGTTACTAACTGAGAAGAGTTTAGAGAAGGAAATACAATAAAGTCCTTGTGCAAGTTTAACCTAGCCTTGTACCCTCCCTTTTCAAACTACAGTACAATTACACCTGCAAATTTGTTTCCATGTCCTGTCTTGTCTTAAGCAGTGAACATAGACAAATCTATGCACAAAAAATACATTTCTGACTTTCTTCCACAACTGCTTAAAAGCCATGCGGTCACACGGCTAACTTTCCCCTTTGGGGAGGGGGGGAGAAATAAAATACAGAATGAGAAACAAATAAATAAAAAGGTAAGACAGAGTGCATCAAGGACTTAACAGATGTCATTTCACCATCTGATATTCCTTTTTAAAAAAAAAGAGTCACAAGCTATTTTGATTTGAAACCACACTTCTGCCCTTTGGAATGTAGCAAAATGTGTGTCAGCCTTGATGAGATAGACCTAAAGAACCATTTCACTATTGATATCCCACCTCAAGCTATGACTAGAGATTTTTAAAAAGACATGGACCTCATCACACTATTTATTTATTTATTTATCTTAAACATCTCGATGGTTCATAGGGAGAGATGCGTTCGGACAGGTAAGTTGGACCCGAACCGTTTAGGGCAGGGGTGCTCATTATGGTGATCGGGAGCACCTAGGTGATCTTCGGCCCTCTTCCAGGTGATCTTTGGGCCTCACCAGCTGGATGGCGCGCTCCTGCCGTGCGCGCGCACATGCGCTCCCGCCGCTGCCTTTGCGGGGCTTCTTTTGCCAAAATGAGGCTTTAGTGGGCGGGCCCTGCCTCTCGTCTTGCCACGCACGGTGTGGTGACATGACCGCCCATTGGTTGCTGCTGGGGAGGGGCGGGAGCAAGGCGAAGGCACGCACACGGATAGGATGCAAGGCTGTGGGAGAGTTGGAGGGAATGTGTGTGTGTGTGTGAGAGAGCGAGCCAAGGAGAGAAGAAAGAAATCCGGAGAACTTTTTCGGATCCTTTTAGCAGGCAGGCAGGCGGGCGCTGGAAGGAGAGAGAGAGGGAGAGAGAGAGGCAAAGGAGGCCAGGCAAAGTGGGGCAAAGCCAAGCAAGCCCTGCCGCAAACCCTGCTGCTGCCCTCGGGACTCCCATTCCAAGCCGAGACCTGGGCGAGCGAGCTGTGTGGGGCTGCTTTCTTTCCTTGGTTGGGGGCGAGGAGGGAGGGCTCCGCCGTATTCCTGGGGCTGAACCCGAGGAGGAGGGGGCTGCGGGGATGGAGACTTCTCTTGCTGTTGCTGCTTGTGCCCTTGCCGCCTTTCTCTGCCTCGCCCTCCCTCACCCTCGAAGGAGAAAGGCGGCTGGGGCCCACGGCCCAGAGAGAGAGAGAGAGAGAGAGAGAGAGAGAGAGAGAGTGGCTCTTCAGAGCCGGCTAGGAAGAGCCACCCCCCTCTCTCTCTCTCCCCCCCCCGTGGGCATGGACTGCCACCAGTGGGAGGGGGCCTCCTTCCTGCCAGCCGTCCACTTGGGCGTCCTTTCTGAGTGACACCCTCGAACGGAAGGAAGGGCGCCCCCCCCCCCTGCATCTGTCACTTTGGGGAAGCACCTCTTCCACTCTTCCTTCTCCTGCCCAGGTAAGGAAGCCTCGAGGGGGAGGAGGGGGAGGGTGCCGTGGGGAGGCTCAAGCCTCACGTGGGTCCCTCTCTCGGTTGAGTTTCCAGTCCAGGCAGCAGCCAGGCGGCCCCTCTTCCCAGCCCTGCGCCTTCCGAGCCGCCGCCGAAGCCATATCTGGCCGGAGCGCTGGCAAGTGCGCCTATAAATACCCTCCTGCTGTATGCGTGGGAGGGGCCTGCTGTGCATGCAAGAAGCAGGACGAGATGGGGACTTCCTGCTTCACGAAAGCACGCAGCAGGAAGGAGGAAGGCAACGAAGACATTAAGAGAGAGTGCGCGCGCAGGCAAGGAGGATCCCCTTCCCGGGTGCGCACGGTGGCGAGTTCGTAGGCAGGCAAGAAAGAAGCCCCACGCGGACAAAAGGCTGTAGTAGGAGCCTCACATACATAACAGGTGATCTTTTCAACTTGATTGTTCATATAGTAGCTCACATGATGAAAAAGTGTGGGCACCCCTGGTTTAGGGCTTTAAAGGCTAAAGCCAGCACTTTGAATTGTGCCCGGTAGCAAACTGGCAGCCAGTGGAGCTGGCACAACAGGGGAGTTGTACACTCTCTGAATGCCACTCCTGTTATCAACCTGGCTGCTGTCCGTTGGACTAGTTGCAGCTTCCGAACAGTCTTCAAAGGCAACCCCACGTAGAGAGCATTGCAGGATGCTCTATACGGGATGTAACCAGAGCATGGACCATCGTGGCCAAGTCAGACTTCTCAAGGTACAGGCGCAGCTGGCGCACAAGTTTTAACTGTGCAAATGCTCCCCTGGTCACCGCCGAAACCTGGGGTTCCAGGCTCAGCGATGACTCCAGGATCACACCCAAACTGCGAACCTGCGTCTTCAGGGGGAGTGTAACCCCGTTCAACACAGGCTGTAACCCTATGCCCTGTTCGGCCTTTCGACTGACCAGGAGTGCCTCTGTCTTGACTGGATTCAATTTCAATTTGTTCGCCCTCATCCAGTCCGACACAGCGGCCAAGCACCGGTTCAGGACCTGAACAGCCTCCTTAGTAGCAGGTGGGAAGGAGTGACAGAGTTGGACATCATCTGCATACAGATGACATCGCACTCCGAAACTCCAGTTTACAACATAGCTCAATGAGAGCAAACAATAGGTAAAACATGCAATAGAAAACATAAAACAATAGAACAGCAGATAAAAACTAGAACAACTATCCACTTTAAATCTAGTTTCTGCCTCCTGCAAAATTATGGAGTTTATAGTTTAGGGAGGGGCTTTTAAACTTCTCAGCCAGAGAAGTCCTGGGCTTCCCTAAACTACAAGTCCCAGAATTCCGCGGGAGGCAGAAATTGTATTAAAGTGGATAGATGCTCTAATGAAGTGGTTCCCAACCAGTGGTCCCCAAAAACAAAAATATGGTCTGCGGTCTCACAATCACTATACCATTGCTTCGAAAAACCATGCAGCAACAAAATTAACTGATATCGCAAAACCCTCTTAAAGTGACGAGAGAACGAGGATTTCGGGAGGGGAAGAGGCTGACTATCCACAAAAAATTACTACTACCACATCAGCTCTAGATTTGTAAATGTGCTTTTCTCTGGGCAAGTAGGTAGCAACTACCAGATGGCATATGTTATGTTTCAGAAACTAGAGCTGATGTGGTCTATCCAATGCAATTTTCTGAATCAGCACCCCAAATAACCAAATCGAATCTAAAGTTGACCAAAAACCGATTTGTAACCCTTTTGTTGCTAATGTTGGAGAGCAGTCTCTGGTCAAAGTCATACCTGTTCAAGTGGTCCCTGGTCAAAAAAGGGTTGGGAACCACTGCTCTGGTGTGATGAAGACCCATGATAACTACAATGCCCAGAATCACCCAACCTACTGACTCCAACAGCCTTCGGCCTACCCACTCTCCTCACGGCAACACTAGCATTGGCCCACTGACTCCAACAGGCTTCGGCCTACCCACTCTCCTCAGGGCGACACTAGCTTTGGCCCACTGACTCCAACAGGCTTCAGCCTACTCACTCTCCTCAGGGCGACACTAGCTTTGGCTCACTAACTCTAACAGGCTTCGGCCTACCCACTCTCCTCAGGGCAACACTAGCTTTGGCCCACTGACTCCAACAGCCTTCAGCCTACTCACTCTCCTCAGGGCGACACTAGCTTTGGCCCACTGACTCTAACAGGCTTCGGCCTACTCACTCTCCTCAGGGCGACACTAGCTTTGGCCCACTGACTCCAACAGGCTTCGGCCTACTCACTCTCCTCAGGGCAACATTAGCTGGCCCACTCTCCAACTCACTCTCCTCAGGGCGACACTAGCTTTGGCTCATTAACTGTAACAGGCTTTGGAGCTTTGGCCCACTGACTCCAACAGGCTTCGGCCTACTCACTCTCCTCAGGGTGACCCTAGCTATGGCCCACTGACTCCAACAGCCTTCAGCCTACTCACTCTCCTCAGGGTGACACTAGCTTTGGCCCACTGACTCTAACAGGCTTCAACCTACTCACTCTCCTCAGGGCGACACTAGCTTTGGCCCACTGACTCTAACAGGCTTCAGCCTACTCACTCTCCTCAGGGTGACACTAGCTTTGGCCCACCGACTCTAACAGGCTTCAACCTACTCACTTTCCTCAGGGCGACACTAGCTTTGGCCCACTGACTCTAACAGGCTTCAGCCTACTCACTCTCCTCAGGACGACACTAGCTTTGGCCCACTGACTCTGAGAGGCTTAAGTCTACTCACTCTCCTCAGGGCGACACTAGCTTTGGCCCACTGACTCTGACAGGCTTCGGCCTACTCACTCTCCTCAGGGCGACACCAGCTTTGGCTCATTAACTGTAACAGGCTTCGGCCTACCCACTCTTCTCAGAGCAACACTAGCTTTGGCCCACTGACACCAACAGGCTTCGGCCTACTCACTCTCCTCAGGGTGACACTAGCTTTGGCCCACCGACTCTAACAGGCTTCAGCCTACTCACTCTCCTCAGGGCGACACTAGCTTTGGCTCACTAACTGTAACAGGCAAACTCTGAAGTCAGGGTCATACTGTATTCAAAATGTATTTTTCAAAGAATTGGTTATCACCAACTTATTAGCATCTTTCTTCCATTATTTCTCTTTTATTATTTCTGCTTCTGAATCATATTAAACCTTTGCAGGGAGAACAATGGGTTAAGTTCCATGCTCCCTGCTTGCCAAGAGGCAGCATGGTGCCATTTGAGGCCATTAACATTGCCTTTTGTACCAGTATGAAGCATCAGAGTCCAACAGTGGGTTTTCTCCCATATCAGTGAAAAAAGAGTAGAAGGTGTCAAAATGTTCCATTGGGGCAGACTTTTATGCATCGGAAATATGCAATTAAAGTCCTCAAGAAGACCGGAACAATAGCAATTTCTGTGTCCCTGCCATAGGTAGCCTTCCTTAACCACCAAAGTCTGAAATCTGAAAGCTTTCATCTGCCAGCAAATAAGATGACATTACAGCCCTGACTGGTGTATTACAGCTGCAATTCTAAATCTAAAGGAAACCTTTAACTTGGAAGCAAAGCCCTGTAATTCTGGTGTGTTTTTCTTCTAAGGAATGGCAATTCAGGTGCATTAGGATTCAGGCTACTATTATAAATTCATCCATGAGGACATTATCTATTTTATCATGACATTTATAGCCCTCCCACCCTCCAAGGATTTCAAGTCAGGTAGAATAGGATTACCTATTTATTATCACAATAATCCTTGCTGGAAGATTGATGAGACCAATAATGACCAAGATAGGTATGAGCCTGAAGGCTGGAGTACAAAAACTAGGATCCATGAGATGTTAGTACTAGAGAAAAAAATTAAATCTGTAAGAATCGGAATCAGAGTGAATTCTAGGCTGGCTTTTGATATTTCTGGATTGTTTTTTAAAAACCTTAAGGACTAGGATTCATTTTATTTAAAAATTAGCAAAGACCAGTAATGTCAAGGAATTAAGTTTTGTGTGAGATTACACAAAGATTATCCCAAAGTCTGCAGGAATACCTGAAGGGCACATAGCAATAAGATATTATAGGAGATAAAGGAAGCAGAACAGGATGCAGAGCAGTATAATAACATACATTATTTTAAATTTGGGGAGTAGAACCTGCAAGGGCACAATGACACAGTCATCAGAAAGTAGGTCATACGCCAAAGCAAAAGAAGCCTCCCATCTCGGCATGAACCTAATAATCCAAGCTATCCGAAATATAGGCACTGAAGGCAATTGGCTAAATGAATCTTTAAAAAGTCTTTATTGCAGGATCCGCTTATATAAGAAGCAGTTACCAGGAACCATTTGCAAAATTACAAGAATTATTTTTTATAATTTAAGATAACTCTCTATATCCAACATCAGGTTCCTTTATGGATATATAATTTGCACCAGAGTATACACAGCCAGTCCTCCACATTCGTGGGGGTTAGGGGTGCAGGATCCCCATGAAAGTAAAAAAAAAAGACTATTACTTATAAGCTCCCTTCTCCAACATGCATTCTATAGTCTCTACTGCCAAAAATCTTCATTTCACTCCAGGTTGCTTCCACCTCGCCTTCATTTTTTCTTAAAGTGACCACACTTATAAATCTCCTGCAGTGTTATCCTTCTCCTCAGGCTCGTCTCCCTCCTCCCCACCTCCTTTCTCAACCCATACCTTGGCCCATACTTCCCTTTCCCAATTTGACACCTGCACTTCACTCCCAGCTCCCTCTCCACACTTTCCCATTCCATCACCACTTCCATTTATCAATAAGCATTCACCTCCCTGATTTATTTGGAGCTAGGTGGGGAGTTTGGCATCCCCTGGGTGATGTCACCTGCTTGCTGCCCAGGCCAGCCAGAGAGGCATTGAAGGAAATACATAGGAATGCCAGAGATGAGCCCAGGCAGTTGGCTACTAGCTCACAGCGACCTCCTGAGATTACTCTTGAAGATACAAGACACCACTGAACCTGACCTGGCTAGCGTTCTGAGACATGGGTCTCCATGTCCTTTCACTGTAACCCAGGCACCCCTGTCTCCACTGAACCCCCTTTCACAGCCCAGGGTCATGGGAGCAATCTTGCTCTCTCCATTTGGCCCATGGGGTGCATTTACACTGCAGAATGAATGCAGTTTGATTCCATGGCTTAATGCTGTGGAACTGTAGTTTGGTGAAGAACCAGCACGCTTTGGAAGAGCTGGCTTAACACCTTGTAAAACTACACCTCCCTAGATTCCGCAGTGTTGAGCCATGGCAGTTAAAGTGTTGTCAAACTGCATTAATTCCTCAATGTAGACCAATGGTTCCCAACCTGTGGTCCATGCAGCACCAGTGGTCTGCAAGAACTAAAATATGGTCTGCGGCCTCACCATTATACACCGTTGCAACAAGAGTGACTGGTCTCACAAAACCCTCTTATAGTGCTTAAATATGGTTTTCTGTGGGTGAGCAAATGGCAACTACTGGATGGCATATGTTCTGTATCAGAAACAGAACATAGAAAGTAGAGCTGACGAGGTCTATCCAATGCAATTTTCTGAATCAGCACACTAAATAACCAAATCGGATCTAAAGTTGACCAAAAACCAATTTGTAACCATTTTGGTGCTAATGTTGGAGAGTGATTGCTGGTCAAGTGGTCCCTGGTCAAAAAAAGGTTGAGAATCACTGCTGTAGATGTACCCTTGGAGTTGCAACAGTAGGGAGAGTCCTTAATCAGCAGATATAAGTATGGCAAGTCAGCTACACCCACTCCATCCAATTGGCATAGGGTGGCTGCAGCGAAGACTGTGGTAGCAAACAGTCCAGAAACAATACTGGCCAACACACATTTTGGTGCCTCAAATGTTAGCTCTGTTTTGGGGTACATTTGACCCACTGATTCCAAAATTGTCACCAGTTTTCCTCTAGAAGCTCTAGTTTTTGAGATACAGAACATATGCCATCTACCAATCACTTTCTGCTCACCCACAGAGAACCATGATAACCCTTATCTAAGAAACAAGAGCTAATGTGGTCTATCTATCCAATGCAATTTTCTAAATCAGTTTTCCAAATAATCCCAGGAACAGACCTAAAAACCAAGACACCAAAAAAAAAACCCGTTTTTTGTTGGGCTGTGTAATCAAAACCATGAAAGTTAAAACCACAAGTATAGAAGGCCAAACATACTTATGTTTAGGTCAATAGCTTTGGGGAATGCGGGAGGAAAGCAGCTCATTAACATTGTGCTTAATATTCCAGATTATTACAGTTTTTCATCGAGAACTCATTTCAACTCACAATACTACAAACTCCTACACTTTTTTTGCATATTTATAAGATAATTAGTCAGTCAAATAGGAATTCAAAGCAGCTAACAGATTTTATTGGAAGAGGCTGAAGTATTGTAATCAGCAGGACCTATCTGTGATAGGTTCATACTCACTACAAGTTAGATATTCCCCCAACAGTATATATGGCTCATATGTGAGGTACACACAAGTTTCTCAAAACACACAATTCTATATATACTGAAAATGGAGATTCAGATTTGTACCTCGTTGCACAAATATTCTCAATGGAGAAAAAGAAATGTCTCCTGGGGTTTATCTCCTGCAAAGGTTTATGTTTCGTGGTACATCTATCCCTTAATTAGGAAAGTAACTGTTAAAAGTTTGGAAAAACAATATTAAACACTTCCAAAATCCAGTTTCTGGAAAAGATATTAATTTTTCAAGGTCAAAATCCACAATGAAATAGATTCTAATTTTTCAGAACTTCCAAATTTGCAACTTCTGATATGAGAAAACTAGCAGACTAACAAGGTTTTTCAAAACACAATTTAGCCAACCGTATTGACACAAAAGATTTCACTGCAACTC
This sequence comes from Anolis apletophallus, assembly GCA_030556195.1. Taxonomy (NCBI): domain Eukaryota; kingdom Metazoa; phylum Chordata; class Lepidosauria; order Squamata; family Anolidae; genus Anolis; species Anolis apletophallus. The sequence continues at coordinate 71,701,816 of JARBWK010000010.1, forward strand.
TGTCCATATTATTCTATAAACATCCTTAAGGCAACAAAATGATTTATTTGAAATTACAAGGCAATACCTAGAACGTATTCCCATAAATAGGGTTGTTGTGCGTTTTCCGGACTGTCAGACCTCACAACCTCTGAGGATGCCTACCATAGATGCAGGTGAAATTTCAGGAGAGAATGCTGCAGGAACATGGCCATACAGCCCGGAAAACGCACAACAACACATTAATTCTGGCCATGAAAGCCTTCAACAATACATTCCCATAAATACTTTCACTACATTTTATGGATGATACAAAACCCATTTGACCATAAACACTAGACCATAAATACTTTAACCACAGCAGAGATTACTGTAGGAACCACTGGACAGAGGGAGTTCCCTCTACTAAAAGCCAATGGCATGCATAAATCTGTGAGAGTGATCAAATATGAAAATGTTGGACAGTGTACAGAAATTTAAAAATAGGTAAATCATCCACATTTATAGATTTTACTTTTGCAAATTTGATTATTAACAGATTTGATTAATATGTTATCTCTAGGAAACTCTAGATCAGTGGTTCCCAAACATTTTTGGCCTACCGCCCCCTTTCCAGAAAAAAAAAACTCACCGCCCCCCTAGAAATTATTTTTAAAAAAATTTAATAGCAATTAAACAGAAAGATATATGTATTCATGCAGTGGTTCTCAACCTTTCTAATGCCATGACCCCTAAATAAGGTTCCTCATGTTGTGGTGACCCCCAACCATATTTTCGTTGCTACTTCATAAATATTTTTGCTACTCTTACGAATTCTAATCCAAATATCTAATATGCAGGTCAAAGCGAAGGGGGCGGGACAAAGAAGAGGGCCGCGCAACCCCTCCTAAATGGCCAATTGTTCACTGCCCCCTTAAAGAGGTTCACCGCCCCCCAAATTCCCCTGAGCCTCCCACCGCCACCTTGGATTGCCTCACCGCCCACCAGGGGGTGGTACCGCCTACTTTGAGAATCAGTGGTCTAGATCCTCTAGTGTGACTCTATATTCAACTTCTATTTTAGAGTTGCACTGGAGGACCTGGCAATTCCTAGAGAATTATCACAGTTTTGAAGGGTTGACTTATGTTGGTTCACAGGTGTGGATCTGTCAGCAAGTGGGCTGTGAGTCATGTATGCATGTGGAAAGAGGCCTGTTTGGTGAAGGCAACACAAAATGGGGGGGGGGAGTGTTGAATACAATATAGAATCTTTGAAAAATAATTAGAAAATAACATTTAGCTTTTACATGCAAAACACCCTGAATATATCTACCTGTTATTCTTTCTCCAGTTCAATCTCAGGTTTGTATTATTGCTGCCTCCCGCTTTGCAGATGTTTTGGAGTTACCGATTTTTCTTTCAAACTGTTCTGTGTTTCCTGTGAAGAGAAAGAATTATCAGAGAGAAGTGCATACTTGGAGAGTGTCATTTATGAATGCTTTAGAGGCCAAAATCATTCCATGTGAAAAATAAACCATTTAATAAAAAAACAAAACATTAAACAAAACAGATCATGGGCTACTACGTACGCAGTAGTTCCTGTTTGAACAGATATTTGGTGGGGTACTTTTTAAAGGCAAGTTAAAACCTGAGAACATAGAAATATAGAAGGCCTCTCAAAGAACGCATTCCATAGCAGGAGCTCCCTCAAAACCAAACCAAAAAAATCATACTCCAGTACATTTCCTTTTACCCTTTTGCAAAACAAACTTACAGGTTCCAATATTTGGGGGAGTTTTAGTGTTTCAAGGTTTGCAAAACAGCAATAAGCGACTGTTGACATTCATGATGCATGAAGAGTTGACAAACAAAACATAGCTATTATCGGCTATGTGTTCTACCAAAATACCAAATTAAAGTATTACATTCAGTCAGCTGTGTGTTGCTTTGTAATAACACATTACATGTATTAATATAACAGAGGAACACATGGTAGCTTGTTCAGTCTATCAAAAACACATGGCACCTTGTGTTTACTATACAAAAGGAAATATCACAGAGGAACACATGACATCTTGTTCAATCTATATAAACGCTCAAATAGGGGACATGCCTTATAATAAGGGACACCTGGCATCCCTGGGAGGTTTATATGGTTTATATGGGGGAAGTGGCTCCTTGTGAGCCAAAGCCATGTACAACCTCCATAAATCAAGAACTGGGAGGTATACGTTCCCTAACCTACAGCCCAATATTTTATTTCCAAATGCAGAAGATGAAAGTATAACAGGAGCTGAGCTATTATTGTATTCTTTTGCCACAGTGGATCAATAGGTACCTCTCAAGCGGGAAGGAAACGGCAGTCCATGCAGTCATGCCGGCCACATGACCTTGGGGGTCTCTACGGACAACGCCGGCTCTTCGGCTTAGAAATGGAGATGAGCACCAACCCCCAGAGTCTGACACGACTGGACTTAATGTCAGGGGGGAAACTTTATCCCAAGTCCTTCTTTGGTCTTCTGAACTACGTAGCACAATGGGAAGTACACTACACAGGCAACCATAGTTTATGATCATAGTCATAATATTATCATTCAATGAGTTTCACTTAAATCGAGAGAGATATAAATCGGAGTAAATACCGTAGTTGTCATTCCCTAATACAGTTTTCCTGTTTGGCAACTCTAAACACAAATACAAACCAGCCTTTTGACTATATTACTGAAACACAACAATAGCAAAGTACAAGCAGGCAGTCCCCGAGTTACAAACAAGAGATTTGTTCTGAATTTGAATTTGTTTGTAAATTGGAACAGCTGCATTTTTAAAGTGTAACTTCAGCCATATATATATGCGCTTTGGATAGTATAAGGGTTAACACCACTGTGGTGTTTGCTTTGCTGCCTGTGCCCCAGTTCAGAAGATTTCGCCCCACTTTCTGGCCTGTGGTAATTGAATTTTGAAAAAATTGGTTTGTTGTGGAAACAAGATTTGGTGAGAAAACTTCAGTGGAGACATTTCTTCCCCATTCTTACAGGAATGAATTTCTCTCCCTAGGGGTAGATTTCACTCACTTCCTGATGTCTCACCCCAGTTCTTATCTGTGACATATTTTTAAGTTAGATGTTTGTAACTTGAGGACTGCCTTTATAGATAAAACAGTTGAGTAAAAAGAGTCTCCATTTAAAAGAAACACATTTTTGAGAGAGGATTATCAACAAACGTCACTCTTGAAACAGGCAGGACAAAACAATGGGTGATGTACCCACAGCACCAAAATACCTTTATCATTCTAGTTCAGGAATAGGCAAACTTCGGTCCTCCAGGTGTTTTGGACTCTAACTCTCACAATCCCGGCTGTTAGGAATTATGGGAGTTGAAGTCCAAAACACCTGGAGGGCCAAAGGTTGCCCATGCCTGTTCTAGTGGGATCTATTTTTTATTCAAGGAGTCATCTTTGGATAAGCCTTACTTATCCAACATAAATGGGCCGGCAGAATGTTGGATAATAAGGAGAGATTAAGGAAAAGCCTATTAAACGTCAAATTACACTATGATTTTACAAATTAAGCACCAAAACATCATGTTTTACAACAAATCGACAGAAAAGGCAGTTTGAAACGCAGTAACGTTATGTAGTAATTACTGTATTTATGAATTTCGCACCAAAACATCGCAATGTACTGAAACAGCTGTGGATCTGGGCGGGAGGCAGACTGCGTTGGATAATACAGAACGTTGGATGAGTGAAGGTTGGATAAGTGAGACTCTACTGAAAGAATAACCTTTTTTATATCTTTCTCGCTCTCTTTATCTTCATGAGATAGAATGATGACAGACATCTTCTACACCAAAAATCCGAACATAGCCATCTAACTTCCTTAGCCTGAATCGCACTTTCCCAATTTGATACCTGCTAGGTATACAGGGCTATAACTGCCCTATCTCAAACCAACCCGAACAACAGCTGAATTTAAGTTCCCAGAAAATTAAGGGCCAGCATTTCATTATCTACTGATGTATTGGTGTAAATACCAATGAATGAAAAAAATTGACTAGAAATTACTTTTTATTCTAACTTCAAGTGACATGTTTTGGTTAGTACATAACAAGTTCTTACACTTTCTAAAATACTTCAAAAGGGCAAGCCTATTGATGTTTCTATAATATGCTAATTCACTTATTCAATTCCTCCTAAGAGGTAGATGATTAATCAAGTAAAACATTTTTAATTAATTGACAGCACAGTTCCAAGACAAATGGCAACCAACATTTATTGCTAAGAGCATCCTTTCTTACAGAAAACCAACCAGAGCTCACTGTGACCCACACGCCCCAGAAACAAGAAAAGAGACGCTTCAAGTTCTCTCTTGCAACAAGAATGTGAAAGGCACCCTCCTGACTGTAGCATACGGCACTCCCCTTCTGCCAGGCACACATAAAAAGGCTTGTCGTTTAAGGGCAGATTCTTTTAGTGGAAGACCTCTTTGCGCTCATTGTCCCCACGAAGCCTCACATCTGTGGCACTCTCTGCAAAATTCAAGCTGTAGGAGACTTTGCTACTGCAGCACTTCAAGCGGCAGGTCTACCTTGAAGTTCACAACAACATTTCAGAAGAGGCAGCAGGAATGACAATACCTTTTGCAACTAGCCAGTTACAACATGACTTAAATAGCGAGTGAGCAGTACTCTAAGTCAGAACCGCATGGCCTCTGTTCAAGGCACTTTGCTCACTTCTATTATCTCCTCACTTCCCATCCCACTAGAGAACTGGATAAAGCTTCAAAGATGACTTTATGCTTTCAAGGCCAGTTTCACATCCCTATGGTTAAAACCACGGTCCAGCACGTGTGTAGTTGAAAGCAGATACAAAATGTGCAGTGCCTTTACTGTAGATAGGAACAACAGCATTGTGAACCTTCAAGTTCCATTCCCAGAATCCATTCATGAAGAACGGAAAGTATTTTGCATCTGTAAAAACACCAGAAGGATGGAGGAGGATAACTTGGTGAGGAAAGGGAAGAGCTACAGTGGTGTCCAAGCATTCCTGCTGCTTGAGATGGGAGGAGAAGCGCCACTGTGCCTCCTCCTCATTACTGTCACCCCTTCCCATACCTTTCCCACACAACCATCACTTCTGTCTCCTCCTGATTTCTTCCCAACTGCTGCTTTTCTTTTCTTTTTTCAAGAAAACATCTTGCTTCTTAACATAGGTGTTTGTAAGCAATAATAAACTGTTTTCCATTTTTTAATAAAAAAATACAATGTTTTGTTGTTTATTATTTTAATATTATTAATTGATTTAGAAACTTTATTTATTTATTTATTTATTATTTCAATTTATATACCACCCTTTCCAACAGGCTCAGGGTGGTTCATAACATATAAGCATAACATCAATAAAATAGCACTAAAACAATAAAAACACCAGAACACAAAAACAATATTTCTGTCGGCACATGACGGAGAATGGCTAAGAGTTAAATGCCTACGAAAGAGAACTGTCTTACAAGCCTTCCGAAAGGCAGGCAGATCATTAATCCCTTGAACTTCAGCCGGCAAGGCATTCCACAAGCTCCGCGCCACAGCAGAAAAAGCTCTCTGCCTAGTAGATGACAGATGGATGGACCGTATAGAAGGGAGTTTTAACAGGTTTTCGTTCTCCGACTGAAGGGATCTCTGGGGAACATATGGGAATAGACGGTCCCTCAAGTACACCGGCCCCAGACCATACAAGGCCTTAAAGGTCAAAACCAACACTTTGAATATGCTCAATTGGCGGCCAGTGCAGTTACCGCAGAGTTGGAGTGATATGGCTGCAGCATTCTGCACCAGCTTAAATTTCCGGATAACCGCCAAAGGTAGACCAATGTATGAGGGCGTTACAATAGTCTAGCCTCAAGATGACCGTCGCCTGGATCACCATAGCTAGGTCATTCCTGGTTAGGTAGGGCGCCAGCCGCCTAGTCTGTCACAGATGGAAGAAAGCAGATCTGCTGACAGCGGAGACCTGAGGCTCCATTGTCAGCAGTGGGTCCAATGGACCCCCAGACTCTTTACTAAGGACGACGGGCGTAATGCCTCGCCGTCTAGAGTAGGCAGCCGGAGCTCACACCCACCCAGGCGACTTGCACCAGTTCGGCAAGTGGTCGCATATAGATGTTAAATAATAAAGGGGAGAGAATGGCTCCCTGAGGGACCCCACAATTTAGAGGAAGTCTCTCGGAAACCATACCTCCCCTCTCCACTCACTGTCCCTGATCCAGGAGGAAGGAGGACACCCATTTAAGAGCAGTCCCCCTCACCCCTGAGTGTATATTCCTACACGTTCACAGCTGTGTGGAAATTATTTAGTGGAAAAATTGTAATCATGTAAAGAGAATATCATATGTGCTAGTGAAGGCTTTCATGGCCAGAATCACTGGGTTGCTGTGAGTTTTCCAGTCTGTATGGCCATATTCCAAAAGCATTCTCTCCTGACATTCCACCCACATCTATGGTAGGCATCCTCAAAGGTTGTGAAGGCTGTTGGAAACTGGGCAAGTTTGCAACATTCACACTTGCCTCAAACAAACAAGAATTCTCTCTCCCACCCTGGACATTCCACAGATAAATAAACCCGACTTGCATAGTTTCCAACAGACCTCACAACCTCTGAGGATGCCTGCCACAGATGTGGGCAAAACATCAGGAGAGAATGCTTTTGGGACATGGCCATACAGCCCGGAAACTCACAGCAACCCAGAATATCATATATTTCCCTGGTCTATAACAAAAAAAACAATGACGACGCCTGAAAGAATGCTAGTTTTACGCAGGAAATGTCTTGAAAGAGTTGCATACCTACAGTTTAATTTTCTTTTATTAAAACATAACTGTAGTAGAGTCAGTGTAGTGATGTCTACATTGGACTAAGACTGCTGGGGACCAAGGTTTGAATCTCTATTTAAATCCATTGGGTTACCTTGGGAAAGCCACACTCTCTCAGCCTCAAAGGAAAACAATGTCAATTTTTCTGTGAACACATCTGATCAAGAAAACTCTAGGAAAAGGTCACCATAAGTTGAAGTTGATTTAAAGATCCATAATGGCAAATAATGATAGTGCCTTCCGGCTTCATTCAATCACTTTCTGCACTTATCAGTTTCAGTTCAAGTCGAGAAAAAATGGATTCAGTACAAGTAGTTGAACATTTTATTACACTACGTGATGGATGTAAGTAAGCAGGCCCAGGCTACCTATCACAATTTGTCTAGATTATTTGTGACTGAGAATCAAGACATTTTGTGAAATAGAAACAGGCTTTGCAGTCCATTCACATTTGTTATTCTATTCCTCCAGGCACCAAGGTTTATCAATGCTTGTCTCCTTTGAAGAATAACTAGTTCATCTCCTAACTTAGCCAATCTAATATGACTGACTACAGTAGAACAGCCCAGACAACTAAGACATGTTTTTTTTTTCATCTAAAGATGTAGGATTTGAAAAAAAATTCCACTTTACAAATCCTTTTTTGAACAAGTAAATGGCAATGGCCGAGGTGCTGCACAAGGGAGGCATTGAGTTTGGGCGAGTCAAGCAACAGCCAGGTAAAGCATCGATCGAGACCAAATCATCTGCAGAAGTCGTACCATGAATTCACATTGATGTGGCATTGGGGGCTAGGCGGTGGTGGTTGGAGTGTGGAGGGATGGGTGTGTGGTTTTTGTGATGTGTTCTGGGGAAAGCATTTAATTTCCTTGTAACAATGTACAATGACAATAAAGTTATTCTATTCTAAATACATCAAGCATTTGGAAACACAAAAAATCTCGGGCTTTTAAAGTTGGCGGGTGAATGTGTTTTCACATATTATGTTAGCAATACACTGGTATGCCAATCCTTACTATGGTATGTTAGTCCTCTACATCAGTGTTTTTCAACCTTTTTTGAGCCGCGGCACATTTTTTACATTTACAAAATCCTGGGGCACACCACCAACCAAAATGACACAAAATGACACTCTAACACAGTAATACATATAGTTAATATGTTTTTGAATGTATTTATACACTCAGTGTGAAACCTGGACCTGTTTCGGTGAACACAACATAGATATCCTGGCAGGAATGGCAGAAAGACATACACGAAGGTCTTGCAACAGCTGTCAGTCTCTCTCTCTCAAAATCACAATGTTGGAAGGAGGCTCACCACTTTAAGGACCCTAAAACAGGCATGGGAAAACTACGGCCTTCTGGGTGCTTTGGACTTCAACTCCCACCATTCCTAACAGCCTGAGGCCCTTTCCTGCTTAAATGGCTGAGGGGGGGAAAGGAAAAGGGCCTGAGGCTGCTAGGAATGGTGGGAGTTGGAGTCTAAAACACCTGAAAGGTCCAAGTTTGCCCATGCCAGCTTTCGACAGAGACCTCTTCCTCCCCCTTCCCCTTCACGCCCTTTCTTCCCCCTCCTGCAAAAAACTTACTTTTTCTTCTCCACTTGGGCTCCCTTCTTCCCAGCCTCGCTCTGCTCGCTTTGCCTCGCTTTGCTCAGGAGGGGAGAGGGAAAGACGTGGGGCGAGTCTGCGCAGTAGCGCTCGCACGGGTCACGTCTTCTTCCCTCCCCCCTCCCCTCCTGAACATGCTCACGTTGCCCCCTCGGATCAAAATGGCGGCAGAAGCAAGGCTGGGAAGAAGGGAGCCCGAGTGGAGAAAAAAAGTGTTTGGCAGGAGGGGGAAGAAAGGGTATTGGCGGTTCCAATTTCCCATGGCACACCTGATGATCACTCACGGCACACTAGTGTGCCCTGGCACACTGGTTGGGAAACACTGCTCTACATCACTGCTTCTTAGGTCCTTTCCACACAGTTGAATAAAATCCCACAATATCAACTTTAAACTGGGATATATGTGTGGACTCAGGTAACCAAGTTCAAAGCAGATATTGTGGATTATTCTGCCTTGATATTCTGCGTTATATGGCTGTGTGGAAGGGCCCTTAAACTGTGGGTCCTGACCTCAAAGGGGTCCCCTTAGCTCACTGTTGGGGTCCCAAACATTTTTTCTGAATGCCACCTAGTGGCTGTTTTAGACATTTAAACATATCTGTTGTGCAGCGTTTACAGTGCACTCTACAGAAGATGCCTCAGCTGTGTATCATAAAAAGGGAAATCAGCTTGTTTAGCAAACTTTGCAAATACTGATTTGTTATCACTAAATGTTTGCTTTTTGTTGGGTTTTATCTCTGTCTGCACAAGTCTCCAGCCCTCAATGAGTAGTTAACCTAGACAGAATTAGAGTGAGGGCTTCTTTCTCCAAATTCCTATGCATGCCTATCTCCGAAGGGGCTTTGTTTTACTCTTCCTCCTTTGCTACTATCTCCTCTCCCTCCCACCTTCTTCTTTAAAGGTATTTTGATTGCCCTGACTTAATTGCCCTGGTTTGGCCATGTGGTCATTCTCCATTTTGGCCTCTCTCTGCCTCTCTTTCCTTTGAGTAAGGACGCATCTTGCCTTTCTCCAGGTAAGATGTAGTTGCATGGCTATTTTGTTATTTTTATCCTTTTTCCTTTCTATTGACTTCAATAAACATAAATATTTTGGAACCTAAAGCTGTGCTTCCTGCAATCCTGTGCCATCCTGTTGAATGGAGACTAATCCTTGCTCACTGCACGTAAGCTTCTGATGGTTATGAACTGTGCTTCTGGCACTCTGCTCTATTTTTTGTGGAATCTCCCCAAGTGAAGGTTATTTTTGAGCCTAACAGCTCTGATTCCCATCAATTTTTACACCTATATATCTGGGGCCACATAAAAATTTATCAGGTAAAAAGGGATCTCAAGTGGAAAAGCTTAAGAAGCCCTGCTTAACATTAGTATTATAGACCTCTGGATTCACAGAGGTAATGCTTTAGCTGACACCATGCTGGGAAGCTTTAGTATAATTCGGTACTGCATCTGATGCAGTACGTTTTGTATCATGCTAAAACAAAAACCAGTTAGTCTTAAAGGTGCTGTCATATTCCCTTTTCCCCAGCATTTCACACTGCCTTTCAGTGTTGCATGTGACACTGACACCTTTAAAAGTCCTCTTTGGGGATTTTAGATAACCTTTACCAAATCAGGCACTTTCCACATACATTTATCCAGATCCTTGGGCCTACATAAACCAAACTGGAGAAGGCTATCCGAATAAAGAATTTCTCTTAAAAGCTGGGCAATTATGTTTTGCCACTGATCTTCTGCCTTTCCCGGGCTTTAGCACAGCGGGTTAAACCACTAGTTGCAGAATATCTTGCCAACTGAAAGATCGACAGTTCACGCTCGGGTTGAGGTGAGCTCCCAATTGTCAGCCCAGCTTCTGCTCACCTAGCAGTTTGAAAACAATAATGTGAGTAGATAAATATTATTTCCCCTCCTGATCTGCAGCAATATATGTGTTGTTCATTTGCCTTCATAGAGTGTTCCACAGCATGGACTGTTGTACAAAGACTTCTTGACTTCAGATAATGTAATATCTGAGCCATCCTTGTGCTTTTCCTAGGGTGGAGGTATGGTTGACGGTGATGAGGCATGGCCTTTTCAGTGACTATATCATACTATGGAACACATTGACTTTTGAAATGCAGATAGTGCCCCTCCTCTGTTCGTATTTCAGTAGCTGGTAAAGGAATGTCTATTTTCACAGGTTTTTGCCTGTGAAGTATTCGTTTCGTTTCATTTAAATGTTGTTATGGACTCTTTACACCTCTGCAGTTTCACTACAAACTTTTTTGAAGGTATTGTTTTGCACTGTGCTACCGTTTAAGTTGCTATGAGCAGCTCTGAGTAGCAGAAAGGGAGAATATACATTTCCATTTTGAAAAGATATTTGGGGCAAAGTGTTTCTTTGTTTTAACAAAACATTGGGAGATCTTTTATAAATCCAAAACAGAACTAGTGAGTAAGGATGCTTGGAACAGTTTCTATAATTCATGGGGGAAATTTACACTTGGAAATCAAATTGTTCTAGGTGACTCACACAACCAACATTCGTATTAGATCAAAGCTGCCGTTCTGTGTTGAAAATTATACTCTCATCCCAGGAACTCGTTGAATGGACACTTATTTTGCAGCCACATACACCTGTGTGCATGTCTTGCTATTATATACTTTTAAAAAGTAACAATTGTTCTGAAAATGGAACAACATTAAACTTGAAAAGATCTCTTCCCTCACCGTATTACACCCCAATGAAACCATATTCCTGTCATTTACACAGCCTAAAAATTGGGTTAAATGAAGCACCTTCTATGCTGCCATATAAAATCCATATTATCTTCTTTGAACTGGATTATATGGCAGGATAGACTCAGATGAGATATTTCAAAATAGATAATGTGGATTATTCACTTTGATGGAGGCCCCGGTGGTGCAATGGTTTAAACCTTTGTGCCAGCAGGACTGCTGACCAACAGGTTGGAGATGCAAATGCGGGAAGCGGGATGCACTCCCATCTCAGCTCTAGCATCCCATGCGGGGACATGAGAGAAGCCTCCCACAGGATGGTAAAACATCAAACATCAAGGCTTCCCGTGGGCAATGTCCTTGCAGATGGCTAATTCTCTCACACCAGAAGCTACTTACAGTTTCTCAAGGCACTCCTGACACAGAAAAAAAAACCCCTGCTATGATAATCTAGATGATATGGCAGTGTAGAAGGGGCCTGAGCCTTCTCTATTGGGTAGGATTTTCACAAAGCTCAGTTGAGGGCTGCAAAGGTTACCTACAATGAATGCAGTATCAAGTGATTCCTGATAATCTCAATCCGGTTTTGGCAGATCAGTCACATTCATAATCACCCCCTGCACTGAATTACCATTTTTGGATGCTTTCCACAGAGTTACTAATTAGCAGTAATATTTATTTATTGTATCAGAAGCAAACCAAGGGTAGTAGTAGAAGTAACTGGAAGGATTTATTCCTTTAAGTGTGGGGTGTGATCCTCCAGCTCTTGAACATCTCAGGCCCCTTCCACACACCTGTATAAAATCCACATTGAACTGGATTATATAGCAGTGTAGACTCAGATAATCCATTTCAAAGCAGATATTGTGGATTATCTGCCTTGATATTCCTGGTTATATAGCTGTGTGGAAGGGCCCTAATTTGCTGGACTTCAATTCCTATTATCCACACTCCTTCCTAATTAGGGCTGATGGGAACAGACATCCAACTATTTATGGAGGGCCAGTGTTTACCAGAATAACAGTCTAAACACAAGACACAACTGGCTTTAGGCTTCAAAACTTGCCTCCAGAGCTCAAAAACACACGTATATACACAAAAAGAGTTTGCACAGAGTTAAGATGCCTGTAATAAAAATAGAAAGCTGGCAGCAAGATTTGGAAATGCATTTAAAAGTTATTAAGGGACTTTCTAAGCAAAAAAAAAAGTCATGTATCTGCAGTATGACGCTAGTGCCAGCATAGCACAATGCCTCATACACATAGAAAGTTAAGGTGTGTAGCTGTTTTATGATGTTAAAATTACTATTAAAAGACATAAAATACCACCCTTGCTTATATTTACTAACAAGAATTTTCCTTCCAAAATAATGACTGAATAACTTTAATTTAATTCCTTTAATTTAATTCATTAAATATATCCACCATCATACACAAGAATGCCTTTGAGTATGACAGTACTTCATAAGTTATTTCATAATCCACACGATTCTTTAAATTTTGTCGATAATATGCCCATTTTGCAGGCAGAGAGCTTGATGCAGAAAGACTGGCTTGCCTCATGTCACTTCATAATAGAAAGACACCAGGAATTTAAATTACAGTAGAGTCTCGCTTATCCAACTTAAACGGGCCGGCAGAACGTTGGATAAGCGAAAAATGTTGGATAATAAAGAGGGATTAAGGAAAAGCCTATTAAACGTCAAATTACATCATGATTTTACAAATTTTACAACAAATTGACAGAACAAGCAGTTCAATACACTCTAATGTTATGTAGTAATTACTGTATTTACTAATTTAGCACCCAAACTTCACAGTGTATTGAAACAACTGTGGGTGCAGGTGGGAGGCAGACTGCGTTAAATAATACAGAACGTTGCATGAGTGAAGGTTGGATAAGCGAGACTCTACTGTACATATTTTTGAAATAATTACAGTGCGGATAAAGAAATGAGAAGAGAAATGGGCCTGCTTTTTTTTGCATGTTTTTGCATTTTCAAAAAATGTGTTAGAATTGGCTTAGCATGACACCGAGTAGAGAACACAGCCTAATTTGATGTCTTGCTGATTTTCTCTTTCTTTTGAATAAGAAAGGAAATATAAAAACCAGTGAGGGCAAGGTAACCTTCATTATCAGTATTGTAATGTCAAAGGCATTATAACTTCACACATCTTCATATGTCATACAATTTAGATGATAGCAGGAGGTGGACTTTACTTTTCAGTAAGAGAATATATGCTTTTCCTTGAAACGCAATCGGTCCATTGCTAGCTTGGAAGACAGTGTGCTAAATGCACCCAGAGCAGTGGTTTCCAACATTTGTTCCTTCTATGCACCAGCACGGACTTTGAGATCTACCAGGGAGGCCCTTCTCTTGATCCCACCACCGTTTCAAGTATGGTTGTGGCTCCTTGGCTTTGGAATGCCCTCCCTAGAAAGATTAGATTAGCCCCCACTTTCCAAGCCTTCTGGACTAGTTTAAAAATATGGCTTTTTAGACCGGCTTTTGGCCTTGTGTAGTTTATGGATTTAGCGACTGCTCACTCCAGCACTTTGGATTGTTAATGGAAAACAGCTAGTCTTACCCACACACTCCACTGTGTTTTATTATTTATTTATTTATTATTTGGACTTGTACGCAGCCACTCCCTGAGGGCTCGGAGCGGCTTACAATCAGATAAAATACACAGAGATAAAAGCATACATATTAAACTAGCTTAAAAAAAGATTTCTGGCCTAGCAATCAAAGGCTAGCCAGAAAAGGTGAGTCTTGCAGGCTTTGCGGAAGGAGAGAAGGTCCTGCATGGCCCGTGCATCGCTAAGAAGAGTGTTCCATATTGACGGCGCCACTACGGAAAAGGCTCTGCGCCGGGTCGATGTAAGACTGATTGCTTTGAAGGTCGGTACTTCAAGGAGGCTCATTTGTTCGGAACAAAGTGACCTCTGGGTCACTTTATTAAATTTATTTAAATTTATGAATTTTAAAATTTTACTAGATGAGATTTATGTGTGTTTATTGTCTATAGATTTATGTTGTTATGTTTGTTCTATGTCTGGCACTTCAAATGTGCTCTTGTGCTCTTAGACAGATTCATGGATACCAAGGGAATCAGTAGCTACTGAAATGGACATCCAAGTGCCACCTCTGTGTTGATGGAGGCAGGCAGGATTTTCCCCGGGTACTGGTTGTGGGGGGTCGGGAGCAGGTGAGGTTTTGCCCTCCTTTCTGCAGATCCCCGTGTACAACTAGTGGGCCACTGTGTGACACAGAATGCTGGACTAGATGGGCTGAGGCCCGATTCAGCATGGCTCTTCTTATGTTCTTATGTTCTTATGACACCCCGAGTCCCTCCAGGGAGACGGTAAGGAAAGGGTCTCCCCTTGACATTAAGTCTAGTCATGCCCGACTCTGGGGGTTGGTGCTCATCTTCATTTCTAAGCCAAAAAGCCGGCGTTGTCCGTAGAAATCTCCAAGGTCACGTGGCCAGCATGACTACAGGGAGCGCCGATACCTTCCCGCAGAAGCGGTACCTATTGATCTACTCACATTTGCATGTTTTTGAACTGCTAGGTTGGCAAAAGCTGGGGCTAACAGCGTGAGCTTACCCCGCTCCCCTGATTCAAACTGACCTTTCGGTCAGCAAGTTCAGCAGCTCAGCAGTTTAACCCACCGCGCCACCAGGGGGGCCAGGGGAGATGGTAGCTGGGTGCAAATATATTATTATTATTATTATTATTATTGGACCTCAATTCCCAGAATCCCATTGTCAGCCTATTGTCAGAAATTCTGGGAGTTGAAGTACAAAAAACCCAGAGGACCAAAAGTAGGGAATGACTGATTTAGAGCAAGAATACTCATTGAAAGAAGGTGAAGTATTAAAGCAACTCTTATGTAAATTCTGCTGATTCAATAAGTCTGTTCTAACAACTGAATTTAGCCTTGTATCCATCACAAAATAATACAAAAGACCAATCTGAGGTCCTCAGATCCTCTCTAGTCTCTTTAAACTACCGCTTTTCTGGCCCAAAAAAGAGTGAGTTTCCTTTCTTACTTTTGAAAGAAGCAATATGCTCCTGGTACTATTAAACATCAAACAATACCAAATTTTTAAAAGACGGCATAGACTTCTGGCCACAGTCACATAACCCAGAATATCAAGACAGAAAATCCTACAATATCTTTGAACTGGGTTATCTGAAGCTGGATCTACGTTTCCCTATATCTCAGGAACTGATCCCAGATTATCTGCTTTAAACTGGATTATATGAGTCTACACTGCCAAATAATCTGGGATAAGTGGATAATCTGGGATCAGATCCTGGGATATAGGACAGTGTAGATCCAGCCTGAGTCCACACAGCCATATATTCCAGTTCAAAGCAGATAATGTGGGATTTTATTCAGTTGTGTGGAAGGGGCTTTGGGGATTTTTTTTGGTTGAGTGTCCCTGGAAAGAAGATCAACCTCGGACTCATCAGAGTTGCCCAACTGAGTCTATCAGTACAACACATAAACAACTGCTGGATGCTTCCAACGTTATTTATTTTGCCAGAAGTAAATTGTCTGTAAAACTCACCAATATTCATACAATTTAGGCAAGGGATATAATAAACCTAAGCGTGAATCACAAAAAGTCACCATATTTATAAATCACCTTTTGGTCTCGACAAAAAAACCCCAGGCAGCATAACAAAAACCAAACCATTAAAAACAACATTATCAATAAACCACAATGAAAGAAGCACTCATTTATAATAAAAAAAAGGGTAGAATCAATTCCTTCCATCTGAAATTAAAAGACATTTAAAGGCATACAAAATGCTAAAATTTTAACGGTCTAAGAAGGGTACAACAAACCATTTCTCTCTTAGAACCATTTCTCTCTTCCACAATAAAAAAAATTTCATGTCAGGAGCGACTTGGCCGTCTGCAAGGACGTTGCCCAGGGACACCCAGATATTTGATGTCTTACCATTCTTGTGGGAGGTTTCTCTCATGTCCCTGCATGGGGAACTGGAGCTAACAGAGGGAGCTCATCCACGCTTTCCCCAGATTCAAACCTCCAACCTGTCAGTCTTCACTCCTGCTCGCACAACGGTTTACCCCACTGCGTCACCACATGATTCCATAGGAAATACCCTGTTCCACGTTCCCACCAACACTTCTTTTGGTAGTGCTACATTAAGCAGAGCCTTAGGGTACAGAATGAATGCAGTTAGTTTTTGCAGCCCGAAAGACAGTTGCATCTGTCAAGTAGGAGATAAAGGTACCACATTAAGTGGGGAAGCAAATTTTGACTGAATTATGAGGCCATTAAAGAACTCCAGGAACGCTGAGAAATGTGGAAGGAACAACAAGGGACGCTGGGAACGCTGAGGGATGAGTGCGTCCGCTCCCCCTGGTGGCCAGAGTTTGCCTCTGTTCGTCTATATGTGTGTATGAGGAAACGGCAGGGATTGTCTGCTAAGCAGGGGCGGTCTGAGCTCTCCGGGGGGAGTAAGCAAACATTATTTTGGCGCCCCGGCAGCTCCGGCTGCGCCGCGCTCATGCACGCATATTCGCACTGACCCCGAGCGCCGGCGGCGGAGGCAGGGGGAGAGGGGACTCACGGGGCGGGCTCCCGACCCGAGGAGGAGCAGGAGGAGGGGGAGGCCATGAGGCGGCCCCCACGACGAGCGCAGCAGCAGCAGCGCCCCCGGAAGGGCCCGGAGCCAGAGGCGCATCTTCCTTACGTCACTTCCTCGTCACCGCCTCTGCCGAGGAGGAAGGGGAGGAAGGCTCCCTCCCTCCGGCGTTTCTCCTTCCCGGCGTCCTTGCAGCGCGCGGCCGGCGAGGCCTTCCTCCCCTTCCTCCTAGGCAGAGGCGGCGACGAGGAAGTGATGTAAGGAAGATGCGCCTCTGGCTCCGGGCCCTTCCGGGGGCGCTGCCGCTGCGTCTTCATGGGGGCCGCCCTCGTGGCCTCCCCCCTCCTCCTGCTCCTCCTCGGGTCCGGGAGCCCGCCCCGTGAGTCCCCTCTTCCCTCCCCCGTTCCTCCGCGCCGCCGGCTGCCTGCGGCGACACGGCGGTGGGGCGGGACAGCGCCCCTCCCAGCCGGGCACGCCCCTCTCCGGGAACGTCGCCCTACGCGACCGCGTAGGTCGCTTAATGGGGAAGGCCGGCCCTGCTGCTAAGTATGTGTACCTGTAATCCGCTCTGAGTCCCCTTCGGGGTGAGAAGAGTGGAATATAAATAAAGTGTAGTACTATTATTATTAGTTTAACAGTACTTTAAGTGAAATAGCTCATTGCTATGGACATATGGGAGCTGTAGGTTTAAAGAGTCCTTAGCCTTCTGTGCCAAAAAGTGCTGGTGCCTTACCAAACTATCTCCCAAAATTCTAAAGCATCGGGCCATGGCAGTTAAAATGGTGTTAAAATGCATTAATTCTACAGTTTAGAGATGCACCTTGGAATATAATAATGCAAAGAGGTGTTCATATAGATCAGGTATGGGCAAACTTCGGCCCTCCAGGTGTTTTGGACTTTTGGTCCAAAACACCTGGAGGACTAAAGTTTGCCCATACCTGAGTTAGGTAAATCTCTTGTAATACGTCAGTATGCTTTAGGCATTATTGGCCTTCTTCAAAAACCAAGACACAATATGTTTTTCTTTTAAAGATGCTTTCCAATCTTACACACAGTCATTTTTAAGAGACAGATACTCAGGCCAAACTAGATGAGATGACCAAAGTTCACAAATTGCCTTTTCATCCCTACTCCAGCAAATATCAGCCATGGGGAGTTTCATCTTTATAGAGGTCAAAGGATGGTGAAAGGAAGAGTTTAGCTCTATTCCTTCTGCCATTTTATCATAAACCCCGGACCGAAGACTGGAGACCTCGGTACACTCCTTCTATACCTGGGACGACGTCCTCTTCCACCGAGCACGCAGCTTCAGGAGGGACGCACATGGAGCGGCGAGGGAGGAAGGGGACACCCGCCTAGCCAGCCAGATCAGCCAAATCAACCCTGCCGATCAATGGGGTGACAGATGTCGCAGCCAGATCGCCCTCACATCCATGCCATTTTATCAATTGAACTTGGAACACCTCAGCAAGCGAGAGTCCAAATTTGCCAGGCTTAAACCTCAATGGCTGATACCAAATGAGAAACTCCCTCCTGGGCACACAGAAAACTGGGCAACTTGGAAGGCGCTGAACAGACTGCGCTCAGGCACCACGAGATATAGAGCCAACGTTAAGTGGAATCCATGACATGCGAATGTGGAGAAGAGCAAACCACAGACCACCTACTGCAATGCAACCTGAGCCCTGCTACATGCACAATGAAGGACCTTCTTATAGCAACACCAGAGGCACTCCAAGTGGCCAGCTACTGGTCAAAGGACATTTAATCAAATACCAAGTTTGCAAACTTTGTGTTTTGTTTGATTGTTTGTTTGTTTAATGCAATACAACTGTTTGGTTCACTCCTGACACGATAAATGACATCTATTCAAAGGGGAAAATTATAGACACATACCAACAGAAGAGAAAAAAATCTAATGATCATGCAAGCAAGTCTTCCTCATATTGTTATTATTGAACGTAAGATCTGCTTTGGCATATGGCAACTCTATGAATGAGACCCTCATCATCAAGAGCCCTGCTCAGATCTTGCAAGTTTAAGGCCATGGCATCTTTGATGTAATCAATTCATCTGCAATATCATCATCAATTTATTTCTTATTAATCGCCCTCCATCAAGATGCTCCAGGCAATTTACACAGAAACAGTAAAACCAGATAAAACATACACGGATCATGAAAATAGAAGTTACATATCAAATGCTTTAATGAAAAACCAGGTCTTGAGAGCCTGGGTGAAATGACGCAGATTGCACATCGCTCTCATATATAGAGGCAATGAGTTCCACAGTGCTGGGGCAGAGATAGAAAAGGCCCTATGCCTCGTATTAGTAAAATGTGCTTCTCTTGGGCCTGGAATGTAAAGCAGATTGCATTAGGAAGGTCTAAGTGACCACAGATGGCCATAAGAGGAGAGGCAGTCTTTGAGATATATCGGACCCTGGTCATACAGGGTCTTAAACGTCAGGACCAGTGTCTTATAAAGACTCCGATATTCTGTTGGCAGCCAATGCAACTGTTGAAAAACTGGCGCTATACGGCATTTCAAGGGTGTTAGTATAAGCAGCCTAGCTGCCGCGTTCCAGACAGTGCGGATCTTCCGAGTCACAGACCTGGGAAGGCCAGTGTATAACGCATTGCAATACTCCAGTCTAGATGTCACCATGGCATGAATGACTGTCGCCAAGGCCTCCCTTGTGAGGTATGGTGCTGCTTTGCCTGGCGGAGATGAAAGAAGGCCTGTTTGCTAACAGTGGCAACCTGGGTCTCCATTGACAGGGATGGTTTTCTTTTACGATATTTTACATTTCAGTGAGCATTACTGTCTAGTCCTTTCCAATGAGTGACATAATCTCATGATATGAGATAATATCACCTAGAACAGTGATTCTCAACCTTCCTAATGTTGCAACCCCTTAAAACAGATCCACATGTTGTGGTGACCCCCAACCATAACATTATTTTTGTTGTTACTTGCTACTATTTTGAATTGTTATGTAAATATCTGATATGCAGGATGTGTTTTCATTCACTGGACCAAATTTGAAACAAATATCTGTTATGCCCAAATTTGAATACTGGTGGGGTTTGAGGGGATTAATTTTGTCATTTGGGAGTTGTGTCCAGAATTAGATTCAGTATTCCAGGTATGGTCTGACTAAGGCAGAATAGAGGGGTAGCATGATTTCCCCGGATCTAGACACTATACTCCTATTTATGCAGACCAAAATCCATTGACTTTTTAAGCTGCCGCATGACATTGTTGGCTCACGTTTAACTTGCTGTCCACAAGGACTCAAAGATCTTTTTCATATGTACTGCTCTCGAGCCATGCATCCCCCATCATGTATCTTTGCATTTCATTTTTTCTGCCTAAGTGGAGTATTTTGCACTTGTCTCTGTTGAACTTCATTTTGTTAGTTGTGGCCCATCTCTCTAATCTGTTAAGATCGTTTTGAATTCTGCTCCTGTCTTCTGGAGTATTGGCTATCCCTCCCAATTTGGTGTCTTCTACAAACTTGATGATCTTGCCTTCAAACCCTTCATCTAAGTCAGGGATTTTCAACATTTTTGAGCCACGGCACATTTTTTACATTTACAAAATCCTGGGGCACACCACCAACCAAAATTACACAAAATGACACTATATTTAATATGTTTTAAATGTATTTATACAATCAGTGTGAAACCTGGGCCTGTTAAGTCTTTTCTTTTTTCTTTAGTCCACCACTCATATTAGGGCCTTCATCTGTGTCATATTTTTGTCCAGGCCCCTGTTCGGCATTTGCATTTTACCTTCTCAAAAACTTCTCTATCACTGTCACTCGCTTGTCTTGCTGTGATCCCAAATTGCCACTGTCACTTGACGCGCAGCTGCAGCACTAACTCTAACTTTGTTTACTTAGCTGCGTCTGAGCGAATCCAAGATGGCGCGACCATAGCACTCTCGTGTCACTTCTTAGGTGACACGAGAGTGCTATGGTTCCATTTCTTAAAGGGACAGATGCGCCTTATAATGTATATATGAATAAAGTTTGAAAATAATTTCCCACAGCACACCTGGTGATCTCTCACGGCACACTAGTGTTCCACAGCACACTGGTTGAAAATCACTGATCTAAGTCATTAATAAAGATGTTGAACAGAACCGGACCCAGGACAGAAACCTGCAATGGCACTCTACTCCTCATTTCTTTCAAGGATTAAGAGGCAGCAGTGGTGAGCACCTTCTGAGTTCGTATACCACGGGTATACACGTATCCCAGTAAGTCACAGACAGGCAATACCTTGCTATCCTATACTATTGTCTTTTCACCACAGACTGCATGCAACTGCCCATTTACATACAAATTCCCCACACGGGATTTTAAAGATTGCTTTAATATCAGCAGCAAAGCTACCATGACAGACTTTCAGTGCATTACTCCTAAGGAAGGTATAGGGACCTATCCAACTATTCCTTCCACAGCTCCAAGTAGATGAGCATCAATTACTCGGAGTGCTTCTGGTTGTTCTTCCTGATGGCATTCTGCTTGCCAAAAGTCACCAAGTAAATCACACACTGCTTTAAGAATCCATTACATTTCCAAAAGGGAAAATTCAAATGGATTTGGAGGGGGAAAGATGATGCAGCAAAAGAGCCCCTCTGTGCATGAAACTAGTCCCAGAGTAATGAAATGAGAAGGAGGAAGAGAGTCACTGCAACAAAAAAAATCATCAGAGAGCCTCCAGGAGAGAAAATAACATGCAATGAGCCAGGGATGTATAAACCTGGGAAATATTTAGCAATGCACATGGCAAAGATATAAGTGTAAAGTTTAATTCTCAGTTTAGCACAACATTTCTTGAGTGCCAATACTTTAAAAGATGGTGAATCAGCACCAATGGAGGCATAAATAGCCCTATGCGCAGTTGGCCACAACAGATTTAATTTAATCAGTATTACTCCCCCATCTACACTTTATCCTGAAGTTCTTCTTTGCCTGCCAACCTTTGTGCCAGGTAAAAGCACTGCACCAATTTGAATTTCTGGTTCATTACTTTTTCCTCAGGGGGAAAAATGCATACGGATTATCTGGGTTAACAAAACAAGCTACCTTTGAAAGCTACCTGACCTGCCAAGTCCCAGGTCATTTGAACAAACAAAATCCTCTGGGGTTAAAAAGAAAGCTAGAGATGAATAGGTGTCAGTGAAAAGAAAACTACTGTAGATCCACATATCTATTAAATAGGTAACCATTTTACAAGAGGTCAGTGTTAGATTTATGTATGAACTACGTAAATTGTAGTTTGGGATCCACAGATTATGTGGGGGGGGGGGGTGGATGCTCATCTCCATTCTAAGCCGAAGACCTGGTGTTGTCCATAGACACCTCCAAGGTCATGTGGCCGGCATGACTGCATGGAGTGCCGTTACCTTCCCGCAGAAGCAGTACCTATTGATCTACTCACATTTACATGTTTTCAAACTGTTAGGTTGGCAGAAGCTGGGGCTAACAGCAGAAGCTCACCCCGCTCCCTGGATTTGATCCACCGACCTTTTGGTCAGCAAGTTCAGCAGCTCAGTGCCTTAACTCACTGCGCCACTGGGGGCAGGTTATAAATAAAGTTATTATTATTTGATACACAACAAGATAAGTACACAGCAAACAAAATAATTATGCTGGCTTTTGTATTGGATCACACGTCGGAACCTTTCCAAGTGTCTAGGACTGTGTGATGTATCGACTAATAATGTGTGCAGATCCAAGTAGGGTGGCCTTTTGCAGCTGACAGGTGGTAATTCTGTCGGCGCCAATTGTTTTTAAGTGCAGGCCAAAGTCATTAGGCAATGCACCCAGTGTACCAATGACCACTTTTATTGGCTTGTACCAGTCTTATTATTATTAATATATTATTATTATTTAATCCAATTCAGATCAGATAATTTGGATTTTATATAGTCTGGATGGCAGCATCTGCTCTGCGTCCAAGATGACGGCAGTCTTGAGGAAAGAGGGATGAAGGGGGGCGTCAGGCAGTGCTGTTCAAGGCCTGGGATGCCCAGTGTGATACAGCAGTGTAGAAGGGGCCTAGAAGGTGCCTACAGCTCCCAGGCCTCCTTAGCATTGAGCCACAGCGGTTATAATAGTGTCAAACTGCATTAATTCCAAGTGTAAATGCACCCTGAACCAGCACAATGAGGGCCCTTCCACACAGCCCTATATCCCAGAATATCAAGGCAGAAAATCCCACATTATCTGAGGGCCCTTCCACATAGCCATATAACCCAGAATATCAAGACAGAAAATCCCACAATATCTGCTTTGAACTGGTTTATCTGAGTCCACACTGCCATATATTCCAGTTCAGAGCAGATATTGTGGCATTTTCTGCCTTGATATTCTAGGATATAGGGCTGTGTGGAAGGGCCCTGACCCTTTGGTTCACAGAACCCCCACATCCTAGACCAGAGTATAAAGCTGCCACATCTGGCTCACTTGAGTGGGGCACGATTAATTTCAATAGACGGTGGCTTGCGGTATTTCGCTCCTCTGAATATGATTGATTAGAGGTGTCCTTGACTTCGCGGCGCCATGCCACTCCACAATGCCGTCCCTTTTGACATCTGGATCTGCAGGGTCACCCGACCCATGACTGTCAGTCGCCACGACATGAGCTCACAGACCGGACCTCACAATTGTGGGCTTTATCAGTGTGATCCCAACCAGCTCTATATTCTCCACCAGATTGCTCAATTCCAGGATCAAAGCCCATTCTGCCCTTCCAGCCTCCCAATGCGTCACTCCTCCTCCGTTTCTCCAACAGCCCTTTAAGCAAAAACTTTGCCACAACAACCCAGACCAACATCTCCTCACACCTTACCAGATGTTTACCTAGCAGTCATATTTATGCAGCAGCAACTCCAAATAGTTAGTATTTTGAAAATATGTCACACTGAGAAAGGGGCAAAAAAGGGTGTATACGAGGCATGGGCCAACTTGGGCCTTCCAGGTGTTTGGGACTCCAACTCCCACCATTCCTAACAACCTCAGGCCTGTTCCTTTTCCCCCTCAGCCGCTTAAGGCCTGAGGTTGTTAGGAATGGTGGGAGTTGGAGTCCAAAACACCTGGAAGGCCCAAGTTAGGAATGGTGGGAGTTGGAGTCCAAAACACCTGGAAGGCCCAAGTTAGGAATGGTGGGAGTTGGGAGTCCAAAACACCTGGAGGGCCCAAGTTAGGAATGGTGGGAGTTGGGGTCCAAAACACCCAGAAGGCCGAAGTTAGGAATGGTGGGAATTGGAGTCCAAAACACCCAGAAGGGCCAAGTTAGGAATGGTGGGAGTTGGCATCCAAAACACCTGGAATGCCCAAGTTAGGAATGGTGGGAGTTGGGTCCCAAAAATGGTGGGTTAGGAATGGTGGGAGTGAGTCAAAACACCTGGAGGGCCCAAGTTAGGAATGGTGGGAGTTGGGGTCCAAAACACCCAGAAGGCCGAAGTTAGGAATGGTGGGAATTGGAGTCCAAAACACCCAGAAGGGCCAAGTTAGGAATGGTGGGAGTTGGGGTCCAAAACACCCAGAAGGGCCAAGTTAAGAATGGTGGGAGTTGGCATCCAAAACACCTGGAATGCCAAAGTTAGGAATGGTGGGAGTTGGAGTCCAAAACACCTGGAAGGCCCAAGTTAGGAATGGTGGGAGTTGGAGTCCAAAACACCTGGAAGGCCCAAGTTAGGAATGGTGAGAGTTGGGGTCCAAAACACCTAGAGGGCCCAAGTTAGGAATGGTGGGAGTTGGAGTCCAAAACACCTGGAAGATCCAAGTTAGGAATGGTGGGAGTTGGGGTCCAAAACACCTGGAAGATCCAAGTTAGGAATGGCAGGAATTGGAGTCCAAAACATCTGGAGGGCCCAAGTTAGGAATGGTGGGAGTTGGGAGTCCAAAACACCTGGAGGGCCCAAGCTAGGAATGGTGGGAGTTGGGAGTCCAAAACACCTGGAAGGCCCAAGTTAGGAATGGTGGGAGTTGGGGTCCAAAACACCTAGAGGGCCCAAGTTAGGAATGGTGGGAGTTGGAGTCCAAAACACCTGGAAGGCCCAAGTTAGGAATGGTGGGAGTTGGAGTCCAAAATACCTGGAAGATCCAAGTTAGGAATGGTGGGAGTTGGGGTCCAAAACACCTGGAAGATCCAAGTTAGGGTGGGAGTTGGGAAAAATGGCAAGTTAGGAAAGTTGGAGTCCAAAACACCTGGAGGGCCCAAGTTAGGAATGGTGGGAGTTGGGAGTCCAAAACACCTGGAGGGCCCAAGTTAGGAATGGTGGGAGTTGGAGTCCAAAACACCTGGAAGGCCCAAGTTAGGAATGGTGGGAGTTGGAGTCCAAAACACCTGGAGGGCCCAAGTTAGGAATGGTGGGAGTTGGAGTCCAAAACACCTGGAGGCCCAAGTTAGGAATGGTGGGAGTTGGAGTCCAAAACACCTGGAAGGCCCAAGTTAGGAATGGTGGGAGTTGGAGTCCAAAACACCTGGAAGGCCCAAGTTAGGAATGGTGGGAGTTGGAGTCCAAAACACCTGGAGGGCCCAAGTTAGGAATGGTGGGAGTTGGAGTCCAAAACACCTGGAGGGCCCAAGTTAGGAATGGTGGGAGTTGGAGTCCAAAACACCTGGAAGGCCCAAGTTAGGAATGGTGGGAGTTGGAGTCCAAAACACCTGGAGAGCCCAAGTTAGGAATGGTGGGAGTTGGAGTCCAAAACACCTGGAGGGCCCAAGTTAGGAATGGTGGGAGTTGGAGTCCAAAACACCTGGAGGGCCCAAGTTAGGAATGGTGGGAGTTGGAGTCCAAAACACCTGGAGAGCCCAAGTTAGGAATGGTGGGAGTTGAGAGTCGAAAACACCTGGAGGGCCCAAGTTAGGAATGGTGGGAGTTGGGAGTCCAAAACACCTGGAAAGCCCAAGTTAGGAATGGTGGGAGTTGGGGTCCAAAACACCCAGAAGGCCCAAATTAGGAATGGTTGGAGTTGGAGTCCAAAACACCTGGAGGGCCCAAGTTAGGAATGGTGGGAGTTGGAGTCCAAAACACCTGGAAAGCCCAAGTTAGGAATGGTGGGAGTTGGGGTCCAAAACACCCAGAAGGCCCAAATTAGGAATGGTTGGAGTTGGAGTCCAAAACACCTGGAAAGCCCAAGTTGGCCCATGCATGAGCTATCTCGACCTACTAATTTGCATATGTATTTCTGATTGGCCAGCCTCAACATTCTAACATTCTTAAGCGGCTGAGGGAGGAAAGGAAATGGCAGTTGGTTATAATGGTATCAATCTGCGTTAATTCTACAGTGTGGACACGGTACCTTCCAGTTCTGAGAAGTGTACAAAGAAGCCAGCGCCCCTCCTTTTGCAATTCGCCTCCCCCTCACACCCCCCAAAGCTTCAAATGCAGCAAAGACGGACCATACATTGCAATCCTTGGGGGGTTTAACCCCATCATAACGAACCCCCCCCCCCAAAAAGCCCTACGCACAGACACACGCAGTTTTCCTCCTTGAACGCCCAGCAATCGCCTCAGCCTGCGCACGTGACCAATGCGGACCCCCCATTCGCTCACCATGGATAAGCCCAGGCAGAGAAGACCCCCCTCCCCACCTTCGCACATGAGACTCCCCAGGTTCCACTAGGCAGCCGCCGATTGGGAGATACCAACATATAAGCAAAGGGGTGTGGGTGGGGGGGCATATATTCCGAGGCGCGTCCTAATCTAGCCCATTACAGATCCCCACCCGCCCCCTTCGCACACCCACCCTTCTCTTCTTCGCTCCCTCCCGCTTCGAAAGGGAAGGAGGAAGGGAAGCCTGTCCCTCTGCCCGTCCCTCCTCACCTGCGCTCCAGCCCGGCCCGGTCCCCCGGTCCCCGGTTGTCACTCACAGGCGCAGCGGGTGCGGAGGGAGCCGGGCGAAGGCAGGCGAAGCCGCAGCCGGGCAGCCAGGCAGGCAACTGCTGAGGAACGCGCGCAGCGCTCGGCGGCGCCACCTCGAGGGCGCGCTCCGCCACGGCAGCGCCAACCAAGTCCTGCTACGACAGAGAGAGAGAGAGCGGCTCTCCGCCTTCTTCCTTCAGGCAGTTCCTCGCTTGTCCTGACCCATCATTGTTTGAGTCCACAGTTCTCTCTAGAGCAGACCTGGGCAAACTTCGGCCCTCCAGGTGTTTTGGACTTCAACTCCCACAATTCCTAACAGCCTGCCGGCTGTTAGGAATTGTGGAAGTTGGAGTCCAAAACACCTGGAGGGCCCAAGTTTGCCCAGGTCTGCTCTAGATGTAGGCGAACTACAACTCCAAAACTCAAGGTCAATGCTCACCAAACCCTTCCAGTATTTTATCTTGGCCATGCCAGTTCTGTGTGCCAAGATTGGTTCAATTCCATCGTTGGTGGAGTTAAGAGTGCTCTTTGATTGTAGGTGAACTATAAATCCCAGCAACTACAACTCCCAAATGACAAAATGGCAGGCCGGACACCATACCCGATTGTTTCCATCAATGCCTCGAAGCCATGACTGGATGGCTGTGCACCAGCCGGTTGAAGGTGAATCCATCGAAGACAGAGATCCTATGGCTGGGTCGTCCTGGTATGGGTTGAAGGTGAATCCATCGAAGACAGAGATCCTATGGCTGGGTCGTCCTGGTATGGGTTGAAGGTGAATCCATCGAAGACAGAGATCCTATGGCTGGGTCGTCCTGGTATGGGTTGAAGGTGAATCCATCGAAGACAGAGATCCTATGGCTGGGTCGTCTTGGTATGGGTTGAAGGTGAATCCATCGAAGACAGATCCTAGATCCTGGTATGGGTTGAAGGTGGGTCGAAGACAGAGATCCTATGGCTGGTATGGTATGGGTTGAAGGTGAATCCATCGAAGACAGAGATCCTATGGCTGGGTCGTCCTGGTATGGGTTGAAGGTGAATCCATCGAAGACAGAGATCCTATGGCTGGGTCGTCCTGGTATGGGTTGAAGGTGAATCCATCGAAGACAGAGATCCTATGGCTGGGTCGTCCTGGTATGGGTTGAAGGTGAATCCATCGAAGACAGAGATCCTATGGCTGGGTCGTCTTGGTATGGGTGAGTGCCGGTTGCCTACCCTGGATGGCGAGCGGTTAAGCCCATCGTCTTTGGCAAAAAGCCTGGGGGTTCAATTAGACCCACTGCTATCGATGGAGACTCAGATCTCCACGGTTAGCAGGACAGTATTTTTTCATCTTCGACAGGCTAGGCGACTGGCTTCTTACCTATCCAGGAATGACCTCGCTATGGTGATGCAGGCAACGGTCATCTCAAGGTTAGACTACTGTAACACCCTCTACATTGGCCTTCCCTTGTCGACAACCCGGAAACTCAAGCTGGCGCAAAATGCTGCCGCTCAATTGCTGGTGGGAGCACCTGCGAGAGAGCACATCACACCAATCCTACAGCAATTGCACTGGCTGCCAATAGAATACCGGATTGTTTTCAAGGTGCTGGTTTTGACCTTTAAGGCCTTGTATGGTCTAGGGCCAGTGTACCTGAGGGACCGCCTCACCCCATACGTTCCCCCGAGATCTCTGCGCTCAGAAGAATAAAACCTTCTGGTGATTCCATCAGTTCGTTCCTGTTGCCTCTCAGTGACAAGACAACGAGCCTTCTCCGTGGTGGCACCGACGCTATGGAACGCGTTACCAGATGACGTTCGGGCTATCACGGAGTTAGCCCCCTTCCGGAGGGCCTGCAAAACGACCCTTTTTAAGCAGGCCTTCAATCTAAGTCCCCCGGATAACTCTGACCATGTCCTTGTGTTTTATATAACAAAGTGTTTTATCTGCATTTTAATCTGTTGTTTTATGTAAACCGCCCCGAGCCTGCAGGGAGGAGCGGTATATAAAAATGAGCGGTATATAAAAATGAGCGGTATATAAAAATGAACAAAAAGAATTACAAAATCAATCCCTACCCCAACCCCACCAGCATTCAAATTTGGGCGTATCGGGTACTTGTGCCAAATTTGGTCCAGTGAATGAAAATTTGTTGTTTATTCATTCTGTCGCTTCCGACTCTTCGTGACCTCGTGGACCAGCCCACGCCAGAGCTCTCTGTCGGCCGTCACCACCCCCAGCTCCTTCAGGGCCAAGCCAGTCACTTCAAGGATACCATCCATCCATCTTGCCCTTGGTCGGCCTCTCTTCTTTTTTCCTTCCTTTCCCCCAGCATCATTGTCTTCTCTAAGCTTTCCTTTTTCTCATTATGTGGCCAAAGCACTTCATCTTAGCCTCTACTATCCTTCCCTCTAATTAGCAGTCGGGCTTTATTTCCTGTAGTATGGACTGGTTGGATCTTCTCGCAGTCCAAGGCACTCTCATAATTTCCCTCCAACACCACAGTTCGAAAGTGTCTGTCTTCCTTCGCTCAGCCTTCCTTATGGTCCAGCTCTCATGTCCATAAGTTACTCTGGAGAATACAATTGCTTTAACTAGAGGATGAAAACTTTGCTCTCCACACGTTTAGTGAAGTTTGTGGAGGGGTTTTGTTCCCCTTCGAAATCCTGCAATTTGGTGCTGCCTGGAAGCACCCTGGCTGACCATAATTGGGAGGGGGGGGTGTATATTGTTGTTGTTCTTTTTAGCTTTACTTATATCTCACCTTTTCCAGGTGACTTACAGATTACAATGATTTTGGTATTAAAAATATACAAAAAGTAAACATTAAAATAGAACTAAACTGTTAACCATCTATATAAATAAAAATGTAATGTTCATTTGTGGGAGTAACATAACTCAAAAACCACTGAATGAATTGACACCAAATTTGGACACATGTTGAACTGGTATAGAGAACTACCTTTTCAGTTGGTCAATGAATTGAAATGTTTACGGCCCTTTTTCTTGGATGTCTCACTTCTACCTCCATTGAGCTCCCTCCAGACTCAAAAATGTGGACGATCAAGTCCCATTTTATTATATGGCAAAATCAAAGGTTTTTTATTTTTTATTTTGGGGGTGGAGATATTTTCAAGCTGTTGAATATGGAGATCTAGTTGTGTATGTTGTTATTTACTTATTGATGTATTTATTCCATTATAGTGAGCTAGATAATATATAGAATATAGAAAAATAAATTACATTACAGGCGACAGGTAAAAAGAAAGGAAGGAAGGAACAAGCAGAGTGATGACAACCTTGGCCTCAAGTCAATCGCCTCCATTCAATTATGGCTTTTAAGTAGTCCAAAAACCCCACTACAAAATTAGAGGTTTAACTCCTTCTTATAAGCATTTAGTATTTAACTCTGAGTGATGAGAGCCAGACATCAACAAGACTTCACTGGTTTGAAATTGCATTACATAGTCCATTGTAGATGGGCCCACTGTCAAGGATCTTTCAGCACTTTTGAGACTAATTTAGGAAAAAATGTCAATAGAATAAGGTTTGTAGATGTAAGTTTACTTCGCCAGAAGCACAAAATGAAGTCCTTACACAAGTCCTGCCCTTTTGATATGTTGTTGTTGTTGTTTTACTTCAAATGGTGGGTATTGTTGTCAGATTCTTGCATTTGAAAAGTAATTCATGAGTCAACACAAGATGTATTATTGCAGTTTGAGATGACCTGCGGTGTGGCGTGCTTGACACCAGATGGCGCTGTCTCAAGACTGCTGAATAGAACTTTGAGGAGTTTCAGTTGAAAGTGACAGTTGGGATCTGACAGTTGGGATTAAATATCTGTGAGGAAAGGATGTTTAGAAAGGTAGCTGTGATTGCTGTTGTTTTTCCATGCTTAGCTTGTTATTGTTAAATACAATTCAATACAAAGTTATATTTTTACCTTGTGAATTGAATGAGAGTGTCATTATTCACACGAACAGAGACTGGAATTTATTGGGCCGATGGGGAATTAAACTTCTATATTTCTGTTGCCTATTCCGCTGTGGCATAAATACTCGACGCCGAAGAATTGTAGCTTGAGAAATTGTTGTTTTGAATGCTTTTTGTAGTTGCCTTCGCGTTGCCTTTTGGGTCTGAGCAGAGCAAGAGAAGGACACCAAACTCATAGAACGACAACAAGCATTCCTCAAGCTAGAATATCTACCATATCAGTAAAAAAAACAAAAACAAATCAACAAGGCAAGACTTGTACCCAGGACTAATACGTTACAGAGCAGATTAAAGGCAGGAGATGACAGAATCCCACTCGTGGTCACACATCACTCCCAACTGAGGCCACACAGTTGTATCATCAATTAAAGGCCTTTTCCTAGGTGCTTAATTGAGTGCATCTGAAGAATTATGCTTAGGTCTACAAAAGCTTATGCTGTCAACAGCTTTCTCTCAGTAGTTTTGAAAGTGCTTACAAGAGCCCTTCGGTGTAAACTGGAATGAGCCTGAATGTCCCAACCACATGTGATTTGAGAAGTGAAGTAGTGTCAGGTTTGGTTAGTACATGAATGGGAGATCACCAAGCAATATCAGGGATCTATATGGAGGTCTACATCCCCCTGAAATGCTTGAGAGTTGCTGCTAATAAGAGTTAAGAGTGTACACTGACACTATGATCCAGCTTGGAACAGGTTTGGGAGGAACCGGTTCGCTGTGTGGCTGATCTGATTGCTGTACTTGGAACCAGTTTGGGTCCAGGAAAGTGATTATATTTATCATGGAATCTGGCCTCAAACATTTTGTAGTGTCTCCCCCATTTCTCTGAGAGATGAGCATCAGTGCACCAGATGGCTATAGGGCAGGCCTGGGCAAACTTCAGCCCTCCAGGTGTTTTGGACTTCAACTCCCTATTGGCTGTTAGGAATTGTGAGAGTTGAAGTCCAAAACACCTGGAGGGCCGAAGTTTGCCCAGGCCTACTATAGGGTAAAAAAATAAAAGGGACAGCGACAGTCAAGAGTAGAAGTAATCAATTACTTTTCCCAGGGGGTCGGTAAGCCCCCTGCTGCCCAGCCATACCCTTGGAACATTTTTCAGCAACCCAGTTCTGGATTCAGCAGTGTCCTATGTCTACAATGTGCTCCATATTTTGCAGAATGCATTTTGCCCTGCATCTGGAATACACTGCTATATGCCGCAGTGCCTTTTTGACCGATTGCAGACATTTTTCAGAGTTTTTAAAGGTTCTGGATATCCTTAGATGTATGTTGTAGTGCACATTGGCCATGTGTGCTTTGTGGCCATTGCAGCCTCAAGTTGCCTTCAAACTGAATTATATACTGAGAGTAGAAGGGCCCTCAGTTTCAGGCAGCTTCCTATATTTAATGATGTAGTTACGGGGTGTTGGGGTTCAAACAGAGGACACTGCTCCCCTATTCCAATTTTGTCTCTTCTTAATAAAAAATTACTTCAGTCTGCAGTTGAGCATTCAGAAATATAGGACGTAACCCTGGGTTGAGCATGGTAATTATGGCGCCACATAATGAATCCCAGCCTGACCTCCCCAATCCCCATTTAGTGTCCAGCAGCTGCTGTGTTTAATGGGAATCAGTTCCACTGCTACTCAGGAAGAGGCTGAGTGATGTTCCCACCCCCTTGCATGAGCAATCTCCAGTGCGTAAGGCAGAAACAGGGTCCCTGTTGCAATTTCCCTGGCACAAGAGACGGGGAAACAACACCAGTTAGCTGCTTCCTGAACAACCAGGGAGCAGATCCTCTTCCATCACAGCTGCTGCTGCCTGGTATGTGGGCACTGGGAAAATTTTGTGGTAGGGATCATGAATTCAAAGCAGTCATGAATGTGAAATTTAATGTTATGCATTCATAACTGCCACCATTCAGTCTTCCAAAGAAAAGGAGCAGGCAATGTTACTGGGTCCGGGCTTTAGCACAGCTGGTTAATCACCAGCAGCAATAGATCCTACCAATAGAAAGGTTGGCGGTTTGAAGGTCAGGGTGAGCACTCAACCTTCAGCCCAGCTTACTGTCCACCTAAACAGTTAGAAAACAACTGTGAATAGAAAAATTAGGCACCGCTTAAGCCGGGAGGTATTTTACGGCACCATTAAAGAAATACCAGAAAATGCTGGCAATCAAAGGAAGGAGGAAGTCTGTGATCAAGGATCTTCCTCATAGAGGATGGAGCGACAGCAGCCCCCTGTGACCGGAATCGAGCACAACCTCCAGGACACCGAAGTTGGGAAAGATATGTGTATGTGTACCTCTATCTGTTGTCTGTCCTGTCTGTTTAACAGCATTGAATATTTGCCGTGTATGTGTTCTGTGATCTGCCCTGAGTCCCCTTCGGGGTGAGAAGGGCAGAATATAAATACTGTAAATGAAATAAATAAATAATGCAAGAAATCTAAGAGTTCTAGGTCTGAGCGATTTTCCACAGCTTATCTTCTGCAAGCCTCCAGTGGTGAAGTGGGTTAAACCGCTGAGCTGCTGAACTTGCTGATCAGAAGGTCGCCAGTTCAAATCTGGGGAATGGCGTGAGCTTCGGCTGTCAGCCCCAGCTTCTGCCAACGTAGCAGTTTGAAAACATGCAAATGTTAGTAGATCAATATGTACTGCTCCGGTGGTAAAGTAACGGCGCTCCATGCAGTCATGCCAGCCACATTACCTTGGAGGCGTCTACGGACGACGCCGGCTCTTCGGTTTAGAAATGGAGATGAGCACCAACCCCCAGAGTCGGACACGAGTGGACTTAATGTTATGGGGAAACCTTTATCTTTGCTATCTTCTGCAATGCTTGAAATTTGGGGAAATTTCATGGAGGTCAGGATTCTTATTTAAAAAGCTGTTTCCTCAATTTATTCCTCTTAAAGCTATACCCTCCCACCTTTAGTAATATATTAATTGTATCTTATAATACTGCGACACAGTCTCTTTGAATTGTGTGATGCTTCATTAAACCCAGACCTTACAAATTAATACATTTGTTGTAGTCATGGGGGAAAACAGTATCAATTAATTCCTACAGCTAATCAGATAACCCCCTGCATGGCAACAACTTATCTAGAAAGTGCCCCAAGTGATTTCCGTTGATTACAGATGGAAAAGCTCCACAAAAGTAAGTGTAACGGACGTCCATGGCTCTTTGGTGATTTCATTTTCTTCAAAGACTATGCTAAACAACTTGATAGCTAGATTGAGAGAATAGATGCCATTTTTAGAAACATATTTGGGACGAAACTGAGGACTGATTGGACTGAATTACATTTAGGAATCTTGAAAGCTAGTTACCCACAATTGTGATCTTAACATTTACATTTTCATGGCAAGCGTATCTGATTCAGGATGACATCACCTTTTGCATACAATTTTAACATCCTCCAAATATTTATCACTGGCACATTAAAAATAATTTACAATGCAAACTTATACATGTCTGTTCAGTTATGCCCATAATTCACTTTAATTGAGATTATAGTGCAGAAAACATGGATAGGCTATTGATGCCAGATATTTAAAAGCAGCATGAGGAACTTGTGACCCGTTATTTAGATATTTTTGGACTCCTTACTTACTTAGGCGATCCCTCATAATCTGAGTATGATGGCCTTTGAAGTGTAGGTCTTGGCAATGGATATGTACGTGACTGTGGAGCCCTATTCTTGACCCATATGTTATTCCACAGTGAGGACATCGGTTTCCAGGTGAAGGCGGTTCCAGTCAGGGTTGGCTTGACGCACCTTCCTCTTGGCATGTTTCTCCCTTTCATCCTCCATTCATGCCTCTTCCAATTCCTCAGCACTCCTGGTCACAGCTGACCTCCAGTTAGAGCGCTCAAGGACCAGGGCTTCCCAGTTCTCCGTGTCTATGCCAGAGTTTTTAAGGTTGGCTTTGAGCCCATCTTTAAATCTCTTTTCCTGCCCACCAACGTCCCGTTTTCTGTTCTTGAGTTCAGAGTAGAGCAACTGCTTTGGGAGACGGTGGTCGGGCATCTGGACAACATGGGCACTCCAGCAGAGTTTATGGCGGAGGGCCATCGCTTCAATGCTGGTGGTCTTTGCTTCTTCCAGCACAATGACATTTGTCCGCTTGTCTTCCCAAGAGAGTTGCAGGATTTTCCGGAGCAATGCTGATGGAATTGTTCTAGGATTTGAGTGTGATGTGTGTCGATGGTCCACATTTCGCAGGCATATAACAGGGTTGGGAGGACAATAACTTTATAAACAAGCACTTTGATATCCCTACGAATGTCCCAATCCTCAAGCGCTCTGCTTCATTTGGAAAAATGATGCACTCACAGAGCTCAGACGGTTGTTGTATTTCAGTGTCAACTTATATTAGCACCAACCAACATGTCCAGTAGTAAAAGATGGTGAAAATCCTATAATGCTTGGCAGGCCACAATTTTCTCTGCCCTCTCATGGATTCTTGACTATCTTTAACATAAAATGAGATGTTTAAGCTGCTGTTTTGTACATGCTTTTATTAATAGGCTCTATGGGGTTTACTTCTGACTCTATATCCATAAAACTGACCTGTTAAGTGGCTTACTTTCCCTATTAAAAGGATGGCAGCTAGGGAAGGCAGCATTCCCATAGAGTACTTTCTCCAATACATTTAGAATGGCTTCTATAATTATAAAACTGTTTGTTTCTGTAAAGCTTACCAGAGATATTCCTTAAAGATTACATGAACTGAACTTTCATTTGTGAGGGCAGAGTTGATGAGACAATCTCTGACAGCTTTGGGAAATTATTGCAGGAAGCTTCTGTAATCTCTGCATTATAATAAGACAGAGGTTGCTGTCCCTGATAAACTGAAAGCTCTCTCCAAGAAGACTGATCATCAGCCCACTGCATGTTGCATATTTCTGTTGGATAGGGCAGTGTTTCCCAACCGGTGTGCCGTGGCACACTAGTGTGACGTGAGCGATCATCAGGTGTGCCGTGGGAAATTGGAACCTCCAATACCCTTTCTTCCCCCTCCTGCCGAACACTTTTTCTTCTCCACTCGGCTCCCTTCTTCCCAGTCTCGCTCTGCTCGCTTTGCCTCGCTTTGCTCTGGGGCGAGTCTGCGCAGTAGCGCCTGCACGGGTCACATCTTCCTCCCTCCCCCCTCCCCTCCTGAACACGCTCACGCTGCCCCCTCAGATCAAAATGGCGGCAGAAGCGGGAGTGTAGAAGAAAAAGTAAGTGTTCGGCAGGAGGGGGAAGAAAGGGCGCGAAGGGGAAGGAAGAGGTCTCTGTCGAAAGCTGGCATGGGCAAACTTGGACCTTCCAGGTGTTTTGAACTCCAACTCCCACAATTCCTAGCAGCCTCAGGCTCTTTTCCTTTTCCCCCCTCAGCCATTTAACCGGGAAAGGGCCTCAGGCTGTTAGGAATGGTGGGAGTTGAAGTCCAAAGCACCCAGAGGGCCGAAGTTTTCCCATGCCTGTTTTAGGGACCTTAAAGTGGTGAGCCTCCTTCCAACATTGTGATTCTGGATAGAAAACAAACAACAACATAGCATAACATTGTTTGAGTCCACAGTGCTCTCTGGGTGTAGGTGAACTACAACTTCCAAACTCAAGGTCAATTCCCAAGCAAACCCTTTCAGTACTTTCTGTTGGTAATGAGAGTTCAATATGCCAAGTTTGGTTCAATTCCATTGTTGCAAGAGTTCAGGATGCTCTTTGATTGTGTGTTAACTTTAAATCCCAGAAACTGTAACTCCCAAATGTCAAGGTCTATTTTCCCCAAACTCCATCTGTGTTCACATTTGGGCATATTGAGTATTCATGCCAAGTTTGGTCCTGATCCAACATTGTTTGAGTCCACAGTGCTCTCCGAATATAGGTGAACTACAACTCCAAAACCCAAGGTCAATGCCCACCAAACTCTTATAATATTTTCTCTTGGTTATGGGAGTTCTGTGTGGGAAGTTTGTGTCTTTCTGCCATTCCTGCCACGATATCTATGTTGTGTTCATCGAAACAGGTCCAGGTTTCACACTGAGTGTATAAATACATATAAAAACATATTAACTATATGTATTACTGTGTCAGAGTGTCATTTTGTGTCATTTTGGTTGGTGGTGTGCCCCAGGATTTTGTAAAAAGGTTGAAAAACCCTGGGATAGGGATTCGTATTTCAAACTGTTTACCCACTCTGAGAAGTCTTTTAAGAGGGACATTGAGCCAGCTGAGTTGTTGAAAGCTTTACTGACCAGAATCACTGGGTTGCTGTAAGTTTTCTGGGCTGTATGGCCATGTTTCGGAAGCATTGTATCCGGATGTTTTTCCCACATCTATGGTAGGCATCCTCAGAGGTTGTGAGGTCTGTTGGAAACTAGGCAAGTGAGGTTTATATTTCAACAGAAAAGAGGAAACCATGAAAATGAACAAAATCAAATCTGGAGTCGTATAGGCTTCCCTTGCATTAAAACTCTGCCACACTGAATAGCCCAAACCCAACCCACATTATTTCTTGAATAACCTATCACCAAAGCAATGCAAACATCCTGCCCACATGAGTTGGCTCTATAGGCATGTCTTTAGGAGTTAGTAGTGATCCTACCCCTTCCCAGGTTGACGTAACTCTTGGTTTACTTTTTTCAGTTGTCCTCGATTGCAAATATAATTTGCTGGATGGTGCCCTTTTTTCAGACTGACTATATCAGTGTGTGAGGGAGGAATCGCATATGTCAATATCAAAAGCATTTCTACTGGTCTTATTAAGAAAATCAGTTGGTTGTTAAACAGAAGAAGAATACGTTAATTTGTAAAACATTAATTTTGTATTTGAATTAACCTATGATTCATGATATTTTTAACAATGGTTTTAAGAGTCATTATTACAGCTATTATATAAACGGTATTAATAGTTTGAGTAAGTATCAATGTTCCACATCACTTCATTTTGTTATTTTGGGGAGCATTGGGGGAATAGGTTTTTTGCTGACCTTTTTACTTGCTATAGCCGAATTGATTTTAGAGGAAAAAAATAAGTATCACATTACTATCATATTAGTAACAATCAACTCAACAAATTAATTTTATAATACCCATTAAAATGAATGTGCATTTATGAATTAATTTTCACATGAATATTAAAGATGGTGCATTTATTTAACAGGCTGTCAAACATAGTGGCATGACTTCTACTTAACATCAGTTGTATTGTGCAGGAGATAAGCACGAGTGCCGAGCATAATTGGGATGTGGTGTTTCATAATTAACATTTAATTCTCAAGTATGATTTGTGTGATCCCTTGTTTAGAACTCCTGGTTGTTTTAATTCACACATAATCACTTTCAATAGTTACTTCAATCATACTTGACAATATTTTGTTATTAGACCATCCTATACCTTCCATAGAATCACAGAGCTGGAAGAGACCTCATGGGCTATCCAGTCCAACCCCCTGCCAAGAAGCAGGAAAATCACATTCAAAACACCCCCAACAGATGGCCATCCAGCGTCTGTTTATAAGCTTCCAAAGAAGGAGCCTCCACCACACTCCGCGGCAGAGAGTTCCACTGCTGAACAGCTCTTACAGTCAGGAAGTTCTTCCTAATGTTCAGCTGGAATCCACTTTCCTGTAGTTTGAAGCCATTGTTCCGTGTCCTAGACTCCAGGGCCACAGAAAACAAGCTTGCTTCCTCCTCCCTATGACTTCCCCTCACATTTTTATACATGGCCCTCATCACGTTTCCTCTCAGCCTTCCCTTCTGCAGGCTAAGCATGCCCAGCTCTTTAAACCACTCCTCATAGGGCTTGTTCTCCAGACCCTTGATCATTTTAGACGCCCTCTTCTGGACACCTTCCAGCTTGTTAACATCTCCCTTCAACTGCAGTGCCCAGAATTGGACACAGTATTCCAGTTGTGGTCTGACCATCATTAATACGTTTAAGGAAGCAAAGCTGATGATTTGCTAATAATGTATCTCTACATCAATCAATGTGCTCTACATTTTACCTAAATGCGGCATGAAACTAATTTCTTTCTTCTTCTATGTAATTCAACTGCCTACTTACTTATTCTTAGGATATTCTGGGTCACGTTGTTGCTTTGTTCTTAATAGACATGGTTGCAGCTCCTCCCTTTGCTCCCATCAATTTCTATTTAGTATCATCTGAAGCTATTGCTATATTTCCCTCCCAACTATTTCTGATCATTAAATGATTACATGATTCCCTTAAGCAACTCTCCCTTAGAAGAACTTCCTTGAATCACCTGGTATTTGTATCTGCTCCTACTCCTGTATTGTTGTGGTGCATAGGACTATGTAAGTCAAGGCAGAAAAGTTTGTATAGACCAATGTTTGGGCCTCCAGACGTTATGGACTTCAATTCCCAGAAATCCCAGCCAGCTTACAAGCTGTTAGGAATCGTGGGAGCTGAAGTCCAAAACATCTGGAGGCCCAAAAGTTGGGAACCACTGGTATAGACCCAACTGTGCTATACCACATTTGTGGCCCATCATTTTCAGGGACAGAAACTTCTGTTAGGAGGAATCAAGCCAAGTGTTCTGAATTAACTGTTGAAACATCTGCTTGATGCTTTTATTTTGGGCCTTTTTCTGCTTCCATGTGCAATTCATAAGTAGGTGGAAAGAAAAAGCACAGCATGTCATGTGTGCAGATGGGTTGCAACGTTCGTATACAATACGCACAAAGAGAGACTTTCAACTTAGCTGAATTTAAAACAATCCCAGCCTGGCCCCAAATGCTTCTAGTTGTCAAGCGCATATACAGTAGATGACCCAGGTTTGCCTCAAGTTGCTAGATATCCAGCAAGTGCTGAAATGTGAGGAGGCGGAAGGGCTCTCCCTCCTCAACCTGTTTGCATTGCAGCAATTAACTGCCAGAGACTCCTCTTGCAGAAGCCACTTTGCAGGGCTTCCTCATTGTTTTTCTAAGGCCTCTGAGAGTGGAAGGGCAGCCATTTCCACCCACCTGCTTTCAACATGGTTATCAAAGTGTTTGAGAAATTACCGACGTTCTGGAACAGCTTCAAGAACAGTCAGACAAAATGCCTATTCTGTGTGTGTTGCCTAAGAAGAGAATTTGATCTTCCACAAAGGAAATCTTACAAACTCAATGGTCAGGTATTTCACCCTGCAAAGTCAACATCCACAAGAAAAATGCTTCTGAACCCATACCCACGGGGAAATGTAAAAAAAC
Organism: Anolis apletophallus; assembly: GCA_030556195.1. Taxonomy (NCBI): domain Eukaryota; kingdom Metazoa; phylum Chordata; class Lepidosauria; order Squamata; family Anolidae; genus Anolis; species Anolis apletophallus. The sequence goes on from JARBWK010000010.1 coordinate 71,741,643, forward strand.
ACTGCTGCAATGCATGTTATTATTATTATTATTTTGTCAAAACTGTTCCTTTACCTACAAGCATCAGCCCAGTTGTGCAACTGAACCTATATTTATTGTGTCTGAAGTGAACTGAGGGTACAGTTATAATGTATTTAAAAACACAAAGAAAGTTAAAAACTTCCCCCCTGACCTTCCAGAAAAAGGTGAAATCCTGGCTATGGGACCAGGCCTTTGCGGACTAGACCAACATGATGGTAGAGCTATGGTTTAATGGACTCTGATGGACTCGAATGGACTGTGAGTAGGACGACGATTTAATTCTGGTGATTGTTCTAATGTTTTACTGTTTTTATGATGTTTTTATAATGTTTTATACCGTTTTTACCTAAGATGTATATTTATGCTTTTGTTGTCAGCCGCCCTGAGTCCCTCTGCAGAGGTCGAGAAAGGACAGGATATAAATGTCCGAAATAAATAAATAAACTTGGCATTATGCTAAATGTCCTTTGACCAGAAGCTGGCCACTTGGAGTGTCTCTGGTGTCACTGTAAGAAGGTCCTCCATTGTGCATGTGGCAGGGCTCAGGTCAAATTGTAGTAGGTGGTCTGTGGTTTGCTCTTCTCGACACTTGCATGTCGTGGACTTCACTTTGTAGCCCCATTTCTTAAGGTTGGTTTTGCATCTCATAGTGCCATCTCATATTCAGCGCCTTCCAAGTTCCCCAGCCTTCTGTGTGCCCAGGAGGGAGTTTCTCATCCGGCATCAGCCACTGATTGAGGTTCTGGGTTTTCACCTGCCATTTTTGGACTCTAGCTTGCTGAGGTATTCCTGCAAGTATCTTTGTGGATCTTAGGAAGCTGTTTCTTGATTTAAAGTGTTGGCTTGCTGGCTGATATCTGAACAGAGAATGGGCTAGAGATGTCAATACCTTGGTCCTTTCACTACATGCTGCGACGGATGTCAGGTGGTGCAATACCGACTAAACAGTATAATAAACGGAACATGAAACAGGGTGATAAAATGTTACAGAAGAATTCACAGCTTTTTTTAGTTACCTATCCCTATACAGATTGAGTATCCCTTATCCAAAATGCTTAGGACCAGAAGCGTTTTGGATTTTGGAACCCCTGTGTTTGCACATACTGTGCATGCATACATAATTATGTATCTTTGAGATAGGTCTCACGTCTAAACACAAAATGCATTTGTCTCATATGTACCTTGCAGACATAGCCTGAAGGTAATTTTATGCACAGTAATTTTAATAATAGTTTACATGAAACAAAGTTTGTGTATGTTAAACCACCAGAAAGAAAAGTTCTCACTTTCTCAGCAACATATGTGGACAATTTTGGATTTCAGACTATTTTGGATTCTCTATAATGGATATTCAACCTGTATTCACAAATATACAAATTGCATGAATAATAACATTACAGGTGGACATTGGTATAGCATCAATTTTCAAAGTGTAGATGTTCACCATGATGGCAATAGTCATAGCCATGCCCCCAAGGAAAGCCCAAAAAAATGCAAGCATTTGTGTTTATTCATATCAACAAACCAGTTCTATCAGTTTTCCCCATTGTCGGGAAGATGCTTTTATGAATCTAATGAGTCTTGATTGCTCATTCAAGTTCAAGGCATCCCAAAATGCTTTGCATTGAGACAACAATAATTTACAACAATGTATTGCTTCTTGAGGAAACCTCCCTTCCCAATTACCGTGGAGCCAGTATCTGAGAAGCCATGAAACACGAGGCGGCATCATCAGCTTATCTTGAAAGAATCCTGGTGCTTTGTCTCTGTGACTCTGGCCTCACTCCTGCATCGCTGGTAGTTTAACCCTTCATGACAATTTAATGTGGAAATTAATTCCAAGACACAGAATTGGATTTCACTGTCTTCCTTGACTTGCCAGATGTCCCAGTGCCGGAAATATATGTCCACTCTTTTCTCTCCCAGGATAGCCTTTTTATGATATGTAATTAAAATGTAACATAGAAGGTGACTGTTCTACTTCTGCAAAAAAAACAAACCTGAAATGTGATACTAATGTTATTTGAGCAAACTGCCCAAAGCAAAAGGACCCTTTTTGTCTGCCATCTCAGAAATGGCTGCATTTGATAAATGCCAGTTTGCAAGAAAATAAGGCCAAGGAGACACTTGAATGGGTGAAAAGAGGGGCTGCAAAATCAACAAACTTGGTTTGGAGAGGATCTTTGGTTCAGTTGCTTTGGAAGCCTCTCTTCCTGTTCCTATAAATTTAAGCATTTTGGCTCACTGTCCAAGTCAAAGTCCATCATATGAATCAACCTGACACCGCTTTGACTCATGCCAGCCACGTCTGCCTTTTTGTCAGTTTGCCCACCACCACCTTTAGCACAGCAGGGTTGATTCATATTCTCCAGTTGCCTGGAATATGGGCCAGTAATTGGAAACAATCTGATTTGCTGCCTATGTCATTCCATACTGCATAGCCTAGAAAAATAAGTAACGGCAAAAGTCATATGGCCATCATGACTGCATGGAGCACCGTTACCTTCCCGTAGAAGCGGTACCTATTAATCTACTCACATTTGCATGTTTTCAAACTGCTAGCTGAGCCTAACAACAGGAGCTCACCCTGCTCCCTGGATTCAAACCGCTGACATTTCGGTCAGCAAATTCAGCAGCTCTGTGGTTTAACTTTCTGCGCCACTAGGTGGGCCTCCTCTTAGAAAAATATTTTTTGGCAATTCAACTCCCAGAATTAATAATAATAATTATAATCATAATAATAAACTTTATTTATACCCTGCCACCATATCCCCAAAGAAGACTCGGGGCGGCTTACATGAGGCTAAGCCCAGTAGTAGTGCATACAATAAAATAACATAAAAAGCATAAAACAAACATTGTAATAAAATGAATCAAGCATAAAAATGCAATAAACAGTGCACAATAATACAATAAAAAATCAAACACAATCACAATGAGCGGGATACACACGCGAGATACAATGATAAAAACTCAGGATGAGATAGAACTAAAACAGATATATTTGTAAGGGGGAAACTCATGAACGGAGTAGCGGAGACAGTCCTTTGTACAGGCAGTGCAATATGAGGAGGAATTCCCTCACTCTAGCAGAATTCTGGGAATTGCATCCCCCAAAAGTAACTGTTCCAAAGTCAAGCTGTGGGGGTGATGTTTTCCCCTTGGTTGTAGCCCCCCTCCCCTTACAACATGTTCATTTCTCTGCAGCAGGCATGTTTTGCTTCTGCAATGCCAGCTCAGCTGGCAATGTCTTCCACTTCCCGCAAGGCTGACAGGGGAGTTGCTGCCTTGCGTTTTCTCAGCTGAGCTTATTAATTTAATGAGGAGCCACTCTTCTCCTAGCAATTACCACATCTGTAAACTCCCCTCCAACCTGAGCCTAAACATGAGGAGATTGTGAAGTGACCCATGGCTGGCTGTATGAGATGCTTGAAGTGAAAGAAAATAGATGCGAGATGTCAGCTTCCTTGGAGGAGCAGGAGATGTCTGGAATAAAACAAACAAAACAAAGGGACACGATGCTGGATGAGCAAAAGTTCACGGAACAGGCTTTGTAATGAGAACATTAATATCATCCCCATTGCGTGAAGGAATCTGGAGGTGGCACGCTTCTGCAGAGGGAAGATTTTCACCCTTGATCCTTGATCATAAGACTAGTCCAGCAAGACAATTACTAAGGAGGATCTTTTTTGATGAAAGAATGTTTCAGTGGCATGACATATCTAGCGACACCAACTACGAAAGAACAGGAGAGGGGAGCAACCACACAAAACGGTGAATGTGATGATAAATAATATTGTGAAAAATATATAGAACTCAGGACAATCAAAGCCTGGAGGCAATTCAGTATGACGAATAACCAACCCATGGACTAATACAAATAATCTGTATATCTAAAATCTCAGCCTGCGTAGGTTTGTGCTAGCAAAACTCAAAAAGTAGTTGGACGATCGACTTGACATTTCAGCACAATTTTGCATTCCAATATGTGTGTGTTTTAATAGTGAAATGAAATTTAGGCACAACGGTTTAAACACATCTGAATTTAGAGTAAAACTAGCAGTCCTGGAGTAGACAAAGTGGAATCTGTGATGCTAAAGCAACCACTCACAGCCAAGCTTTCATTTTACCTCAGCAGCAAATGAAATAACAGCCTATCACAGAGCAGCAATCATTTCACCTCAGAAGAAGAAATAACAACCAATCACAGCGCAGCTTTCCTTTCACCTCAGCAGTATAAGAAAAACCAACCAATCACATAGCTGCTATCATTTCACCGCAGCAGTATAAGAAATGAAAGCTGAGCTATGATTGGTTGCTATTGGCATACCACTCATACTGACCAACATGGTGTTCGAGTACTAACAACTTCAATTTCCAATATGCCTTGCGTTCGATACGACTATCAGTAAAGCGCAGGGGAAATCTTTCCAAGTGCGTGGTTTGATTTTAGAAAACAATTGCTTCTCTCAGGAGTACTTATATGTCGCACGCTCCATCAGATCTTTATGTTTATGCAGAAAATGGACAAACCACAAATGTAGTTAATCCACTAGATGTACAATAAAAAAAGTTTTCTGCTAAAAATCTCTTTTCTTTTCCTTTCCTTTCATTCCACATAGACCCAGAAATGCAAGGCAGGGTATTGAATTTAACTATATGTTTTCTTGGTGAGTCTATGTTCGCAACAATACTTTTATTTACTATCTCGTTCATTTCATATCAGACTGAGCCACAGCAAAGCATGGTCAGGTTTAGCTAGTAGTTAATAATGACAAAGCACTAGAAATGTGTATCTGAAGGATAACTTAACTCAAAGAATACAGGGCAATTAAATCTATAAGCTATGAAATATAGCTTAATTTCATCCAGTATTATGAAAGGCAGCTGAATAGTAAACAATAGTTTAAACTTAAGTGTGGATATCCATGATGAACAAAGGAGTCACAAGCAGAATGCAGTGTATTCTAAGCTTTCCATGCTTCTCCATAGAAAGACCAACTATATACAGTACACTTCACAAGCTATTCGTCATTGCCAAAATATAATTTAAATAGTTATACAGGCTATAATAAAGCCGTACTTCCTGAAATGTGGAGCATTTTAATGAGTTTTCATCAGTAGTTAGATGAAAATAGCATTTTCTATAATTATTCAAAGGTCATAGATGAAATATTCCAGACTCTAAAGCTGCTGAATTAATTATAGTAAACAAAATGTAACAAAAACTACATATAAAACAGAAATGTATTGTACTAGACTTCCCACCTCACAAGATTTTTCATAATATTATTTATTATCACATTCTTTTCTTTTGTTTGTTTGGATTCCCTCTCTTCCTCCTGCGGTCTTCTTGTTTTGAGGCCTTCTTGTATTACTTACAACAGCGCTTCTCAACCTGGGGGTCACCAAAGATTATCAGAAAACACAGCATTTTCTGTTGGTCATGGGAGTTCTATGTGGGAAGTTTGGCCCAATTCTATCATTGGTGGGGTTCAGAATGCTCTTTGGTTGTAGGGGAACTATAAGTCCCAACAACTACAATCCCCAAATGTCAAGGTCTATTTTTCCCAAAATCCACTAGTGTTCACATTTGGGCACATTGAGTATTCATGCCAAGTTTGGTCCAGATTCGATCATTGTTTGAGTCCATAGTGCTCTCTGGATGTAGGTGAACTACAACTCCAAAACTCAAGGTCAATGCTCACTAAACTCTTCCCGTATTTTCTGTTGGTTATGGGAGTTCTGAGTGAGAAGTTTGTTTCAATTCCATTGTTGGTGGAGTTCAGAATGCTCTTTGATTGTAGGTTAACTATAAATTCCAGAAACTACAACTCCCAAATGACAAAATCAATCCCCCCCGCCCCGCCCCAACCAGTATTCAACCCAGATCAAGTATTTGTGCTAAATGTGGTCCAGTGAATGAAAATATATCCTTGCATATCAGATATTTACATTATGATTCATAATAGTAGCAAAAATACAATTATAAAGTTGCAGCGAAAATAATGTTATGGTTGGGGATTACCACAATATAAGGAACTATATTAAGGGGTCGTGGCATTAGGAAGGCTGAGAACCACTGACCCATAATAATCTGACAAGTTCTCTGCCAGTGAATGGAAAATAAGCCAAAACTCTGTACTTGCTAAAACTACGAGGGCGGGTCAATAAGTCCGTGACTTTTTGAATTTCCCACCTCTTAACTGAAAGGGCAACACTGCTCCTGTCAACAGGCATCTGTCAGTTGACTCCTGTCAAAATTTGAACAAGCTGCATCATTTAGTTTGTGTTTGACAGCCATTGATAGCAGACTACCATGTGATTTGAGGAGAAAATAGAAAAAGGTGAATTTCGTGTGCTCATTAAGTATTATTTTTTGCGGGAAAAAACCATCACTCAAACCAAGGCTAAGCTTGATAAATACTATGGGGACTCTGTACCATCAATTTCAATGGTAAAAAAGCGGTTTACTGAATTTCATTGTGGCTGTACAAGCATAGAAGATGCCGAATGTTCTGGACGCCCAGTTAAGGTCTCTACACAAGAAACAATTGAAAAAATTCACGATTTGGTGTTGGCCGATCGGAGATTGAAAGTGTGATAGATTGTGGAAGCCATAGACATCTCACATGACTCAGTGGGTTCAATTTTAAATGATCACTTGGGTATGAGAAAGCTTTCCGCAAGATGGGTGATGCATTTGCTCACAATCGACCACAAACGCAATCGTGTGACAATTTCGCAGGAGTGTTTGGTGTTGTTCAACCGCAATATGAACAAGTTTTTTCGCCGTTTCGTAACTGTGGACAAAACGTGGATTCACCACAACACACCAAACAGCAAACAGTGGTCAAAACAGTGGGTTTCTTGGGGTGAATCGGCGCCAAAGAAGGCCAAGGTGGGTTTGTCAGCCAATAAAGTCATGGCGACCGTTTTTTGGGATGCACGTGGTATAATCCATATTGGCTACCTTCAAAAGGATAAAACAATTAATGGCGAATATTATGGCAACTTATTGGGTCGATTTAATGAGGATTTAGAAAAAAAACAACCATATTTGGCCAAGAAAAAGTTCTTTTGCACCATGACAATGCAAGGGTGCACATGTGTGCAGTTTTCCATGGCAACAATCCATGAATTGGGATATGAACTGCTCCCTCATCCGCCCTATTATCCGGATTTAGCCCCGGGTGACTATTTGTTTCCAAACCTGAAGAAATGGCTCGGCGGAAAGAGATTTGACTCCAACAATGAAATCATCTCACAAATAACTATTTTGATGACCTCGACAAATCTTATTTTTGGAAGGGATAAAAAAATTGGAGAAACGTTGGACAAAGTATATAGAGCTCAAAGGAGACTACGTTGAAAAATAAAATGATTTTTTATCTAAAAACCTGTGTTTCATTCAAAAAGTCACGGACTTATTGACCCGCCCTCGTACAATGAGGAACATTTGGTCCTCCAATTATTGCTGAACTGCAAATCTCATGCTGTTTCATTGCTGGCTGTGCTTGTAAGAGCTAATGGGAGTTTATAGTCAACAACAGCAATTCCTTCGTCTCTTTCTCTATACTATGCAAAATTCTTTTACTACGTTCTTAATTTTGTATTTCCTCTCTCTTCCTAGTTAAAGACACTCAGGCATTGCAACACCCGTTTTTCGTAAGGGAATATTTCCATTTCCTTTAGCATATTGGTTGCCCTTTTCTTCACCTCCCACCCCCACACACCATATTTTGATGTTCAAGTGTTGATTGAAACTGTGCAAAATATTTTCAAGCATGGCTACACCATCAACTTGTATGATGGGATTATAAAACTGGTTTGCTGGAGCCCAGCAATTATTATTACTCACTTACCAGTCACTCACGCTTTGAAATATTAAGGGATTTCAAGTAACACAGATCAGTTGTAAGGTATAGCTGAGGCATTGTTCAAACCTTGGATGTGTCACAGGATCCAAGCCATCCGTTTAAGGATACACACAGTTCAGTTTCCCTTCAGAATGAAATGATGGGTCCATTTGGCTATTAGTCTTTCTTGCTAATAGTAATCTTTGGTATGGGAATACTGAAAACAATTTATGCCGAAGTTCAAAGAGTGTTGCCAATGTCAAACTGGCACTAATCCTGACTGCAGGAATATATCATTTCAACTTATAGTGCATGGCTATGTATGTGTGTGTGATTTGCACTGTAAGCATCTTTCTGCCCCATATTTTCGTGCTACAGAAGTATGGATTTCATAGGTTAGATCACACAAGGGAGGAGGAGCAAATATCTAGATCAGTGAACTTTTCCAATGCCATGACCCCTAAATACAGTACCTCATGTTGTGTTGACCCCCAAACATAAAATTATTTTTGTTGCTACTTTTCTTACTGTTATGAATTGTAATGTAAACATCTGATATGCAGGATGTATTTTTATTGTTACAAATTGAACATAATTAAAGCATAGTGATTCATCACAAAAACAATACATTTGGGGGAGTATGGACAACGGATGATGGGATTTGCAATGTCTTCAGCCAGGGCCGTAGCCAGGATTTTGGTTCGGGGGGCTGAGACTGGGTGGAAGAGGGTTTACCCTAGCAAACCTTTTGTATTGTTATCCCAATAACCCCATGAAGGTGGGATATAATGAGCATGGTGATCAGATCATGATATGAATAAACATAACAGTTTAAATAATGTACCAGTAAGGCCTTCTCGCGGACCATCCTGAGAATTTCGGGGGGCTGAAGCCCCTTAGGCCCCGGCTACATGCCTGCCTTCAGCTGATTCAGCTCTGACTTCCACATACCACTGAGACCCTCGCGAATTATAGATCTGGACCAAACTTGGAACAGAGAACCCCCATGACCAACAGAAAATACAGGGGGGAGGGGGTTGGGAGGAACTGTCAGTGATTTAGGGGAGATGTAGTTCACCTCCATCCAGAGGTCACTGTGAACCCAAACAACTATGGATCTGGACCAAACTTGGCAGGAATACTCAATATGCCCAAATTTGAACACTAGTGGAGTTTGGGAAAAATAGACCATGACATTTGGGAGTTGCAGTTGCCTGGAGTTATAGTTCACCTACCATCAAAGAGCATTCAGAACACCAACAACGATGGAATTGAACCAAACTTGGCATACAGAACTCCCATGACCAACAGAAAATACTGGAGAGGTTTGGGGAAAGAAGGGAAAATAGGATTGGAGTTATAGTTCACCTGCCATCAAACAGCATCCTGAAAATTTCCCCTGAACTCCTCCTGCCCATCAGGAGGCTCCGCTGGAAGAGGACAGAGAGGTGGAGGAAGAAGAGCCCAGAGTAGTAGGAGGACAGCAGGCGGGAAGAGAATGGCGCAGGGCACCGAGGCCTGCCTTCCTTCTTCCCCTCCAGGGTCTTCCTCCTCCTCCTCTCCGTTTGGAGAGCCCAAATGGAGAGGAGGAGGAAGAACCCAGAGGAGAGGGACGAATGCAGGTCTCGGTGCCACTGCCCCGCACACCTCTTGCTGCACTTCGAGGCTTCCGCCAGAAGTGGAGGCCTCGAAGGGCAGTGAGAGGAGTGCAGGGCAGGGCAGCAGCAGAAAGGCCTTTTTTCCTCTCCATTCTCTTCCGGCGGTGCCTCCAAATGGAGGTACAGGCCTTGCTGCGGGGACATGGCCTCCTCTTCTTCTTCCTCCTCGCTGCCAGATTCGCCTCCCTGCTGGGCCTGGGCCCTCCTGCATTGCCCCTAGGGGCCCGACAGCCATTGCAGGGAGGCGGAGGGGGTGGGGCCAAAGAAAGTGGCATCGCAACCCCTCGGAAATGGCCAATTGACCCCTCTGGGGGTCGCAACCCCCATGTTGAGAACCACTGCTGTAAAGGAAGAGAAAACAAAAGAGAGAGTGATTTGGCATGAAGTTGGTATTTAGCAGCATGTACCTAATTGCAAATTGAGAAGCATTCACAACCAAGGAAACAGAAATGTAGTACAGTCCCTAGAGCAGGGAATTTGGCCAGGTGATCTGTGTTTCTGTTTAGTCTGATGTGTCTAGCTCTTAATTGTTGCTGGGCAACCTCAAGGCTAAGTATTCCCTTTCTGAAACGGAGCTTCCGAATAGCAGACTTGTCTCCATGAAACAAAGACCTTCTCCACCTCTTTCTCCCCCCAGAGGATTCTCTCTCACCCTCCCTCTCTTACCTCTACATTGCGTGGCTTTCTTACAAGATTGCAATTCAACGACTTTGATATGTCCAGATACTGATGCTGAGCAGAGAATGAAAAAGATACCGCACATAGGACTTTATCACACGAGGCAGGTGCCCTCAGTGACGCAATGGGTTAAACCCTTGTCCCGGCAAGACTGAAGATCAACAGGTCATAGGTTCGGATCTGGGGAGAGCATGGATGAGCTCCCTCTGTCAGATCCAGCTTCCCATGTGGGGACAGGAGATAAACCTCCCACAAGGATGGTAAAATATCTAAACATCCAGGCGTCCCCTGGGCAATATCCTTGCAGACAGCCAAGTCTCTCACACCAGAAGCAACTTGCTGTTTCTCAAGTCGCTCCAGACGCAGAGGGAAAAAAATCACACAAGGCAGGTCAATTGGAATTGATGGTAGTCTCTATCACACAATGTCATGATATACATCCTGCTGCCAGTTTGCCTCCCCCTCATGATTCTCCTGTTCAACCATACTTATGGTTGCCTTTTGTTTGTTTGTTTGTTTACTTTTAAATATTGAAATTATAAAACTGCACTAATATATAATGATAATGGATTAAGGAACGGGCCGCCAAAAATCCGACCCCACTTCCCAGCAGTGTTGGTTGGATAACCAACTAATGGGGCAACAGTCTGCAGTGATAAGCCGGTGCGATGCGCCAGCTGCAGTACAAACAGTCACATCAACCTGTCAAAACCATAAAAGTTTTTTAGGAATGTCCAAAACAAAGCCATATGGAAACGACACACAAAGCAAACTCTACAAATTTGTGGGACAAACAGCAGGAAGAAGATTAAGAAGAATTAAAGTCCCCAGGACCAGATGAACTACATTCAAGAGTATTGAAGGAACTAGCAGAAGTCATTTCAGAACCATTGACAGTAATCTTTGAGAATTGTTGAAGAAAAGGAGATATCCCAGCAGACCTGAGGTGGGCAAATGTTGCCCTTATCTTCAAGAAGTGGGAAAAAAGAGGACCCAAACAATTACCATCCAGTCAGCCTGACATCGATACCAGGACAGATTCTGGAGCAGATCATTAAGAAAGGAATGCTCTGATTACGAAAAGTCAACATGGATTTCTCAAATACAAGTCATGCCAGACTAATCTTATATCTTTTTTTAATAGAGTTACAAGCTTGGAAGATGCAGGAAAAGCTATGGATGTAGCATATCTTGATTTCAGTAAGGCCTTCGACAAGGTCCCTCATGACCTTCTTGCAAGCAAACTAGTCAAACGTGGGCTAGCTTATACTGCTATTAGGTGGATTTGTAATTAATTAAGCAACCGAACCCAAAGGGTGCTCAGCAATGGTTCCTCTTCACCGTGGAAAGAAGTGACTAATGGAGTGCTGCAGAGTTCAGTCCTGGGCCTAGTACTGTTCTACATCCTTATTAATAACTTTGATTAAGGTTTAGAGTGCAATGCATGCTTATCAATTTTGCAGATGACACCGAATTGGGAAGGATATCTAATTCTCCATGCAGTATAGAGCGCTCCATGCAATTATGTCAGCCACATGATCTTGGAGGTGTCTACGGACAATGCCGGCTCTTTAGCTTAGAAATGGAGATGCGCACCAACCCTCAGAGTCGGACATGACTGGACTTGATGTCAGCGGAAACCTTTACCTTAGCTAATACTCCATAGGGCAGGATCAGAATTAAAAATGACTTGAACAGATTAGAGAGCAGGGCCAAAACTAACAAAATGAATTTCAACAAGAACAAATAAATATAAGATACTATACTTAGAAAGAAAAAATAAATGCAAAGTTACAGTATGGGTGGTTCCTGGCTTGACAACAATCCATGTGAAAAAGATCTTGATGACTTTGGGGACAAGAAGTTGAACATGAGCCAACAGTGTGATGCAGTAGCTAAAAAAGCCAATGGGATTTTGGGCTGCATCAAAAGGAGTATAGTGTCTAGAACAGGGCTGTCCAACTGGCGGCCCTGGGGCCGGATCCGGCCCCGTAGCCTGTTGGACACGGCCCCAGCTATGCCCTCAGCCGCCATTTTTAATTTTTTTTAAAAAAATGGCGGCCGGGGGGGAGGGGGAGGCAGGGCAGGGAGGAGTTAGAGAGCTAGCTCCTCCTCCCTGCACCGCCCCCTCCGTCCCCTCCGTCCCTCTCTCCGCGCCGAAAAAGAGGAGTAGGCGGTGCCAAGGGCAGCGCATCACGCCAGGCCTGTGACGCGCTGCCCTTGGCGCCGCCTTCTGCCCTTTTTCGGCGGCTCCCCGCCCCCTAGGAAGGGAGGCGCGAAAAAAGCAGTAGGCGGTGCCAAGGGCAGCGCATCACGCCAGGCCTGTGACGCGCTGCCGTTGGCGCCGCCTTCTGCCCTTTTTCGGCGGCTTTAGGAGGGGGTGGGGCCTGGGCTGGGGGCGGAGCCCGGGGTCGGGGCCCGGGGGCGGGGCCTGGGGTGGGGCCGAGCGGCCCCCGAGGTCATCAGTGACCTCTATTCCGGCCCTGGACCCGGTAGAAGTTGGACAGCCCTGGTCTAGAACAAGCAGGTATATATACATTCTGCTATGTATGAAAACATACAAAAGAAGCACGATGGGGCAAGAAAGACTGATGAGATCTGCACTCTTGAGTGTCCACCAAAATCTATCTATGGAGCCTGATTTCTATCAAAGTGTATTGACACAGTTTTCAAGTGTTTCCAACAGATGTGGTATTTTTTTGTAACCATAAATTACCATTTAAGAGTCATTTTCAGATTTTTTTAGACTTGAAACTTTGTAACTAAAATAGAGATTTGATTTAATTAAGTCTACATAAAATATAGAATGAATAATATAATTTACATTGTTTTGTGTTATGGACTTACTCTTCATGATTCACTATAAAAATGTTTCAACCATTCCCCCTCCCCAATTTTCTTTTCTGGCTGTGGGCCTATCCAAGGCCACAGGGACGGTACTCCCTGGTTCGACATAGTCAATAGTCTGTGTACTCTGCTTCACATCTTGTGTAAAGACACCATGCAAAACTAGGGGCTCTAATGCTTACACTTTCCTACCTACATCTGTGCAGTTTAAAAAGAAATGTCTAATGAACACATTTTTTGAAAAGTGGACTATAATTTAAAGAATTCCCCAAAAGACCTGGTGGTTTGGGGTGTGATACTTAATTGCTAACTACTTTATTGAATATGTTTAACAAAAGTATGAACCACAATATGGACTTGAAACAGGGTAGCAAGAGCTTGGAAAACCTATTTTGTGGACTATAATTTAAAGAATTCCCCAAATAGTATACCTGGTGGTTTGTAGGCCACAAAAGTAAAATCTATCAGCCGTAGCATTAAGCAAGGCTCTCTCAGTGGACTTGATACTGGAGCACCAATCTGTATTCTACTCCAAATTGATAATTAAGTGGCAGGAACATTTATTGCTGCACGGCTACTGATAAGCACATTTTGGAAGCAATCTGGAAGTGTTCTCCCTTGCCTTCCAACCTCTGTGTAGGAAAATTGGCTTTGCCATGAAATAGCATAAAGAGCACAGATTGGAAGAAAGATCTGAAATACATATCAGAATCAAAAGACTCTGTACGAGGTAGAAGAATCCAGCCTCTCTTGAGCAGTGCTTGCTTTGTTATTGGTTATTCTGGTAAAGGTAGTAAATAACAATTCTTCAGAGTTTGTAAGTCTGATATAAAGCCGATCATTTCCTAAGCTGCTTTAGGAATAGTTTCCATGAATGGAACTGACCTTATCATAAGGTGAAGTCAGGAAATTGCCTCAGCAATTCAAATAAGGTTCAGTTACCGTACCCGTTTCTATGTACAAAAATGGAAAGTGGACAACATTTTGTTCTCTGCCCCAGAAGCAAAACGTCATCAACTGGTCCTGCCAGCATAAACACCAGCTGAATTTCAGTGTTGCAGTTATACATTTATAAACAAGAGCAATTGTTATCGAGCCATGACCCCCCCCCCCCCCAATATATATTCATAGTTCACCAAGAGACCAGGAAAACAACATTTTTTCCTTTTTTATTAAAATCTTTTCTGGAGATCTGAAGTTGCGAAATGTTAGAGCAGTGATTTTCAACCAGTGTGCCGGGGAACACTAGTGTGCCGTGAGAGATCATCAGGTGTGCCGTGGGAAATTATTTTTGAACTTCATTCATATATAAACTATAAGGCGCATCTGTCCCTTTAAGAAATGGAACCATAGCACTCTCGCGTCACCTAAGAAGTGACGCGAGAGTGCTATGGTCGCGCCATCTTGGATTTGCTCAGACGCGGCTAAGTAAAGAAAGTTAAAGTTAGTGCTGCAGCTGCGCGTCAAGTGACAGTGGCAATTTGGGATCACAGCAAGACAAGAGAGTGACAGTGATGGAGACATTGACATTGCTCCCGTTTTCAACCACATATCTGTGTGAGATGAGCTTCTCAAGCTTGACTGCAATAAAAACTAAAAACAGAGAGAGACTGACAGCTGTTGAGCAAGAGCTTCATGTGTGTCTTTCTACCATTCCTGCCAGGATATCTATTTTGTGTTCATCGAAACAGGCCCAGGTTTCACACTAAGTGAGTGTACAAATACATTTAAAAGCATATTAACTATATGTATTACTGTGTTAGAGTGTCATTTTGTGTCATTTTGGTTGGTGGTGTGCCCCAGGATTTTGTAAATGTAAAAAATGTGCCGCGGCTCAAAAAAGGTTGAAAATCACTGTGTTAAAACACTATGAGCTGTGGAATAGACCTAGCAGCAGCGATACCCTACAAACTATCAAATCTAACCCTTTAATAAATATATATCATTTTTAAAAATTCTGTATAGTTTGTTTCTTTTCTATACTGTGTGCTGTGTCAATTCCTTATATGAAGTGTATAAACTGTTTCTAATGTTTAGTATGCATCAAAATGTAACTTGAAGGCAACCACCTCTTCATACCCCATTTTCATAATCTCTTGGGAAATAGGACCTTGACCAAGACCCTTCCAGCTATTTCCCAAGCCAGATAATTATCAGATCCATTCTGTAGTTATGTAGATGGACAATCCTCTTTACCAACAAAATAAGCTCAGGATGCCTTGATGGTCTAAATCCAACACTTTTATGTTTTTGGGCTTTACACCTTTGTCTCTCATTGAACCAGACACTTGAGTTAATCAGATGCTCAACTGCATAGCCACACCCTTGTTTCCTCATAAACTGTGCCTTCCCAGGGGGTGTCTTTGTAAGGGATTGGTTCCTTGAACAGACCAATCCCAAACTGTCATTCTTCCCATCTTGGAAAACTCCTCCTGCAAACTGTGATGTTAAGGGAACCCCTGGCCAACGGGAGAGCAATCCTAGCCTGCCTCTTTTTCAGCCAATCAGGGGAGGGAGTGGGAAGCCTGAATAGCTGTCAGAACTGTATAAGATGTCCTGTAATTTTTTATATATGTTTATGCTTATACCTTTCAAAGCAAATTGCTTGTTCCTTCATCCTTTTTGGCCAAATCGTAATAAACTTCTGTGATTCGCCTTCAACCTGGTGAGTCTGTTTCTCTGGTCTGGCTGATCTGGTTTAACATACACTCACCGGGCAATTCTTTTACAATTCTGGCTCTTTTCCTGGTCCACCATCCTCTTTTAATTACATTGCAGTGGGCCCAACCAGCAGTGCATGCTCATTTCTTCTCGAGCCCTTCTGTTACTGTACCCAATGCTGATATGGAGAGAAGGAAGTGAAGGAGAACTCCCTTGGAGATTTCATGCTTTGCTCAATAATCTTTACAAGTGAGCTTGACCCAGAAAGCAAACTGTCGGATTTTAAAGAATAAGGTTGGGGGGAGAAAGACACTTTCTGAACATAAAATTGGAAAATCAAGCAAATCCATTACTCATGAAGTTAGAGTAAAGATGAATTTCAAAGTGCACCAAAGTTAATTTTAATCTGGAAATGATACTAATACCGGCAGTCCCCAAGTTACAAACATCCAATTTACAAATGATTCATAGTGAGAGGAATCTACTTATCGGAAGGGATATTCATTCCTGAAAAGAGCTATCAAGGGAAAAGGTGTCTCCACTGAAGCTTTATCACTAATCCTTATTTCCACAACAAGCCAATTTTTTCAAAATCCAATTATCATAAGGACAGAAAGTGAGGGGAAATCTTCTGAACTGGGGCACAGGCAGCAAAACAAATACCCCAGGGATGTTAACTCTTCCCTATGCTATCCAAAGTTTGTGTGTGTGTGTGAATGTATATGTGTGTTATATATCAGTGCTGTCCAACTTCTTCCGGCCCAAGGGCCGGAAGAAATGTCACTGATCACCTGGGGAGCCGCAGGTGATCAGTGAGCGGGGGGCGTGGCCGCTCCCGGGGGCGTGGCCGGCCTCCTGCACGGCCCGCCCATTTTCAGGAGGGTTTCCCTGGTGACGTAGGGCTGGGTGACGCCTGACGTCACCCAGCCTAACGTCACCAGGGGAACCCTACCGCAAGCCTGGATGGCTGGTGGGGAAGCGAGAAGCGCCGCTCGCTTCCCCCGCCAGCCTTCCAGGCTTCGGGAGGGTTTTCCCGACTCCTGTGTCTCTCTGAGCAGAGGGACTCAGGAGCCGAGCTTAAAACCTTCCTCAAACCTGGAAGGCTGGCGGGAAAGCGAGCGGCGCTTCTCGCTTCTCCCACCAGCCTTCCAGGTTTGGGGGAGGGTTTTCGCTCAGCTCCTGTGTCCCTCTGAGCAGAGGGACACGGAGCTGGGTGAAAAACTCCCCGCCAGCCTGGATGGCTGGTGGGAGAAGCGAAAGCGCCGCTTGCTTTCCCTCGCCAGCCTTCCAGGTTTGGGGAAGGGAGCCGCCCGGCACTCGCGTCTCGAGTGCCGGGTGAAAACCCTTCCCAAACCTGGAAGGCTCGCGGGGGAAGCGAGCGCTTCTCGCTTCCCCGCCAGCCATCCAGGCTGGCAGGGGAGTTTTCCGCCGCTGCCGTGATGCCTTGGAAGGGAGGGAGGCACCGTGGGGGACCCCCTCCCTTCCAAGGCATTGGCTCCGGAGAGAGAGGGAAGAAGAGGGCGGTGCAGGGAGGAGGAGCTGGCTCACTTCCTCCTCCCTGCCCCGCCTCCCCGCCCCCCCCCCCGGCCGCCAATTAAATTTTTAAAATTAAAAATGGCCGCCGGGGGCATAGCGGGGGCCGGAGCCAACAGGCTGGGGGGCCGTGTATGGCCCCAGGGCCGCCAGTTGCCCCCCAACACTAGAAATAATGTTTCACACACACCATGGTTTCACAATTCCCATAAATGACACAGCTCTCAGAATGGGAATCCTTAGTTACTGCTACATGTGAAATGGAAATGGTGTCTTCAACAATGGCATCTTGTCGTTTTAAGATAATATGGTCAGATCTTCACATTCATTGAGGTTAGGGCCAGAGAACCTCTGCAATAGTGGGGAAATTGCAAAAAAAACCACCTTTTAATTTTGCACCGGAGAAAACATCTCTCTGGTAGTCTCTAGCGCAGTGGTTCCCAAAGTGGGCGGTACCACCCCCCTGGTGGGCGGTGGGGCGATCTAGGGGGGCGCTGGAAGGCCCAGGAGAATTTGGGGGGCGCTGAACCCCTGAAGGGGCCGGTGGCGGCGGTGGCGTGAGCCAGGTGACAGGCTACCATCCATCTGTGTGTGTGTGTATCTCGCTCTCTTCTTCCCTCCTCCTGCTCCCTCCTCCTCCTCTCACCAAGCAAGGGATAATAATAGTAATACCTTTGGGGTTCCCTTCCAACTCTTGAGTCTTATAACAATAATAATGTCCTTCAACATATTTAGTGGAACGTGGATTCAGTGCGGTAAACCAATTTATTAACAAAAAAAGAAACCGATTGCAAAATAGTCAATCGCAATGATTTGAGATTACTGCTGACGAAAATAGAGTTGAGGATGACTAGATTGGTAGCAGCATACCAGGCTCATCCTTCTCATTAAGATGATTTTGAATGTTTTTTAAAACTTTTTTTGTATTACCTTTCTATTCTAAGTTCAATAAATAGTTTCATAATTTCAAATTTCAATGTTTCTAATTTACAACTTTATTATATTTTACAAAAAAGGTAGAAATATTAATACATATATTTTTCTGTTAATTGCTATTAAAAATTTAAAAATTAATTTCTAGGGGGGCGGTGAGTAAAAAATTTTCTGCAAAGGGGGTGGTAGGCCAAAAAGGTTTGGGAACCACTGCTCTAGAGGTTCCCCAGCATTATTTTGTTGTCAACTTCCACCAGATGTTGACCATAAAGTTATGCTGGAGAACCTAGAGATTTATTTATCTATTTGCAGTATTTATATTTCAACCTTCTCACTCCGAATGGGACTCCGGGTGGCTCACAAAACATATATATATGCAGCAAACATTCAATGCCGTTTTATACACAACTAGATAGACAATTATACATAGATAAGAGGTATATTTATCGGCTTTCCCCATCTTTCAGCATCTTGGACGTTGTTGTGCTCAGTTCCAGCCACGGGGGAGAGGGGTGCTGTTACTCCATCTCCCTACCAAAGAGCTAGTTAGTAACTTCTTCCTTTTAGATTGAATCGCCAGCATTCTTTCTGGGTGCCTCAGAATACCTCCCCAGTTTTTTATGAGCAGTACCTATTTATCCAATCACTTTTTTTGCTTTTGAACTACTAGGTAGGCAGAAGCTGGGCTAAAGAACTTGAGCTCACCCTGACCCGGCTTCGAACTGGCAGCCTTTCGACCAACAAGATTGACTACAGCTGGTATTTAACCTGCTGTGCTAAAGCCGGACTCTAGAAACAGCATGCAAATTTTTAAAAATCAAATCTACAAAAGTGAAATCCGTAAATATGAAGAGCCAACTGTAAATTCATATTACAATTACAATAAAGGGATGAAAGTAGAACCTGCTGAAGTGTGGCAAGTGGCACCGCATTCAATTGCCAGGAAAACCAGCCTTGTTTATAAACTGAATGTGACAGTTCCCAAACGAAGATTACAAAGAGGTTGCCGTTCATTGGAAAAGTTCATTGGGGCTCCCAACTCTGAATAAGGCAGATGCTAATGAGATCTAGTAGCATGCAGCAGTACCAAATAAAAGAGGCAGTTTGGTACACATTGGAATATTCCAAGAGAATTAGGGATTGGGGTTGGCTTGTTTGCTTTTTAACCGTAGGTAAATCCTCCCATGTTTGCATGAATTTTTGAAAGTTTCAAGTTAATGAAGCTTATTTTCTCTCCAGTAATAACTGCATTAGTGGAGGAAGTATTTGTTCTCTTATATTGTGTATATGTGTGGGTTTGTATGCATGCAATTTGCGGTTGCTAAATCGGATTATGTTTTTAAAATATCAAATTTTCTCTGTCCATTTGGGACTGACAACCCTTTCTAAACTAGGAAGCTTATTATGGTATTGTGACAGCCTTTTCCTTAACTCTTCAGAGAATGGGTTTATAATGATTCAGATGATTATTAGTGGCTTTTATTCATCGAAACTTTGTATTTGCTGTTGTTCTCACTGTGTCTTCAACCCTAATGTCCTTCATTTGTATTAATACACAGAGCCCAGGAAGGAGCCTTTCACTCCAAAGCATTTCAGCTATTTATAAGGTTAATTTCATTCAGACTGGACTCCTTGTGCCGTCCTTTTCTTGTTAAACTACAGTAAAGGCTTCCGACTTAACAGCAATGGTGTCACTCGGTAACATCTTTGGCAAATGCAAAAATTAGGACATTTTGATATACAACATGCACTTGACCCTCTCTTGCTTTGTTCATTTTATATAAGGATGAAGTTAATTCAAGAGAGAATTCAGAAGGAAGCAGAATAACTCAGCTAATACAAGTTTTATATTCACCACAGGAATTAGTTTTCAAAGCCAGCAATTGAAGCTGCCACTGCTTTGCTTGTATCCCTGGAAGCTGCTTTAGAGGCCAAGCACTTCTTGGCTCCAGCCCTATTATCTAGTCACCTTGTAATGAAATAATTAGCAGATACGCTGCCTGGAGTAAAAAAAAACATATCCATTTGCTGGGTACTTCATATTCAGTACACAAGAATGTCAAGCTAACTGCTTTGCCTGTAAAGAAACATCCGCCTTTGCACATGCAAAAACCAAACGGGCCTATATGCCAATGTTTTTCATCCTTCCTGATGCCACGACCCCTTAATACAGTTCCTCATGTTGTGTTGACCTCAACCATAAAATTATTGTTGTTGCTACTTCATAACTGTAATTTTGCTACTATTATGAATTATAATGTAAATATTTATTAATTTATTTGTTTGTTTGTTCAATTTTATATTCCGCTCCTCCCTGCAGGCTCGGGGCGGATTACATAACATATAATAAAACACCAGATACATCAAACATTAAAATTGCATAAAACTCATATAAAAACAATGATCGGCAGACTGATTACAATTCCGGTTTCAACTAAAGGCAAGTCTAAAGAGAGCGGTCTTACATGCCCTCCGGAAAGGGATAAGCTCTGTGATCGCACGGGTGTCATCAGGAAGTGCATTCCACAATACATACTGAAAAGGCTTGTTGCCTGGTCGTGGACAGGTGGCAGGCGCGGATCGATGGAATAGCTAACAGATTTTGCTCCTCTGAGCGTAGTGTTCTCGGGGGAACATACGGGGTAAGGCGGTCCCTCAGGTACACAGGCCCTAGACCGTGTAAGGCCTTAAAGGTTAAAACCAGCACCTTGAAGATATGCAGGATGTTTTCTTATCCAGTAGACCAGTGTTTCCTAACCTTTTTGAGCCACGGCACACTTTTAACATTAAAAAAAATCCATGGGCACACCACCAACCAAAATGACACAAAATGACACTCTAACACAGTAAAGAACGGGTGAGGGATGGTCACCTGCTGGGAGCAGCTGCTGGGAGCGCTGAAGCTGAGGGAGGGGGAGGAGCCAGGCCATGCCATGCCCCGCCCCCTCCCCCCAACTTCAGCTCTCCCACAGCTTCTCCAGCCTTGAGGGGGCAGTGCCAAGCCAGCGGTGGCAGAGCCAGCACAATGCTGGCTTGGCACTGTCCCCTCAAGGCTGGAGAAGCTGTGGGAGAGCCAAAGCCGAGGGGAGGGGTGGAGCCAGGCCGCACCATGCCCCGCCCCTCCCCCCAGCTTCAGCTCTCCTACAGCTTCTTCAGCCTTGAGGGGACAGTGCGAGCGAGGTGCGGGAGTCACGGCCCCCGTCCCCGGCGCCACTCTCCACCATGACTCCCGTCCCTCTCTCACTGAAACCACACAGAGGAGGAGGAGCATGAGCAGTGGACGGGCTTCAGTGGGCGGGGCTCCTCCGTGTGGCTTCAGCGAGCGAGGGGTGGGAGTCATGGCGGATTGGAGGCTGGCTGGGGAAACGGCCGAAGGAGATGGCGCCCCAGCCCCTTCTTCTTTTTCTTCAGGAGTTCAGCAGGAGGAGGGGGAAGGAAGGGGGCAGAGAGCTTTTCTCGCGACACAGCAGGAGGTCAGTCACGGCACACTACTGTGCCGTATTACAGCAGTTGGGAAACACTGCACTAGACCAAATTTAAGACAAATATCTGATGTGCCCAAATCTGACTACTGGTGGGGTTGAGGATTGATTTTGTCATTTGGGAGTTGTAGTTGCTAGGATTTATAGTTCACTTACAATCAAAAAGCATTCTGAACTCCACCAAGGATGGAATTGAACCAAACTTGGCACACATAACTCCCATGACCAAGAGAAAATACAGGAAGGGTTTGGTGGGCATTGACCTTGAGTTTTGGACTTGTAGTTCACAGTACATCCAGAGAGCACTCTGGACTCAAACAATGATGGATCTGGACCAAACTTGGCACGAATACTCAATATGCCCAAATGTGAACACTGGTGGAGTTTGGGGAAAATAGACCTTGACATTTGAGAGTTGTAGTTTCTGGGATTTATAGTTCACCTACAATCAAAGAGCATTCTGACCCCTAACAACGATAGAATTGGGGCAAATTTCCCACATAGAACCCCCAGGCCTTAAAGGGACTCGCTAGCACGAGCCTCCCTCTATCCTCGCATCCTTACCCTCGCCTGCACATGCGCACCACACTGCCATGTGCTGAGCATTCCTGCTCCCCCCTCCCTGCTTGGAGTCTCAGTAACAGCCCTCCCCTTGGCTGAGAGGCCGGCTGAGAGGCCTGCCAATCACAGCAGAGGGCTTTTGGTGGAAGAATTTGCTCTCTATTTCCAAAAAAGGAAGAGAAGGACAGGCGGAGAAATCTTCAGCCTTCTCTGCCAAAGGGGTTCCTAAGACCATCAGAACTATATGTTTTTTGATGGTCTTTGGTGACCCCTCTGAAACCCCCTCGCATCCCGACCCCCAGGTTGAGAAATGCTGCTATACGCATACATGGGTAGAGTATAGAACACAAATATACGGCTGGAGGTCTTTGTTTAGAATGCAACCAAATTATGATAAAAGAATTAAGACATAGACTCCAAGTATCTCTCATAGCCTTCCAATACAAATTTGAACACAGTGAGGTTAAGAAAGCATGGCACGTTTAGCGGTGATGCTTTTGCATAGTGAAAAGGATTATGTGACACGTGTTGCACTATTATTCCCAGCAGCCCTGTCTGCATAGCTGTGTGTGAATAATGCTATGACTTACAGTCCAACATTTGGAGAGGACGGCATGATTGTGAAAACTGCATTGTGAAGAAAGCTGATATGAAAAATAACTCATTTCAATGCGTTGCTGGATAAGAATTCTACAGATATCATGGATGCTAAGAGGACAAATGAATGGGTATTATTGAAAACCAACCCAGATCTCTCTGTAGAAGTTAAGGTGATAAAACTGAAAATGTACTTTGGACGTGGCATGAGAAGATGTGATTGACTAGAAAATATAATAATGCTTTGTAAAGTAGATGGCTGTAGCAAATGAAGAAAACCAAATTCCAGATGGATCATCTCAATCAAGGAAGCCATGGCACTATTTATTTATCGTGTCAGAAGTGAGTTGAGGGTGCAGTTAAAATGCATTTAAAAACACAAAGCTTTAAAAACTTGGCATTATGCTAAATGTTCTTTGACCAGAAGCTGGCCACTTGGAGTGCCTCTTGTGTTGCTATGAGAAGGCCCTCCATTGTGCATGTGGCAGGCCTCAGACTGCATTGTAGTAAGTGGTTCTTCACACTCGCATGCCATTGACTCCACTTTCTTAAGGTTGGCTCTGCATCTCGTGGTGCCAGAGTGAAGTCTGTTCAGCCCCTTCCAAGTTGCCCAGTCTTCTGTGTGCCCAGAAGGGAGTCTCCTATCTGGTATGTGTGTGTGTGTTTGTGTGTGTATATATACACACACACACAAAAGGACTTTACAACGCCTAAATAAAAGGAAAGATCGGCTGTCGGAAGGTGGAATGCAGAAACAGAGGCTCTCCGTCATGAGGATGAAGCAACAGCACCCCCTTGTGACATAATGATGTAATGACGTAATGGAGCAACCGCACCCTGTGACGCAGCCAGAAGAAGAAAAATCCTTCTAAATTGTACTTGTTGTATTGTAATTGTATGCCAACCGGCAGGGATTATCTGCCGTATGTGTACTGTAATCCGCTCTGAGTCCCTTTCGGGGTGAGAAGAGCAGAATATAAACAAAGTGTATTATCATTATTATCAGCCACTGATTGAGGTTCTGGGTTTTAGCCTGCCACTCTTGCTTTCTGCAAGAGTTCATGCCAGTATCTCTGCAGATCTTAGAAAACTCTTTCTTGATTTAAAGCATTGGCATGCTGGCTGACATCTGAACAAAGGATGGGCTGGAGATGTCACTGCCTTGGTCCTTTCATTGCTGTCTGCTACTTCCCAGCGGTGGTGCAATACCGGCTAAGCAGTATAATTTCTCCAGTGGTGTGGGGTGTAGACATCCTGTGATAGTGCGACATGTCTCATTAAGAGCCACATTCACTGTTTTAGCGTGGTGAGATGTGTTCCATACTGGGCAGGCATACTCAGCAGCAGAGTAGCAAAGTGCAAGGGCAGATGTCTTCACTCTGTCTGTTAAAATGCATTTCAAAACACAACGTTTTTAAAACCTAGCATTCTATTAAATGCCTTTTGACCAGTAGCTGGCCGCTTGGAGTTCCTCTGGTGTTGCTATAAGAAAGTCCTCCATTGTGCATGTGGCAGGGCTCAGTTTGCATTGTAGTAGGTGGTCTGTGACTTGTTCTTCTCCACACTCGCATTTTGTGGACTCAACTATGTAGCCAAGGCACTGAGTCTGCAAGACCGAAATAGGGCAGTTGATGATTGGATGACTTCAAGGTCTCTCATTCATGAGGTTACCATAAGTCAAAGTCATCTTGATAGCAGTTAATAACAACTTCAACCCCTGATTTAGGAGGAAAGGGCTACTGCAGTAGTTTATATTGGCAGAGCTGGGCCACAAAGATTTTACTGTCAAGAAACAGTTCCATAATAGGATTTATGAAGTACTGCATAAGTACGCTTTACAAAAAAGGTATGTGCTTAATATCAGATTGGTATATTTATATATGCTTAATATCAGATTAATATATTAAGCATATCCACACAAACTGAACTGACTGAACTGAACTTTATTATTTATGAGTCACCCTCCACAAGTGTCCTCCGGGCGACTTACACAGCTAGCAATGCAGTACTAGAGTATTAAAACATTAAAATATTAAAATACTAAAATGGCTAAAAATATCGGACTCTGAAGGTTACCAAGCATATGTAGGAAGACAAGACTTCCTACATATGCTTGGTAACATTTAACTAGAAGTGCCAGGGACCAAAACTGCTGCCTGGACATATGCTTCACCATTGATTCATGGTCCCTCCTCCACCTAGTCACACTAGCAAGAAGACCAACTTTTCCCTGAAAGTTATTTTGAATATACAGTACCTTCTTTCATGCGTGTGCATGTTATGCCTTTTTATGTCATCTATAGCTTCTCTGTGGAGCCCCCAGTGGCACAGTGGGTTAAAGCACTGAGCTGCTGAACTTGTTGACCAAAAGGTCACAGGTCCGAATCCGGGGAGTGGCATGAGCTTCCGCTGTCAACCCCAGCTTCTGCCAACCTAACAGTTTGAAAACATCACAAATATGAGTAGATCAATAGGTACC
Source organism: Anolis apletophallus (assembly GCA_030556195.1). NCBI lineage: Eukaryota > Metazoa > Chordata > Lepidosauria > Squamata > Anolidae > Anolis > Anolis apletophallus. Next base: position 71,766,952 of record JARBWK010000010.1, read on the forward strand.
GCTCTGGCGGGAAAGTAATGGCACTCCATGCCATTACCAGCCACATGACCTTGGTGTCTACGGACAACGCCAGCTCTTCGGCTTAGAAATGGAGATGAGCACCAACCCCCAGAGTCGGACACGACTGGACCTAATGTCAGGGGAAAACCTTTACCTTTGCTTATAGCTTCTCTGTAGCTTAGGACATCAAACAACTGCAGGAATGCAATTTCAATACATTTCCCAGTTAATTAAGAACTTAAAAAGAGACAATCATCATGCCATGAGCAAGTAGTTTCCAGCAGTACACTTCACCCCAGGTATTGATCTGTTCACCAGCGGCTGAGACAAGATGAACATTTGTCTACTGCATGCTCTCTTTTCTATACAAAGAGTAGTTAAAAAACCCCAATTCCTCCTTGAATGAAAAGAAAACGTGACTATGAGAAACAGCACCATCTGGTGGCTCTCAATATAGTTTTTTTCATGTCAGTAGTGAAACTGCAAGAAGCTTCTGGTGTGAGAGAATTGGCCGTCTGCAAGGATGTTGCCCAGGGGACGCCTGGATGTTTTTGATGTTTTACCATTCTTGTGGGAGGCTTTTCTCATATCCCCGCTGGAGCTGGAGCTGACAGAGGGAGTTCATCCGTGCTCTCCCTGGATTCGAACCTCCAACCTGTCAGTCCCTGCCGGCACAAGGGTTCAATCCATTGCACCACCAGGGGCTCCTTTTGTTGTTATTGCTGTTGTGTGCCTTCAAGATGTTTCTGATGCACATTTTGTGAAGATTTGAAAAAGAATGCCATGATATGGTGGGTTAACTGGAGAGGTATGTGTCAGCAGCCGATTGGCAGAATGTGCCAGGAGCTAGAGTTCTGATTGGGTGCTGCCTCTGGCTAGCTGCTGAGACCAACGGTTCTAACTGTCATTCTGCCATTTTTCTCACTTTGAACAGTGAATCGAAAGTGCTGGCTGCCAATTAACTTAAAGACTGATCATTTTAAGGCAGTGCTTCCCAACCTTTTTTGAGCCGCGGCACACTTTTAACATTAAAAAAATCCGGGGGCCCACCACCAACCAAAATGACACAAAATGACACTGTAACACAGTAAAGAACAGCTGGGGGATGGTGACCTGCTGGGAGAAGCTGCTGGGAGTGCCGAAGCCGGGGGAGGAGTCAGGCCACGCCATGCCCCGCCCCCTCTCCCGGCTTCAGCGCTCCCACAGCTTCGCCAGCCTTGAGGGGGCAGTGCCAAGCCAGCATTGTGCTGGCTCTGCCACCGCTGGCTTGGCACTGCCCCCTCAAGGCTGGCGAAGCTGTGGGAGCGCTGAAGCTGGGGGAGGGGGCGGAGCCAGGCCACGCCATGCCCCGCCCCCTCCCCCTGGCTTCAGTTCTCCCACAGCTTCGCCGGCTTTGAGGGGGCAGTGCCAAGCCAGCATTATGCTGGCTCTGCCACCGCTGGCTTAGCACTGCCCCTCAAGGCTGGCGAAGCTGTGGGAGCGCTGAAGCTGGGGAGGGGCGGAGCCAGGCCACACCATGCCCCTCCCCCTGGCTTCAGTTCTCCCACAGCTTCGCCGGCTTTGAGGGGGCAGTGCCAAGCCAGCATTGTGCTGGCTCTGCCACAGCTGGCTTGGCACTGCCCCCTCAAGGCTGGCAAAGCTGTGGGAGTGCTGAAGCTGGGGGAGGGGGCGGAGCCAGGCTGCATCATGCCCCCCCTCCACGGCCGAAGGAGGCGGCGCACCGGTCCCTTCTTCTTTTACTTCGCCGCCGCCCGGCCCTTCGTCCTCCTCTCCCAAGCAGCAGGAGTTCGGCAGGAGGAGGGGAAGGAGGGGGGCAGAGAGTTTTTTTTCGCGGCACACCTGATGATAGCTCACGGCACACTAGTGTGCCACGGCACGCTGGTTGAGAAACACTGTTTTAAGGCATGAGGCTTATTTTAAAGACTATTTAAAAGGACTATTTTATTCTCTCTATTCTCTGCCTGAATTCAAGGAGACTGATGTATATATTGTTACCTTCTTTGAACCTTTGAACTAAAGTAAAGATATTGTTACAGTGTTCCCTTGCTACTTCGCGGTTCGCTTATTGTGGACTTGGTGTTACATGGATTTCAAAAAATATTAATTTTAAAAATATATCATGGTATTTTCGCTCCTTTGTGGGGTTTTGCCGCTGCTGCTCTCCAAGGCGCTTTCCCTCCTCAGTCCTTTTTCCCTCCCTCCAGCCTTGAAGGGCCTTTCCTTCACTTTATTTTAAGTTTATAAAGACTTAAAATAGTGTATAACTACTAAAATAAAGTATAAATATTAAACTAAATAGAGCATCCCTACATTGCGGTTTTGCACTTATTGCAGGAGGTCCTGGAACCTAAACCCAGCAATATGTGAGGGAACACTGTACTTCTCTCACAAGCCTGAGTGACATTTTATTACACTGCAGGGTATATCTTGGTTTAAATACTGTGGTAAAGCTTCTGCTTATTCTGTTTATTCACATTTACCAATCCTCACACATTTCACAGGGCTTGCTTAGCAGCATTTGTTCAGCATGAGTTTGCCTTTATCTTCCTCTGAGGCTAAGAATAGGTTTCTATGATTGAGAGAGGATTCAAACCCTGGTCTCTCAGAGTCCTAAGCCAATACTTGAGTCATTATTGCCACAATGCTCTCTAAGAATTTTTTTCACATCATTTGTAGTAAACTCACTGCTTCACAACACACAAACATTAAAGCTCAGACAGGGAAAACATACTAGAGAGTAATGTCACTTCCAAGTTTTGTGTGAGGATTGTCCAAATCAACACACAAAATTTCCCTTGTAGTACCGCAGAGACTTGAGTGGTGTCCTACATAGGGGTCTTGATCATTCTGTTACTTTTAGCATTGTATGGGCAGCTCTGTCTGTCCATTTCACACTAGTCATGCGGCAGAAACTGCTATTCTCTGGCTTCCATACGGCTCTAAGGCAGTCCAATCAAAGCTTTCAGCATCCTGTATCCCTTTCCAAGCAGTGCCACCAGCAAGAGGCAGGGCTGTTTTGCTATGTTTAGCAGTAGCAGGTCTTTTTTTCCCTTCCGAAATCAAAAATAAAACACCTCTCTTGGCACCATTTCACAGTTCAGAGCAACCCCTTCCAATAAAGGCAAGTTGGAAACAACAGAGCGTCTCATCACCATCATACGGGATAATGAAAGGCAGTTATTTATAGAAAATCTGATACTTCTTTTAATCCTAATAATTGCTCTCCTTCTGACATTACTAATTGCTTCGATGGAGCTGAGCTGCTTCTGCCATTCTGAATAGCAGCGGTCTCTGCTGAGCTCTAATAATTACACACTTGATTTTCAGCTCCAGCAGGAAAAGGGAGGGGGGCACAGTGTTGGTTAATATGGGTCTACAGATATTCTCCCAAGAATTTTGTGCACCCGTGAAGCAAATTAATGGCATTAGGCATCCCATTTCTGATTGGACGAGGCTCTTTGTTGACATTAACAGGGATTAGTTGGATCCATCTGTAAGTGGGCCGATAGATGGTGGAACGGGAAATCTCCCAAGACATAAGATTTAGACTCTTTACATAGCCTCCAACACAGTAAAACCTTGTTGTCTTTGACAGCAGTTTTGCTGCTGATGCAGTTTTTAGTTGGGGACTACCTTTAAAATGCTCATAGGAGAGAACTTATTAATGGTGTAAGGCAGGGGTGCTCATTAGGTAGATTGCAATCTACTGGTAGATCACGTAGGGCGTCCTGGTAGATCGCAGGCAGGGCGGGAGGAAGGCTCAGGTGCAGGAGGTTGGACTGGATGGCCCTTGGAGGTCTCCTCCTATTCTAGAAACCCATTGTTGTTGTTATTATTATTATTATCAGAGGCTGAATGGCCATCTGTGAGGAATGCTTTGATTGTGTTTTTCCCTTATGGCAGGAGGTTGGACTGGATGGCCCTTGGAGGTCTCCTTCTACTCTAGGAACCTATTGTTGTTGTTACTATTATTATTATTACTCATAGAACTAGTAGCAGAGGCTGAATGAATATCATTATTATGATGATGAATACATTCAGAGGCTTATTATACTCACATTTAGTTGAATTCAGTCTTAAAATATATTATATGGCTCTCACTGAAATACATTTCCAAATATTTTGCTTTAATGGCTCTCTGAGTAGTGGGTAAGTAGATCATTTTGACTTGGTTGTTTTAGAAGTAGCTCGCATGCTGAAAAAGTGTGAGCACCCGTCATTGCCCGTCAATGATACAGATGACTTATATGTTGGATTTTGTCTGTGTGTGTCTGTGAACTGTAAAATAAGAAGCTGATTGGTCAGGCTATGCCTGGGGAGTTGACTGAGCCTGTGACTTTTGGATACCGTTACATTTTCAAGCTTGAGCTACGCAGGTGCTTGCAGAGAAGCAGAGAAAAACAATTTGGAATGTACTCTTGCTTCATGAGCTGCTGGAAGGAATTTCACCACATGGACAAAGAAAGACAATTTTAAATCTCTTACTGATGGACATTATGTGAGTTGATGTAACTGATCACATGATTGCACATATGTTGTTCTGAATTAAGAAGAGTAAACTACTTGCTCTTTACTGTTCAACTTCGTGCCCACTGTCAGGTTCCAATATGGTAGTGCCACTTCTGAATTGGAGTCCTGAGAAAAACTGTTGTAATCTTTGGCTGAGACTATTTGCCTTGGTTTTGTGTGTTGAAAGTATTGGCAGGGGATCAGGAGAGGCAAGTTTAACAGTAATCAGGATGATATTAATGAAGACCTGTTGTTGGGAACTAGTTCTCTGCTTGCATATATGTAATAATGAGACATATTGTTCAATCACTGAATGAAACTATAAATATGTAAAAATCTTTCCTATGGAAAAAAACTGATTAGAACTATTGTTGTTTGCCTTCAAGTCATTCTTGACTCACGGAGAGCTTAAGGCAAGCACATCATGGGTGTTCTTTTCAAGATTTGTTCAAGATGGGTTGCCACTGCCTTCCTCTGAGGCCAAGGGTTTTGCTCAGCTTAACCTATGTGAGTTTCCATGGATGAGTGGACCTGGTCTCCCAGTCTTACCGAAGGAGACGTTGTTTTAAAAGGGAATTTTCAGAGATGTTCCCAATGCCCGTGTGTCCTGATTTGCTGCCATATTGGCTTGTTTCTGCAGTAGGCCTTTGTTTATAGAAAATGCTGATTGTTTGAGAAAACGCTGCTAGAGAGTAAGTTACTATTCAAGGATAAAAGTCTATCTGGACAAAACTGGCTAGTTAGTGGCTAGTTAGAACTCCCAAGTTTTCCAGTCGCTCTGGATTTATGTTTGCAACAGAATTATAGATAAGATTAATTAAGACAGTCATGGTCAAAGAACAAGAGTATAGTTGTGCCATTGTTAGGGTCCCACATATGCTATTATGTCAATCAAAATAATAAACAACCAATGAGCAACTGTATAGCTTAGACCAATGAAATGATTTGTCTTTGGAAACCAATGACAATGTGTATTCAATTTACTGCCAAAAGTGATAAAATATCTGAAGCCCCATTGGGGGTTGCGACAAACCCTTTGATTGCATTCCTGTATACATACCTGTGGATATTGTTATAGCCACATAATAAAGCCATTGTAGTAAGAATCCAAGTTATGGCTTCCTCCTTGCATTGCTACATTGGGCCATTGAGGGAACTCCTAAGCTTGTGCCTCTACATCGGTGCCCCTTCACTACTTCAGCACTCAAGCAATTATACCACATTGACCCCTAAACTATCCCAAGAAATTCTGTCGTTTTCTCAAATTGCTTTTAGGCATTCACTGTAAATGCCGATTTGTTGTCGGCACCGGTCAACCACACACGCTCACACAATTAGAATGGGTTGAACTTAATAGCAGTCAGCCAGCAGTATTTTGAATGCCCTTGCCAATTAGATGTATGGAGACAGAAGAGGAGTGCAAGGCTACATGGTAAGATAAAATGTTATGTATTACATTTGTTGGGTTGGTTGTACAGAAGTGCCCATATTTTAACACACATGTGCATGAGACATATGTCCTCTCCATTGGCGCCCCCTTGACGTGGGGGAGAGGCTTGCGTACTCTAATGAAGTTGTGAGCTATGCTGGTGGTGGCATAATAGCCACCGGTAGGGCCTCCCATGCCAGACAGGTCACAAACAAAGGGTCTGACAAATAGCGTCAACGGGTAGGATGGGCTCTCTAGCCTTTTGGCAACCATCCTAAGAGAAGGAAAACTCTAAATTCAAACATGGGCAGATGGTGCTCGTCTAACCCTGTAAGGTCAACCATCGAAGAGAAGGTAACTCTAATCAAACCTATGACCCGAGAACCTGCTGCCACCGTCCAAGCTTGCTAGGCCCCGGCAGACGAACCTTTGGTTTAAAAGGTGAGGCCAGTTCTGTGCACGCTGCGCTCCATCAGAAAAATCCATTGCACAGGCTCAAAGGACACATCCAACTCAAAGGCATGAGACATAAATTGTATCATTATATATTTTATTCTTGCATTTGGTTTAATTACAATTAGCTTCAAGCAAAGAAAATACAGATACTTGTACTTTTAAAGCAATACAAGTAGTACAGGTTACATCTCTTTTATCCAACTCCCCCCATCCTAACCTTTTTACTGCCAGCTGCCCACTTCTGCTTTTGATGTGGCAACAACTGCATTCCAAATCATTCATGTTTCAGACCCTCAGTCTCTCCCCAGCTTCCCATCTCATACACAACACAAGTAGTGAATGAATAAGACACAAAGCTGGAGATCAAGAGATCAGCAAAAGACTGATCTGAGGCATGGGTTTGGTCCTCCCTTCCATTTTCCCCTTCCTACCCATTTTGTTTTGGCAGTGGCTGGCATGGTAGGTAGCAACCGGGGCTCCCTCCCTTCTTCCACTTCATTCCCCACCATTATTTTTCCCTGTTCCTGCAGGGGGTGGGAGCAATCCATTAGGGGGATTCCTTTGTCTTCTCCGATGTTCTTTTTCTGGGGCTGAAGAAAGGGGCCTCACTTCTAGCTCTTGGTTGTTCTGTGCTGGCTCAAGTTGGCCTGGCCTTTCTTTCTCTATTCCACCCACTTTCTCTTCTTTCCTCTCTCCCTTCCTCCTTCCTTCTCCTTTGACTCTCACCCAATGCCTCCTGACCAGCCAGTTATCACGAGGCACTGCTGTAGCTACACAAAAGCAGCAAACAAATGAGATGCAAGGCTAGAGATGAGTGAAATGGCAGGAGGTGGTATGCATATGGGTACAGTCGTCCCTCCACATTAGCAGTTTTGACTAGAGATTTAATTATTCACGGATTCGATTAAAATGTTATCTCTAAAAATCCCTAGGTCTTCCAATATGACTCTTATGGTTACCTTTCTAGGAATCTCAAGATCCTTCAGTGCAATTCTATGGTCAGTTTCCATCGGAAGTCAATCATACAGCCATTCTGGAAGACCTAGAAATTCCTAAAAACGTATTCTCTCATTTTAAAAAAAATGAAATGTCTTTATTCATGGTTTTTCACTTTCACAGCAAATGTGGAGGGCTGATTAATAATTACAGGTATTCCAAAATCTGAACAAGTCCAAAATGTAGAACATTTCTGTCCCCAATAATTTCGAATAAAGATACTCAATCAGTATCTCTTCACAAAATAAACAAACACAGGAAAGTTTCATTACAGTGGCACATGGTGCACTTTTTATATAAAAAAGGGATTTTTATTTTTTTTAAATGAAAACGTTACACAAGGTTATACTGAAAGCTACAACAAATAAAGGGCTTTTAAAACAACCCAGACCCAGAGAGCTGTTCATGATGTGCAGGCAGGCATACCAGTGCTTTTAAGATGCTTTGATATGCAGCTCATTACTAGGAAAGCTTCTCCTTCAATATAGAGGACCTTCTAGAGAAACTTTCCCTGTTGTGCAAAGGTACTTCAGCTAGAAGAGGGGAAATTAATAACCCCTAGAGAGGAAAAGTGCTTTTACATCATTGTTCTCTAGATACCAAGGAATGGCTCACAAGTAAAATCTACCCAAGTCTTTAAAAGAAACAAGAAACCCATCCCCTTTGAGGTAGTATTTCCCACTCAATTTCCCAATTTGTAGTACACATTGGGATTAAGGGGAAAAAATCTTAACATTACTGAAAAAATGAAATGTTTTCAATACACTAGGGCAGGGGTGCTCAGGGAGTCGATCGCGATCGACTAGTCGATCCTGAGGCCATATGAAGTTGATCCCAGCCGGATGGGGCGATTCTGCCGTGCGCGCGCGCACTTGCCGCCACGTGCACCCAGGAAGGGGATCCTCCTTGCGTGTGTGCGTACTCTCTCTCAATCACTTCGCCACCTTCCTTTTGTGAAGCAGGAAGTCCCCAACCTGTCCTGCTTCCTGCGTGCGCAGCAGGCCCCTCCCATGCACGCAGCAGGAAGCGTGCTCCTGCTGCGTGCGTGAGAGGGGCTTGCTGCGCACGGGGAACTTCCTGCTTGGCGAACGCAGCGGTGAAGAGCTGGAGAGAGCGTTCGTGGGCAGGCAAGAAAGAAGCCCCGCGTGGACGGAAGGCGGCAGTAGGCGCGCGGGCGCACACCAGGTGATCTTTTCAACTTGGTTGTTTATATAGTGGCTCACATGCTGAAAAAGTGTGGGCACCCCTGCACTAGGGAGACATACCATCTCCAGCAGAAATCAATGGAAACACTTCCATTGATTTAACAGAGTATTATTAAATAATAAATTATTTTGTTCCTCTTGATATATCAATCTATTTCTCTTTGAAATTGATAATCTGGTTTAAATTCAGTGCCAAAAGTGTATTTGTGTAAAAATCAAATATTTTAGACTTATATTACATCTACATCATTATACCTAATTTCTGTTATGGCTTCCATATTTTTATGTTTAATCACAGGTATGGCAGTGCAAGTTGTTAAATATAAAAATAGGCAAAAAGTAACACACCGAGGGAAAAATTAGGAAACATAAATCTTTACTATTTGTATATTATATTAACAAGAAAAAGGCTGGGAATTGACTATGAAATATTCACATAAATTTATAATAGGGATAGGTCATAATGAGATGACCAAACACTGGAGAATAAACTTATCTGAAATTAGATTTATATACAGTACATTTCCATATAAACAACCCTCTAGACTACAACCAGTAGTGGTACTTCAAATTAGTATGCTATGCTTAGTTGAGCACAAAAGTATGAACTATTATGATGAACCTTATTAAATTTCCTTGAACGTTTAAACTGGGCTCCCAAGATTGTGTTTACAGACCTTTTTACTTAAAATATTAAATATATTTACAGAGGAGTTTTTCATCCTCAGCTATCATGAAATTTGAGCCCCCATGGATTCATGAAAACCAAATGTGCATGGACATGTAGCTCAATTGTACAATCAACCATTTGAACACAACTCAGTTTCAGTTTCCTTTAAGAATTACCAGTAGCTATGCTAGACAGGAGTAATTTGAGAGCTTGCATCCCCACAAACTTTGTAGGAAATCCTATCTTTTATCAAAGTACAACAGAGATAGAAGAGTAGTTATAAGAATGTTAACACCACTGTGAATTCCAACCACTTCAGATTGACTTTAAGGAAACAAGATATTCTTATAAAGTTAAATCAAGTTGTTTTCCATGCATCCAAAACTATTTTAAAACGCAACACCTCATGGTCACTGTTAGTCAATTAAAGTACAGTAGAAAGAGGAAAGTGTGAAGGTTACACTGATCTATGTGAAAGTGACGTCTGGTTAAAAGGTTTCTTCTTTGTCGATTGCAGTATTCAACCTCATATTTCTGTGGCCATTTCATGCACTTTGACGTTCTGATGTATCTTGTTCAGTGATTGGGACCACAAAATTATGGATCATGCCCTAAAATTGGAATAGGAAGAGGAAAACAAGTATCAGGAAATGCAACTGCTTTAATGAAATTAGTAGGCAAGGGCCAGTTTGCTGAATGACATTTCAGCTTAAGAGTTTATACCCAAAGGTTTCTTGAAAAACAGGTTATTTTCGAGAAACCCAGTTTCCATTCTGCACTACTCTTGTCCCAGGAATTTATATTGCCAGCCCTCAGTGTTTTTTACTCTTGAACTGGTCAGATGCTTTAGGTTGCACATAAAACCATCCTCCTTTCAGTTCCTTGTGTACTAATGTACACAATAACATATGCTACATCTACACAACGTTCTTCTCAAAGCAAAAAAGCATTTTATCCATTATTCCCTTTCACTCTGATAGTTTAACTTTTATGACTAGTGTAAGACCCATCAAGTGAATGATATACTAAATGAGCTACAGATACTCCAATAAATAACATTTTATTTATATTCCGCCCTATCTCACAGAAGGACTCAGAGCGGATTACAGTATTTATACAAACTCAGGCAAACATTTAGTGCCTTGATACAATGAGACGGAAATTCACAGAGAAAGATAAAGGCAAAGGCTTCCCCTTTCATCCCCGTTTTCTGGAGATGATGCTCAACTCCGGCTCTAGGGGAGGTGTTCATCTCTATTTTCAAGCCAAAGAGCCTGCATTGTCTGTAGACACCTCCTGGTCGTGTGGCTGGCATCATTGCTTGGAGTGCCTGTTTACAGCTGAGATGGTACCTATTGATCTACTCACATTTGCATGTTTTCAAACTGCTAGGTTGGTAGAAGCTGGGGCTAACAGCGGGAGCTCACCCCATCCCACGGATTCGAATTGCCAACCTCCAGGTCAACAAGTTCAGCGACTCAATGGTTTAACCCATTGTGCAACTGTGGCCCACTTTCTTTCTTTCTTTCCCCAACTGGGAAATTTCTATTGCCTGATCCATAGAAAACAACTTGAGTATTTATAACATGAATAAAGACAACCTTCAAGAAATGTGTGGCATTGCCATTCATTAAAGATCTGCAACATTATTGCAAGTGCATATTGCAACATGAAAAGTGAATTGAGCTGCACAGTACCTGAATAAGGTGAGAACCGTTTATCATTTGCTGCCATTTGCTGCATATTCTTGCAACCAAATCTTTAACCTACAAAGAAAATATCACAAACTGACTACCGACCTACTTACTGTTCCCGTTCCCTTGCCTCAATGTTGGGATCACAAAAATATTGGTAACAGTAAAAGTTTTCTGATCACACTCATTTACACTAATCTATTAGCAACAATGTGCAGTGTTTACAGTGGACTGCAGAAAATGCTTCAGCTGTACTCCAAGGAAAGGAAAATCAACCTGCTGGCAATTCTTGCTGATTCAAATTATCAGTAAATGTTTAATTTGTATACCTATTTTATATACCTATAAAAATTTATTGGGCCGAAAGGGGTTGCAATTAGAAAAAGTTTAAGAAACTCTGTACTACAAGTATTAATGTTTGTATTTCGTCCAAGTAAGGCCAAAAATAACACCAAGCAGGACACCATGTGTACAAATAAAGGAATATGCAGCTAAGGATGTTGCAAGTCTTTGTAGACCTGGATTTAACCATCTTTCTGGCTTCATTAGTGTAAATATACTTCAGTGAAAATACATCAGTATTGTCTGTGCCCCTATTCAGAAGATTTCACCTCATTTTCCACCCCTGTGAGAACTGATTTTGAAAATTTTGCACTGACATGGAAACAAGGCTGGTGATAAAGCTTCAATGAAGCCACAATTTCCCCATGGTAACTCTTCAGGAGTGAATTTCCCTTCCTATTGGTAATTTTCCCTCCGTTCCCTTTGTCTCTCCCATTAGTAACTACGAGTTGGATGTAAATTGAATGTTTGTAACATTGGGACTGTCTAAATATGCATATTTAAAAAGCACAAAGGAAGTCCTGGGGTGACGCGGATAGTTTAGGAATGTGGGGGAAGGGGTACAAGATAACTCACCTTAGTTTTATATAATTGCCTGGCATTTTCCCTAATATCACATTTTATGTTTTCTTCCAAGATACAACTGAGTTTCAACAGCCATTTCTAAAGGGAAGCAAAACAAATAAACATTTATTTATTTGCTGTATTTATATACCACCTTTCTCACCCGGGGGGGGGGGGGGATCCAAAGCTGTTTTGAACATAAGCATGGCAAAATTAAATGCCGAACATACATGTGAAAAACCAGAACAAAAAAAATCAAATGATAACATGTAACTATAAATTAAAACTATTAAAACTATATATAACCATAAAACATAGGCAACATTTAGACATTAAATAGCAGAATTAAAACATATTAATATAAAATTAAAATCACATTACTTGCTGGCTTTTTGGAAAGCATGTAAAACAGCCCTTTTCCATCAGGCATTTAACCTTTAACCACTTTGGTTGAGTACACACTGTTAATCTATGTTAATCTTTTATGATTTTACTGTATACCTGGATTGTTTTAATTGTTACTGGTTGATACACTGTAAACCGTCCTGAGCCAAATTCGGAAGGACGGTATACAAATCGAAACAATAAATAAAAAAATAAAATATCATTATCTAATGCCATTCCAAGTGTTAATTGCACATGTTCCCTATTCATTTAACTCCGGTCTCTAGGTTATTTTCACCAAGACCAAAATTATAAATATAAATTTCCCTGAAGAATGCTCTCTGGAATCACATTTTGACTCTATACAATTATCTGATAAATTCCTAAACCCCAAACCCAGAACAACATTTCTGGTCACTTCTAGGGGTAATATAAAAATCTGCTAACCTGTTCTTTAAATGAGAGTTATATATTCATCCAAAACTGAATTACCATCTCCATATAACATAGGCACATTTCACAGTACAGACATATTAACGCTGTCAAGTTACGTACTTTTTGACTGAGGTCTGTGCTCTCAAAATTGCTAGCTTCTTTGACTAAGTGAAGAAGAACATAAACGAGATAATATGCCTAGAAAATAAACATAGATTTATTTATTATTTAAATAAACATGCAAAACAAAACAAAAAATATTTATTTACTTATTATTTAAATAAACACACACAACAAGGAACAAGGACTGAAAACTATTCTAAGTATTTATTTATTTATAATATTTGTATCCTGCTTTCTCTCTCTCTCAAGGAGACTCACAGCAGCTAAGAAATTAAAACTGCAAACTGTATACATTAAAACATAAAGTATAGAAATATTAAAATAGAATTAAAAATGGGACTTATTACAAATGCATAGTTAAAACCAACAAAATTATTTTAAAAACTGCTGAACGACATAAAACACGACATCCCCTGCTTTGGTCTTAAAAACTTTCCTCTCCAAAAGTAGCTAAATTCCTTCATCTTCATCAGCCCTTGCTGCATTCCCTTATCTAATTCATAATTACATTGCCTCAGAATATCTGATATAAAACCATATTTTCTGCAAGGCGAAAACTAAGAAGCCCTTCATCCCTACACAAGCTCTAAGACCTTGATTTTTCAAATATAGCATCTGACATTACCTTGAGTTCAAATTTAGAAATAAAAGATGCATTACTAAGTTCAGCATCATCATCAGTCGATGTTGCCAAGAGCTTCTTTACCAAATTTGAAGGTTTCATCATGACCAGCTCCTTGCATAGAAGTGACATCTATTTAAATTCAAAGAAGGAAAAAATAGATTAGGGAGGACTTGTTGATATCTGGCAAAATTAAAAGTTATTTTCAAAGATAAACACCCATGTAGCATGTGAAGAATCAGTTTTGTAATAATTGGGACCCTGAGAAGTTTCAGGTCCTGAATTTGAAATTGCATGTTATACATATGTTACATGGTTTTGTCAAGTCATCTGTTATAATATGCATGGTTTTGTCAAGTCATTTATAATAAGTCGGAGAGGTGCGGAGCGGGAGGTGCGGAGGAATATGTGCAAGCTTTTCGACTGGTGGCCACTGTGGGATTATTTGCATAAAGTACTCTGATTGGCCAGCCTCAGAACTCCAACACTCTAAGGCACTAGATTATTTGCATAAAGTACTCTGATTGGCCACTCCAATAACCACTACAGACCAAAATTAGCGCGCAGAGCCCCCTTGACCCACTCTACACCCTGGTACTGTTTCAAGGAGGATGGACCACAGATGATGGGATTTGAAATACCTTCACTCACCTTCCGAGACCGCTGCAACCCTCATCCAAAGAATGATCAAGACCAAATGTGACACACAGAGCCCCCATGACCCACTCTACATCCTGGTGCTGTTTGGAGGGGGATGGACCATGGCCAATGGGACTTGCAGTACCTTCACTAACTTCCTGAGACACTGCAAGCCACATACACATCTAATAGGAACCAACCTTGGCACACAATGCCTTCCTCAAATAACCCAGGCACCGCCAGGTCCCCAAGCTAGTAATGAAATAAAAACAGTTGACAAAATGTAGTAACATGCAGATTCAAATTATTTAGATTAGTGAAACTCCAAAGAGGATGGGTGAATACTGTTTAGAGATTATTTTATAACTTAATGCCAGACAACCTTATAGTAGTTCATACATTTGCTTGTTGCAGAGATAATAGGACTGGAGGGGCTAAACTGCCAAGCAAGGGTCATCCTACAACTGGTTTCTGGCACATTTTTTGCCAACTCTCCCTTTTACATCAAACTTCCAAAATGGTGAAAAGGTAAATGAGTAAATCAGTGAAGAAAAACAAGTGCTATGTTTTAATAAAGGAGCTTTATACTGTACCTGCTGGTCATGACTACTGGGTATGTTCACATGGTTTTCAAGAAGCTTTGAGAGCACCACCAAGCTAAGATGTCTTCTTACTTCTCTAGAAAAATAAAGTTTAAAGTCAGGATGATATATATTCCCCCTTCTGCATTTCGTCTGAAGTAATTTGCATAATTATTTGCATCGCAGTAATAGCTTACCTTCCTCGTTCCGTCCAGTTGGGGACAAACCAGATTAAATGCAAAAGATTGTGATGGTGGCTAGAGAGGCAACTTATTGCCAAGCATAACTCAGGCATCTTTACAGAAAAGACACAATAGTTAGTGAAGTCAGAGGCAGTTACTAAAACTAGTTTCAATATGTTTGCACATATCAAAAATAAGGTATCATAGACTCTTTCTTTTTGCCAACTGCTATTCCAATTTACGGGAATTTCACAGGAAAAGAACATTACTCTTATCACATACATGATTAATATTGAGACAAAATTAGTAATCATTTATCACAGGCTGGATCTACACTTTCATATAATGCAGTTTTAGAATGCAGATTAAGGAAAACAATACAACTTTGTTGGTCAGGAATTTTGGATGTGACATTTGTTTAATGGTGGACTCATAAATCTATTGCAAAGGAAATGATATTTGGTGGTGGGGTTATGTGTTTGTAAAATGTTCATTGTTTCATGTTCTGTTTACACTGTAAGCTGTTAATGTATGTAAATAAATATTATTTTTTAAAAACAGAATGTATATTAACTGCATTGAAAGGGATTATGAATCTATGGGCCCTTCCACACAGCCATATAACCTAGAATATCAAGGCAGATAATCCACAATATCTGCTTTGAACTGGGTTATCGGAGTCCACACTGTCATATAATCCAGTTCAATGTGCATTTTAAACAGCTGTGTGGAAGGGGCCTACACTGCCATGTTATAGTTTCAATGCAGTTATTCTGCATCATGAAACTGTATTATATGACAGTGTTGATCCAGCCAATTGGCACTGCAGTTCAATGTATCCAATTCATCAGATTAAAACAACAACAGATTTTTAGTCAGAACATCTGATGTGTGCATGTATGTGCTTTCAAACTGTCCATTTACAATGACCCCATGACTTTCATAGGCAACTAATACAGACAAGTACCAGTAATTATTGTCAAATTGTTTGAGTTATAAGTGCTTATTTTAGGTCGGGCCTGTCCAACAGGCGGCCCGCCAGCCCCTTGGACACGGCTCCCTACCCTCCTGCAAGAAATAATTTTTTTTAAAAAATATTTAAAAATATTTTTAATAAAAATATAATTTATTATTTTTATTTTTAAGGTCCTGCCCCTTGGCTTTCCATTGGCCCCCTGAGGGAGGGAGTGACATCTCTCAGGCCCCGCCCCCTTGGCAGCAAACGCTGCCATTTCTTCTGAGTGTGAAGAGGAAGAGTCCGAAGAGCCATCTTGCGGCATGGGCGCTCCACGCAGTGCGCAGTGTTCCGCCGCCCGCCGGGCGCTCCATGCAGCCGCCTGGCGGCCGGAGGCGCCCGCTGGCGGCGGAGGCCGCCTTCTCGGGGGCCCCGCCACTGCCCCCGGGACTGGCTCTATCCTTCCTTCCTCCCTTCTCTTTCCTTCCTCCTTCTCATCCTCCCTCCCTTCCTCCTCCTTCCCTCCCTCCCGCGCCACGGAGCCAGGCAGCAGCAAGCAAGGGCAGGCGGGCCTTGCAGCATCAACAGCAACAGGGAAAAAGCCGTGTCGGGGAGCCCCTGGGTGAGTCGGAGGAGAGGAGTGCTTGGGGAAGGCGCCCCAGGTTTGGCCTCTTTGTTCGCAGAGTTGGGGAGGAGGAGGAGGGAAACGCCTGGGCTCTTTGGGCTTGGGACCAAAAGACCTGGGAAAACTTGGGCCTTCCCTCCAAGTGTTTTGGACTTCAACTCCCACCATTCCTCACAGCCTCAGGCCGCTTCCTTTTCCCCCTCTCCCTCCTTCCATTCCACCTTTTCCTCCTTCCTTCTTTCTTTCCTCCTTCCCCCTCCCTCTCTCCTCCCTCCCTCCTTTCCTTCCACTCTTTCCTCTTTTCTTCCCTTCCCTTCCACCCTTTCGTCTTTCCTTCCTTCTTTCCTTCCCCTTCCCTCTCTCTCTTTCTCCTCTCACTCATGCTCTCCCCCCTTTTCCTCTTCCTCTTCCTCCTCCTCAGGACATTGCTGCTGCTCTGCACGCTCGGAGGCGCTCAGGCCCTCAGCCCACTCACCTCCATCCCCTGGCCTTCTTTCCTCCCCCTTCCCTCTTTCTCCTTCCTCCCTCCCTTTCCTTCCACTCTTTACTCTTTTCTTCCTTCCTTCTTTCCTCCCTCCCTGTCTTTCACCTTCTTTCCTTCCACCCACCCACCCACCCTTTCGTCCTCCCTCCCCTCCTTCCCCCCTCTCCTTCTCCTTCCTTCCTTCCACCCACCCACCCTTTCGTCCTTCCTTTCAACTGTTCTCCCTCCCTCCTTGCCCCTCTCTTTCACCTTCCTTTCTTCCTTTCCTGCCACCCTTTTATCTTTTCTTCCTTCTCACTTTCCCTCCTCTCTTCCCTCCCTCCATTCCCTTCCATCCTTCTCTTCTTCCCCTCCTTCCTTCCTTCTCCTGTTCATATTTGGGCATATTGAGTATTCATGCCAAGTTTGGTCCAGAGCAGTCAATGACAGAGCTCAGGGGCTAACAAAGCCAATAACAACAGTACCCACGAGGGGTTCAATGTAATAAATCACCAGATTAAATGTATATCAAAGATTCTGTATTCAATATCAGATTATTGTTCATCACAGATGGATGGTACAATTCAATAAAGAGTGTGTATAACACACAAATCAAAAGTCCCACGCAGGGGTTAATGCTTTCAATGGTTCAAAGTACCGTCTTTTTCGCACCATAAGACGCAGGTTTTTTCCTCCCAAAGTAGGAGGAAGCCTTTCCCTGGCCGCCTCCTCCTCGGTCCCGCCTCCTCCTCCGCCTCCTCTGCCTCCGCCACCGCCCGCCGCCCGCCCCGTCGCCTCCGCCGCTTACCGCCGCCTCCGCCGCTTTTCGCCCCTTTCCGCGCCTCCCTGCGCCTCCGCCACCGCCCGCCTCCCGCGCGCGCCCGGCGCATTATAGTAGGTCCCAAGCGGCGCCTCACGCGTCTGACGTGCTGGCGCGCAGGCACGCCTGGCGCACCTGCGTCAGGCGTCAGACGCGCCAGACGCGCTTGGGACCCTGCGCATGCGGCGAGGAGGCGGCAGCCCGGTGGCGGAGGCGGCGGCGAAAAGCGGCAAAGCAGAAAGGGGCGGAGGCGGTAAGCAGCGGGCGGAAGAGGAGGCGGGACCGAGGCCAAGGCTGGCGGGAAAGGCTTAGGGATGGCGGAGGGCGCCGAGGAGGGTCCACCCTTCCAGAAGAAAATTGGAAAAAAATATTTTGGGCCAAAAAGTGGGCCCGGCGGAAGAACTTTTTGGCCCAAAAATATTTTTTTCCTTTTTCTCTTCTAAAATCTAGGTGCGTCTTATCATCCGGTGCGCCTTATGGTGCGAAAAATACGGTATATCCCACGTAGGGTTAATGCAAAATCAACATATATCAATAGTTTGTATATAGCATTCACATGAAATTATAAGTCTTTAAGGTATACTCATCCCGTGGGGACGGTCAGGACGCAGAGGAGTAAATTAGTCCCCTCTTGGTGGATCAATCAGGCCGACGGAGTCGCCATGTATTGAGAGGCCCAGAAGTCCGTTTCACCGGTAATCCAGTTTTGTCAGATAAAGGTGGAGCCATCGTCATTCAGGACACCAACATGTACAATGCAGAAGTGATGCGCCAACTCAACAATGCACAATATTACCGCAAACTCAGCACAGATCCTACCAAAACTTATGCGGCTACTATTATGAATGTAATCCAGGAGGGAATAGCAGACGGCCATATCGATGATATTACTGGCAAATTTCTCATTCAAGATCATCCTAAAATACCCTCTCTGTATTGTTTACCGAAAATTCATAAGGACTTGCATAAGGACTGATGGTCTCTCAATAAAGATTCATTCATTAAAGACTTGCAGAATCCGCTAGGGCGCCCAATCATAGCAGGCTGTGGCGGAATTTTGGAACCTCTCGCCCAATTCTTAGACTACTATCTGCAACCCATAGTGTGGAAGACACCAGCTTTTCTCAGGGACACCACCCATTTCATTTCTAAAATAGAGAACTTTACCTTAGAACAGGGGTGGGCAAACTGCGGCCCGGGGGCCGGATGCGGCCGTTGGCTGATTCTATCCGGCCCGCCTAAGGGCCCCTGGCTTGCCTCCCCTGCCTGGCCTCTGCATAAAAATCTCCAGAGAAGGGGACTATAAGGAAGCATTATTTTATTTTAGTGGTTTTTATTATTATTGTATACTAATTTTATAACAATAATAAAATAATATAATAAATAATATAATATAATGTTATATGATATATTATAATTTCAATATATTATGTTTATATATATACTATAATATAATAATTATGATATTAATACTAATAATATATGAATATTTCTTGATATATTAATATGTTAATATTAATGATGTGTAATACACAGTAAATATAGTAAGTGAATAAATAAATAAATTATGTAGATTAGCATGTAGTTCCGCCTTTAGGTGCGGCCCTCCATAATATTTTTTGGCTCTCGTGTGGCCCCTTGGGAAAAATAGTTGCCCACCCCTGCCTTAGAACCTGGAGATTATTTAGTTACCCTTGATGTGGTCTCCCTATACACGAATATCCCTATTCCAGACCTAAGAGATGTTACTGAAAATTGTTTTCATCATGCTCAATCGAATGATCAGCCACATCCTGGCTTTTTGATGTCCTTGTTTGACCTGGTTAGTGATTACAACTATTTTCAATTCTTGGATGATTTTTACCTCCAAATCCACGGAATTTCTATGGGCCTCAGTTGCGCCCCCTGCCTGGCAAACATTTTCATGGCTCATCTAGAAGACAAATTTATATTTCCTCGAACTCATAACCGCTTTTCGCCCTTGGTGAAACTATATAGCCGTTTCATTGATGATTTATTTCTAATTCTACATCATGATACCAACATCACTGAATTTCTAGAATGGATGGATACCTGGCACCCATCACTAACCTTTACAGCCGCCATCAGCACTGACAGTGTAAATTTTCAGGATGTAACAGTCACTAATGTTAATCATCGTTTAAAAATCAGGGACTTCAGAAAGACTGTGAAGAAGAACAGTTATTTACATTTCACGAGTCATCACACTCATGCCTTACGCCATAATCTCCCATTCTCTCAATTTCTTCGTATTAAAAGAAATTCATCATTCAAAGAGGACTATACAGTAGCAGCTGACAGACTAACATCTGATTTCATGCAGAGAGGATACCCGGCTACCATCATAGAGACAGCCAGGAGACGAGCAGAAGCTCATCCCAGATCTTCATTGTTTACCCCAAAAAAGCAAAAGAATTGGACAAGATAGTGTGGCCTGTGACCTACACGCCTCACTCTAACACCCTGGCTAAAATTGTGAAACAATACTGGCCTCTCTTAAAGGAAATTCCGGGTTTATCCAATTTCCCTCTCATAGCTCACAAGCGCACCCGCAACATGAAAGACTTTCTGGTACACTCTCATGGACATAGACCACCCATCAGGAGCATCATGAGTCCAGGCATGAAACCATGCTCCCACTGCTCTGTATGTGCCAATGTGTCCCAGGATAAAGAAATTTATAGCATGGCTAAAAACAGAACATTCAAGATCAGGGATTATGGGACCTGTGCTTCTAAATCCGTCATTTACGGGATCTCTTGTGGCTGCTCATTAGTTTATGTGGGGATGACTTCGAGGAGGTACGGACCCGTTTTATTGAACATAGAAGCAAGATCCATAGAGCTTCTGAGGATTCAGCATTTTATAAACACTGCAAGGACAAGAAACATGATGCTTCCTCTTTAAAACTCATGATCTTACAGCAAATAAAACCATGTCCTCACCAACATACTAATGATTTGTTAAGATCAGCTGAAATTAAATGGACACTCCTCCTTGACACTGAATGGCCCAACGGGTTGAATGACGTAATCCCCCTCAGTTCATTGGCTTAACCCCCTGATCTTCAATATATACCCCTCCTAGCACTTTTACTGTTTACCTTTGGGTCACCCGTGATCGGCTATTGTGCCTGGGTTATATTACATTTGTCTATTGGATTTGGTATGTATCCCTGTTATTCTGCCTTTGGTTATATGATGATATATTGGGGTATTGTACCTGAGGTTTATGTTTATAATTATCTCGCAGATACTGGACGCTTATTGATTAGCCTTGACAAAACTGGATTACCGGTGAAACGGACTTCTGGGCCTCTCAATACGCATGGCGACTCCGTCGGCCTGATTGATCCACCAAGAGGGGACTAATTTACTCCTCTGCGTCCTGACCGTCCCCATGGGGATGAGTATACCTTAAAGACTTATAATTTCATGTGAATGCTATATACAAACTATTGATATATGTTGATTTTGCATTAACCCCTACGTGGGATATACTTTGAACCATTGAAAGCATTAACCCCTGCGTGGGACTTTTGATTTGTGTGTTATACACACTCTTTATTGAATTGTACCATCCATCTGTGATGAACAATAATCTGATATTGAATACAGAATCTTTGATATACATTTAATCTGGTGATTTATTACATTGAACCCCTCGTGGGTACTGTTGTTATTAAGTTTGGTCCAGATCCATCATTGTTTGAGTCCACAGTGCTCTCTGGATGGAAGGTGAACTACAACTTCCAAACTCAAGGTCAATGTGTCCACCAAACCCTTTTAGTTTTTTCTGTTGGTCATGGGAGTCCTGTGTGCTACTTTTGGTTTAGTTCCATCATTGGTGGAGTTCAGAATGCTCTTTGATTGTAGGTGAACTATAAATCCCAGAAACTGTAACTCCCAAATGTCAAGGCCTATTTCCCCCAAACTCCATCTGTGTTCATATTTGGGCATATTAAGGCCAGGCTTGGAAAAATAATATTAATAATAATGGGTTGCTGTGAGTTTTCCGTATGGCTGCCTGGCCCTGTTCAAGAAGCATTCTCTCCTGACGTTTCACCCACATCTATGGCTAAAAAGGCATCCTCAGAGGTCTGTTGGGGTTTGGCCAGTGGGGTTTATATCCCCACTGTGGGTGGGAGAAAGAAAGAAAGAAGGAATTCTTGTCTGCTTGAGTTGGGTTTGAAGGTTGCCCTTGGACACCGTGATCAGCACTGGATGGCCTTGCAGTTTCAAAGCCTGGCTGAACATTTTACAGAAATACCCATGCTGCCCTAGAAACACCAGGAGAGAATAATGCTTCTGGGACATGGCCAGGCAGCCCAGAAAACTCAGCCACCCATTATTGTTATTGTTATTATTATTATTAAACTCACATAATATATTATAATAATTATAATAGGGAGCGGGGTGGAGCCGGGGGAGGGGCGGGGGCGGAGCCGGGGGGGCTTGGCCCCCCAGGTGATCAGTGACCGGAATTCCGGCCCTTGGGCCGGTAGAAGTTGGACAGCCCTGTTTTAGGTGATTTGCTAAAACTTCAGTTCTATAAAATACAACTAGCAGGTGCACTGGTGGAGAAAAGGTAACATTTTAACAGTTAATAATGCAAGTCCAATCTACATACATTATTCTAAACAACTGCAAATGAAACTACCTTTGTCTTCCAATTTTCTATGTTTCCCAGTAGTTTTATAATAAGGCACTGCAAATCTACTAGGGCAAATCGCTTCATCTCTTTTTCCAAACTTAGTTTAAGCAGCAACAGTAGCAAGATAAATATTTCTTTCTGCGTGTAACCATCTCTGCATATGCTTATGCATAATTGTAAAAACTAGAAAGGGAAAGAAATAAAATAAGAACATCAGAACATTTTAATTCTAGCATCAGGTATACAGTATATTGCAATTGCAGACAGTAATGATACCCTCAAATTTAAAGTAACACTGTTCATTTCTTCCATTGAAAAATGGGAATTTATTGCCCTCCTGCTCTTTAATATGGCATACCTGACTATTCACTGAATGTAATTAAAAATACAAACAGAATTTGGTTTCAGGCACCACCTAGCTATTCAATTATTTGTACACGGACCGCCAGAAAAAGCAGCCAGTGAAAACCAAAGCATTTCTGATTCACAGTACTATTAATATGCAAAAAGACACAGAGCAAACATACATTTAGCATCATATCAGAAGAGAAAAAATGCAATGGACAGGCAAAATTTAAGCAATGCCAAACTCACAGAATAAGGCTTTTAACACTGACAATTGTGAAGTATAAAAAGTATTGGGTCAGATTGTTCATCTTCTTTTAAATGACAGATAATTATAATTGTAATAACTTTTATTAAGTTACTAATTATAATTTTTACTATACAAAGTTTGGTTCTGCATCTTAAGTTACCGCACTAGAAATTTCTAATGTTCGGAAAGGATTTCTCAAATTAAGAGGGAAGGTGTAAGGACTCACCCATTTTGAGCAGGCCGAGGCCTGGGTAGCAGTTTGGCCTCCCTGGTAAGATAGTATATCTAGGAAAGGGGGAGTGGCTCAGAGTGAAGGGGAGTGGCCAGCTGACTTAGGAGGGAAAAAGCATAGCTTTTCCAGTCAGAGGGAACTTGGCTCTTGTGGGAGCAAGAGAGGGAACTTGGCTTTTGTCAGACCAACATCAAGGTCCGTTGTGAGCAGTCAGCAAGACAGGGAGTATCTTAGAATAGCTGACAGGAGAAGTCTGTGGAAAGCTGGCAGAGAGAAAGTCAGTCAGCAGACTTACATCTCTTCGGATAAGAGATGGGCTCACACTTGGGGACAACTAACTAGGTTTAGTTAGTGGAAGAACTCACTACTAGTTTTAATATTAGAGTGAGGGAGTAGTTTGGCAAGTGGTAATAGACATTACATCGGTCTAGTCTTGTATCAAAGCTTAAAGATGCATGTTAAATGAAACCAACACGCTATTGAACCTTAATTGACAACCATTTACGCTTCTGTGCCTGTTAAAGCTGTTATTCCATCAATAAACCTTTTTATTGTTAACTTTTAAAGAAAAGCCTCTCTTGTGCCTCACTCCACCTAGCAGCTAGTTAATTAACAGCTCCAGTTTGGTGACAGTTCCAGCTTATTTGAGTGGATTTGTTTTACCTCAGTAATCCTCCCAGTCCCTGTTAACGTAAGAGCCAGGGCTGGTGCAGTGTGTTTCGATCTTTTATAAAATCCTAAAGGCTATTTTTAGGTCGGTGGCAGCGTTACCAGTGGCTTAAGCCTCCAAGTCATTATATATTGGTGGCAGCGGTGGGATCTAAAATAGAAAGGTCCACCCTGCCCCAAGGACCCAAAGGGCCAAGTTGTCACATTATTGGTGGCAGCGGCAGGATCTAGAATAGAGATCCACTCTGCCCCAAGTGGTCCAAGCCCAAGTCATCACAGAAGGCATTCTCACCTTAGCCATATTGCAAAGGCTGACATCTACTAGAAAAAAGAAAGGAACCGGGTCTCCAAAAATGTGTTCTCTTGATTGTTGAGTCACTGTTTCAGGCATTCCAGGCCTACAGAAAAGAAGGTATTTTCTCATTTATTTCATTATATTATAGCAAAAACTAGCACATGTTCAAAATGTCATCTGGACCGGGGGAATAATTTGGTTTGAGATTCTTGATAACTTCTTCAATTTCATTAATGACACACTGTTCTGTATGCAGGTCAGAATGTCATCATTTTCTTGGTGTCTTGTTTTTTAGGTCTGTTTGTGGAGTCATTTGGGGTACTGATTGCATCGCATCAGCTTTAGTTTCTTAGATATGGTTGTCATGATTTTCAATGGGTCAGCAGATGGTAACTAGTAGATGGCATATGTACTGTATCTCAAAAACTAGAACTGATAGAGGGAAAACTGGTGCCATTTTTGGAATCAGCAGGTCTAATGTGCCCAGAAACAGGGCTAACATTTGAGGCCTCCAAATGTGTGCTGCCCAGTGCAAATCTAGCAACACAAGAAAATAACTGTTGTGGTAGATACTGACCTAATATGGTCTTCTGTAAAGCTAGGCTGAAAATCACGAAGAGGAAATAGTGTGTTGAACGGTACACCCAAGTTGACCAGCACAACTGCTATATCGAATAGTGATGGAATCCATATCACTGGTTCCTCATTGCCAATAGAAGCTGCAGACAAAGGACATTGTTTAAGCATGATTTTTAAGCAGACAAATGACAACGTTTAAACATTATTTTAAAACTCATCCTTTATTTAATCTTTTTTTTGTATTGAAATATATATTTTATATAAATAGTTTTAATATGTATATTTTATAGAAGTATACTTTAATATGTGTATTTGTGATATTTTTTATAATGTTTATGTGTTTGAATTATTCTGCAACCTATTTCGAGTAATGAGGAGAGGTGGGTAAGAAATAAAATTATTATTATTATTATTATTTGACAGCTTTTCTCAAAATCCTCAGAACAGAGGGAGTTCTGCTTGTAAGTGATTTTCTGAAAATGACAGCATTAATACATACCTGGAAGTTAATCACATTGCAGCATTTTAAGACCACCATATACTGCTACCATAACACTACTTTTGTACAGCAATTCCATACATAACAAATAACTTTCAAGAAGCAAACAAACAGCCAATATAAATAATCTTGGTTTAAAAAAAGATTTAGGTACAGACCCATTAAAATACATAAATTGTTTTTTGGAGTAGACTATTAATCCCCATACCAAAAAAGGGAAATGCTAAAGAATGCTCAAACTTTCGGACAGTGGCACTTATTTCACATGCCAGTAAGATAATGCTCAAGATCTTGCAAGGAAGACTCCAGCAATACATAGAGAGAGTGTTGCCAGATGTACAAGCTGGGTTTAGAAAAGGCAGAGGAATGCGAGACCAAATTGCCAACATCCGCTGGATAATGGAGAAAGGCAGGGAGTTTCAGGAAAAAAAACATCTATTTCTGTTTTATTGACTATTCTAGAGCCTTTGACTGTGTGGGTCATAATAAATTGTGGAAAGTTTTTGGTGGTATGGGCATACCAAATCGCCTTGTCTCTCTCTTGAGGAATCTGTATGATGACCAAGTAGCAACAGTAAGAACTGACCATGGAATAACAGACTGGTTTAGGATTGGAAAAGGAGTACCGCAGGGTTGTATACTCTCACCCAACCTATTCAACTTGTATGCAGAACACATCATGCCATGTGCGGGGCTTGATGAATGCAAGGCTGGGGTTAAAATTGCTGGAAGAAACATAAACAACCTTAGATATGCAGATGATACCACTTTGAGGGCCAAAAGCGAGGAGAAGCTGAGGAGTCTTCTAATCAAGGTGAAAGAAGAAAGTGCAAAAGCTGGGTTGCAGCTAAACATATAAAAAAAACCCAAGATTATGGCAACAAGAATGATTGATAACTGGCAAATAGAGGGAGAAAATGTGGAGGCAGTGACAGACTTTGTATTTCTAGGTGCAAATATGACTGCAGATGCAGACTGCAGCCAGGAAATCAGAAGACATTTACTTCTTGCGAGGAGTGCAATGTCCTATCTCAACAAAATAGTGAAGAGTAGAGACATCGCACTGGCAACAAGGATCCGCATAGTAAAAGCAATTGTATTCCCTGTAGTAACCTACGGATGTGAGAGCTGGACCATAAGGAAGGCTGAGCGAAGGAAGATAGATGCTTTTGAACTGTGGTGTTGGAGGAAAGTTCTGGGAGTGCCTTGGACTGCGAGAAGATCCAGCCAGTCCATCCTTCAGGAAATGAAGCCCGACTGCTCATTGGAGGGAAAAGGAAGAGGGCCAACCAAGGGCAAGATGGATGGATGGTATCCTCAAAGTGACTGGCTTGACCCTGAAGGAGCTGGGGGAGGTGATGGCCGACAGGGAGTTCTGGCAAGGGATGGTCCATGAGGTCACAAAGTGTCGGAAGCGACTGAACGAATAAACAACTATTTATGGCCTCTTCGTTATTTGTTTCATGTCTTCCAAGTTACCATTTTCCTTGCACATTTTCAATGGCACATATATTTCCACTGTATCACAAAACCTAATGATTAACCTTTTAAATCAATAATTGTGGAGGGATTGGGAAGCATGATGTGAGACATTATCTTAATTAGCTTCAGGGAGTCAAACTTATTTTCCTCGAAGAGATACAGAGGGGCAACTATAATTTTCTACATAGTTGCCAGTGCTCTTTAATTTTTACCCAAATTGGTTCCCTAGATGTTACTAAATGACATAATCACTTTTGATTATTCGCAATGTGGACTGGGGGATAATGGGAACTACAACCCAACAGCACTTGTGGCTCTGAAGTTGGGGAAAGCCAAAAGAGCATTTAAAATCAGATATCATATCCACAAGCCTTGCATCTAAGTTCGAACTCCAGTTCAAAACTGCCTTCCAGATGTTAACTGTATGACAACTCCATTCAACCCTAGTCATGATATCTAATAATGAGGAATACACGAGTTGTAGTCCAGCATCTGAAGGGCCACCTAAAATGACATGGCAGATTGGATACAGCCT
Source organism: Anolis apletophallus (assembly GCA_030556195.1). NCBI lineage: Eukaryota > Metazoa > Chordata > Lepidosauria > Squamata > Anolidae > Anolis > Anolis apletophallus. Next base: position 71,794,206 of record JARBWK010000010.1, read on the forward strand.
ACGAGCCATGAGTCTGACAAGTGTGGTTTACACTGTAGCATTTCATCACATTCATGCCAATTAGGGTATGGGACAAATTTTAACTTTAATTTTCAAATACAGGGCTGCGGATAATGCAAATCTGTGCTGCTCCTAAGGCACTGTAAATTTTGGTGTGAGTTTATGGAAGAGGACTCCTAAGTCATGCAAAATAATTACGAATGGCAGCTTTGCTTCCCACCCCTCTCCTACAAGAGTAAAAGATCTGCTGAAAACAAACATGGTGCCACTTTGTTTTGGAAGTCCACCACATTGTAAGGGCAGAAAACTGCTCCCTAGCCACTAATCCAACTTCTAGATTACTCACCATTTGCAGTTATCAAAGACATCAATGTTTTTAAGATCTTCCTTGAAACTGAGCAGTCTGAATGAACCAACGTCATCTATTAAAAACAAAAGCATCAAGCAAACTCAAGCATGTCTGCTAAACATCTAGGGGTCATCTTCAACAAATTACTGGAATGTAGCACCTGGCAGACCAGAGATCTGAATCAGTTCAGATATACTAAAAATAAAATAAAATTTTGGCAAATTCAAATAACGGGCCACTGCCACTCCAATTTGGGTTTTTAAACTGCTCTAAGGATAATTCTGCAAATTCTGGGACAAACTTAAGCCATCAGCAAGGCTGAATGCTAATCAATGCCAAATATGGCATGGTTGGAATGTAATGCAGATACGTTGAAAATTTCTATATGCTAATTCTGTCCTCATTACTAATATTGCTAGTTCTGGCAATATCGCCTAAAATATCTGGCCCAGCTTATCTGTCTGAATATATCTCCCTCTATGAACCATCTCAGAGGTTAAGATCTTCTGAGGAGGCCCTGCTCTCGGTCCCACCTCCTTCGCAGGTGCGGTTGTAGGAACAAGGGACAGGGCCTTCTCAGTGGTGGCCCTTCGGCTATGGACCTCCCTCTCTCCAGAGAAATTAGATCAGCTCCTTCCCGCCTAACCTTCAGAAAGGAACTGAAGGCTTGGCTATGGGACCAAGCCTTTGGATAACAATGCAGTGCAATAAGAGAAGATAGAATATCTGCAACCATGACTGGAACAGCTCCCTGACTAAGATTTCAGATTATGTGGTTCTTGCTAATAATTGGTTTTAATTTTTAATGCTTTTTAATCTTATGTTTTAATGTATCTGTTATTTTTATTATATGTATGTTTAATGTTTTGTGGCATTAAATTGTTGCCTATTGTAAGGCCGCTCTGAGTTCTGTTTGGGGTGAGAAGAGCGGGATATAAATATTGTAAATAAATAAATAAATAAATAATGAGAACACTGTGCACATTTCTTGTATATAGCAAGAAATCAAGGTCTATTACAAATTGGGAATGAGCATTAAACAGTCTATAAAATTAATCTAAAAAATGTTCCTTGGAAGCTAGCAATGTTACAGGTTCATTGAAAAATAAAATAAAATGCATCTTACCTGAAACATCCACTTTAGAATTGGAACAGGGCAAGGAGAGGTATGGTAAGCAGACTCCAGTAAGCCTTCACTGATTACAAAAAGCTGCTGTGTTATCCCTGACCTACAGAAAGAACCATGATGAATCAATATTTTGAGTGTGTTTATATTTAACCTGTCCGTTACCTTATTAGCACAAAGATATAAGCCTATTAACTTACTGGCACAAAGGTAACAACTATCAAATCCAGACAGCTAAAGCAAAGCTATGAAATATAGCTCCACCTTCATCTGCAGTATTGATGAAAAACATTCATACAAGAGCAGGGGAATTGCTGACCCTAACCCTAAGACAAACTGTACTGTCAGATTGCCCAATAAAAGAGGTGGGTTACTGCCATGGGGCCAGAAGTCAATTTTTCAGATTGACCAAGTGCTCAAAGGTTGTACTGTTTTGTGGGTGTGGATTTTTAAAAGTTAAAACACAAAATGTTACATACAGAGAAAAGAGATTTTAAATTTGTTGAAAAGACTAAATCATAATTCCTTATTAAATTCATTTTTTAAAAAAATCAACCCACTCATTATTAACAAATCAAATCCCCTTCTCACAAGAATGAATTATTCTTAAATTTATATTTACACACCAATGTACCTTAGATGTATTTATATCGACTTTGATGGGATACTGGCAATGACATGGATTATTTATTTTAAATTAAAGTTTTAAAAAATGACTAGGACATTGACTATAATCTATTTAGATCCTGTTCTATTGATTAGAAGAGGTGTCAAACATATGGCCATCCAGGTGTTTGGGACTGTAACTCTCAGAAGCCCTAGCCAGCTTGTCCAATGGTCAGGAATTCTGGAAGCCGAAGTCCAATACAATTAGAGGATGACAAGTTTGACACCCCTTTGGGGTGAAAAGGGCAGAATATAAATACTGCAAATAAATAATAAATAAAATTGGATTATTGAATATTTGAAGATCTGATACCAGGTTTTGGTGCCAAGCTAAGGTATTAATTCAAGAATTAATTAGAGAGAGTGCACTGGAAAGCTGCAACAAAAGGAGAGAGAACTCTACAAGCAGACCATCTACTCTACCTCTCTGTCCGAGTATACAAATAGAAACTAGGACATTTTCAAGATGCAACTTGCTGGAGAAGTATGACAGGTATTTATTTATAAATGAATAGTGAACTTCTCACTTAATAACTAAAATGAAGTTCGATCAGACACTAATCTACACACACATATATAAAATGTCCAACAGAAGATTCCCAAAGAATAAGGCAAAAATATACTAATATGTATTTTAAAATAATACTAAATATTCAATAGCTCGCCAAACTATAAACAAGTACCATTTTGTTGTCAAAGGCTTTCATGGCTGGAATCTCTGGATTGCTGTGAGTTTTCTGGGCTGTATGGTCATGTTCTAGAAGCATTCTCTTCTGACGTTTCACCTACAGTACATCTATGGCAGACATCATCAGAGGTTGAGGGGTCTGTTGGAAACTAGGCAACCTCACTTGCCTATTCTCCAACAGACCCCTCAACCTCTGAAAATGCCTGCCATAGATTTGGGCAAAACGTTAGGAGAGAATGCTTCTGAAACATGGCCACGCAGCCCGGAAAATGCACAGCAATCCAAATACCATTTTGCTGTCATAGTCATATTTTAAAAACAGATAAGTCAGTGTTAATCAACACTTACCTAAAAATGTATTTTTCAATAGGATTTTGGGGATGAAATTCAAAGTTCCTCAGATCAAGATTATGTTGATTGAAGATTTTCCCAGCTTGTGCTACTTGGAATATATTTTCCCCTGGATGTTGATCAGGAATACCACCAATGATTGAGTATTTATCTAAAAACACCCTATAACACATAATTACATCTGTAAATATTTAATCCTTACAAATGTTTGAGAAATACCAAAGCTTGATTTAGCCATTTTATATAAGGGACACCATTTCATTTACATCAATGTATATAATGGGACTTGAGAATCCAAAAAGAACCAAATCTCAGCAGATAAACCAAATGCCATTCAGAAAGTCTTTTCAGGAATTTATTTAAGAGGATATGATTTATCTTAACCAATTATTTCTGTAAAATTTACCAAAAAAAGAAGAATATGATTTTTGCAAGGAATTCCTTAGAAGCAAACATACAGCATGGCTGAAGGAATTACATTGTGTGTCAGCAAAAAGATATGGCATCTAGAAGTGGTCAGCTTTCCACATTATAAAATCGAAGAGTAGGTAGTAGTGATAGACAATATACCTCTGAACAAGAATTAATTTTGTTTGTTTTTTTAAAAAAAATCTTGGGTATAAAAGAAGTTATCAGAGAAACCTTTTCTTCACTATTTGTATCTGACAGTTTTAGACTACTACCTAATAGACAAAAGGCAAACAACTGATTCAGGTCTGACTTAATAAGTTTTTGTCAGTATTGAAATATCCAGCATCAAGCAGTACATTCTACATCTTGTTGCCTGGGAACGGTAGGAGTTGTGGTTTAACGCATATAGAGATTGACAAGTTGAGGATATCCAGATTTCTCATCTGAATTGGACCTATGCACATTTTGGCAAATCAAGTTTATATATTCTCTCAATGTGTCCCAGCACCTGGCTAGCATTTCTTCTACTTTAAAGATTAAGTACCACTCCAAGACAAAACAAAAGACTAGATGGAAGGCAAAGAACCACAACAGAGTGATAAGCATTATATGAAATTTATCAACCACAGGAATAATATTCCAGGCTCTAACATATATGGATTGTGCCTGACAATGTTCCTGTGCGCCTGACTCCTTTCTAATGGTACTTTTGAACAAGCTGTTTACATGAAAGTTAGCAAAATGGAAGGGTTTCCACACGAGAAAGCAGAGACAGTAAACATGAGAATGGACCTGTGTTCAGCAAGCAATTCAACATCATTAGATGGTTCTTCGCGTAGATACTTTTTTTCAATGTCCCCTTTGACTTGCTGTAGCTGTTGTTCTAGCTCTTCTACCCTGCAGTGGAAATAAAGGTGTTTAAAAAGATAATCTGTGTTATAATAAAATAGTTGAACGTAGGTTTGCCTTTGTTTTACACAAACAGTAATTTTTCCCATTATAAAGAGTCCAGTGTGATATTTCCGTTTCCAGCCTGAGAAGGCATCTAGACAAGATCACGATTAACAAGCAGTATTCTCTTTGACAAGATTATTTCAAAAAAGAATCAATAAGAGCATAAGCATTCTATAGATAAACACTCCAATACAATAATCTATGTGTCTGGTGGTGGTAGTCACGCAATCTACCAACTTTCTGGAATTGAATGCAATTAATCAAAAACAGTTTTGTTTTTAAGCAATCTGTACACCTTCAACCTTATTTGGAAGGGCAGCATAACTATATCTGATGCTACTCTTTATTTTTTATAATACAGACTGGCAGCAAAAAGAACAAACACAACTCTATAGATCTCCCTCTCATGTAACGTAGCTGAAATACGGAACCCTTTCAATTTAGAAAAGAACAAATTGAATGCAGGTATAACTCACTTAACAAAGCCTATGACAATGAACCTATTTTTATGTAGGCTTATGCCTGGCCTCCACTTTCTCCAATCTCCTGTATAGGTGGCCACATATTTTAAGCGAAATCTGCACTGCAGGGATGGTAAAGGGGTACTGGAGAAACAAACCTTCAATGTTGGGTTGCAGCAATATGTCTGCAGCAAACAACGCAACAAAGCTTTCTGTTTTGGTAGTAGCATGCTGGGGAGTACATGCAACCATGATTCCTTCTCAGATTGCTCAAAGAGAGCTTTTTCTCCCTTTATTTACCACCACTCTGCCTATCTTTGATGTAAGTTTGCAGGTGACAACAAATTGGGAGGGATAGCCAATGGTCCAGAAGACAGGAGCAAATTCAAAACAATCTTAACAGATTGGGCCAAAACTAACAAAATGAAGTTCAACAGAGACTAATGCAAGATACTCCACTCAGGCAGAAAAAATGAAATGCAAAGATACAGAATGGGGGACAGCTGGTTCGACAGCAGTACGTGTGTCGTAATGAAAAACAACTTAAATGTGAGCCAACAATGTAATGTGGCGGCTAAAAAAGTCAATGGGATTTTGGCCTGCATAATTAGGAGTATAGTGTGTAGATCCAGGGAAGTCATGCTACCCTTCTATTCTGCCTTGGTCAGGTCACACATGGAATACTGTGTCAAATTCTGGGCTCCGCAATTGAAAAGAGATGTTGTCAAGCTGGAAGGCTTCCAGAGGAAGGCGACTAAAATAATCAAGGGTCTGGAGAACAAGCTCTATGAGGAGCATCTTAAAGAGATGGATATATTTAGCCTGCAGAAGAGAAGGCTGAGAGCAGACAAGATGGTCATGTATAAATATGTGAGAGGAAGTCCTAGGGAGGAGGGAGAAAGCTTGTTTTCTGCTGCCCTAGAGACTAGAACGTGGAACAATGGCTTCAAACTACACGAAAGGAGATACCACCTGAACATTAAGAACTGTGAGAGCTGTTCAGCAGTGAAACTCTCTGCCCCAGTGTGGCGAAGGCTCCTTCTTTAGAGGCTTTTAAGCAGAGACTGGATGGTCATCTGACGGGGGTGCTTTGAATGTGATTTTCCTGCTTCTTGACAGAATGGGGTTGGACTAGATGGCCCACAAGGTCTCTTCCAACTATATGATTCTGAGTCAAAATTTTCTTCTCTCGTTCCACTTTCTTTTTTTCACCCTGGACTCCCATCTGAATAAAAAGGGTTGCTCTTCTAAATAAACAATGCTAAATTCAACTAAAAGTTAAGTGCTCTTATAAAACAAAAAGCCAGGCAAGCTTGGGTATAGTTAACTAATCATAACTCATGGAATGCTAGGCATGGGAGGAGGGCTGTGGGGAACAATTATAAAAAGCAAAGGCTTTATATAAAAAGCATTAAGACGGATTCCAGCAGCAGGAGAGATATGGTCAGTTAGATATAGAGCTAGGACCAATACAGTAGAGAGAAACTGATTAGATCCTAATAGGGATTTGGAAGCTGAGAATATGGAAAGTATCAGGAAAAACTGTAATTTTGAAAATGAAATTAAGGTGTTACTGTATTCTTTGAATGGAACAAGCATTAAAAAATACTGATTTTTACACAATAAACCATTATAGTTTTTATTGTATCCACATTTGGTCTTTAATAATACCAAAAATAGCTATGGTTTATCACACAGAATCCAACATCCAACACATCTACTTGTCTACAGTGCTCACTCTGAGACCAAAGGGAAAGATATCAATAAAAGGAGCCCAAGAATTGCACCCTGAAAAGGAATCCATCCAGGCCATTAGATGAAGTGACAAATAAAAATAGTCTGATACTATGAGACAGGTCAATTTTGTTTATGAACAGTCATTACACTCAGGCTGTAATAATAAGGACAGGAAGAAGAAACAGGCAGGCATACCTACTGAATTCTTCCTTCTCCTCCAAGAGGCGATTCATATAGGAGACATTAAGCTCCACAGATTTGGAACACTTAAGAAAAAAAATACTAGTTAAAATATGAAGGATTACATATGAATTGTATACCATTTGATTCCAAATTATAATAATTATTTAGAGATCTATTTCAGAAAACAGTTGAAAGTAGTTAAGAAGAAAGTTAAATGTGAGAAGTTCCTACGAATCAGCTCTCTTTGGCACAGCAAGCAGAAACATCTGCAGAAAACAGGTATCTTAGGAACTGATGCATACGTACGAATTTATTTTTACAATAATTTATTTTGAATAATATTTGGAAACCAACAACATATATGAGCTAAACTTGGATTGACCTGGAAAAATTAGACCATAGCTCTTTTTCTAAGACACCAAGAAGGTGTTCTTGCAAGCTGAAGAGAAAGCAAGAACTTCTCAAAAATCTGAAAATGTTTTCAAACATTTTATATTTTAAAATCTGTAACTTGAGGAGACTTTTTTATACAATACTGTATCAATATTTTCTTTTATCATTATATTATTTGTATTACTTGATTCTATTGTATTTTGATGGTTTTAATAAACAGTAAATTACTTTGGGACTTAACAATAGTTGTAGAGCAGTCTTAAATAAAATAACTAAACAACGCAACCATTTGGCATGGAGCCAAACTATCTGTTAAAAGAAAAAGTGTGCCAGCTCTGGCAGTCACCATGGAAACCAGCCCAGGATTTTCCTCTCCCCACTCTTCAGCTGTGCTATATAATACTAGTCTTAATGAGGCATCTTCTCCTAACACCAAAACAGTGGTGCATTTCAAACATAACACGTTTCAACTTGATATATTATGGTGTATTAGCCTGAAACTAAGTGTCTGCATTTTCAACTCATTTTCTCTCTTCTTCCCTGCTGGTTTTGTATTTTAAAAGGTGAAGGGAAATTAAACCAGTTTCTAAGTTTGGATTCCATGGCAACTGCAATAGAAGTAAACCAAGGCATAAGCAGCAAGGTGCACACAGCAAAGAAATAACAAGACTTCTTCTCAGGTTGATAAAATGTGCTTTAGTAGTCTTATGCATTTGTATAGAATCACTATCCATTTCTGTTTCTTTCATTCGTAAGGCCCAATTTTAGTTTGAGTGCCAATCCCAAAAATGGGTGACCTTCCAAATGAGCTTTTTTTTCAATGGGACAAAAAATGAATATTTTTGTCCCATTGGCAGCAATGGGTGGGCTTTCCCACACTCCTCTTCTCAGTTTTCCAAGGAGAGTGCATGTGTGGTACGCATGCCCAAAGCGCCAGCGCCATCCAGGGCCTGCAGCCGGGCACCGAAAATCTGGTGACCAAGTGGTTACCGTTCCCACTTTCATTTCAGTGATATTTCCATACTGAAGGGTAGTGTACTGTTTCATGCCTTCCAAATGAAAAAAAAACCGATACGAAAACACGAATTAAACGGATGAAATGATAACTACTTTTTAGAAAAAATAAATTATCTTAAATTAATATTGAAGGTAAAAAGATTATTTCATCCACTTACAGTAACACTATGTGACAGAATCAGAGTGTCGGTTGTATTATCCTCATCATTTATTTGTTTTGGACTTTTCCCACATGTGGAATCCTGAGCCAATATTTTCTCAAGTGGCGGGAGTATTTCTTCATCACTGCTATCCAGACTGCAGTCAGAGATTTCTTCTTCACTTTGTTTTGTACTTGGTCCATCTGCCTTTAAGCTAGAAGCTTCCATGTTCAACTTGTGTAAGTCGCATGAAGATCCATTGGTAGTGACAGGCGGACAACTTTCTGACAATGGAACACTGTTGCCACTTTCTAAAGATGACGCAAGCTCGTTGGTATTTTCTGAAGACAAGGCAGAAACATATTTCTTTTGAGCTTTTTTGTCATTTCCAATTTTAATTTCACCATTTTTGTCTATTAAGTAATTCCTATCACCACAACCTCCTATTTAAAAAGGCAAGTTACTGTCAAATGACTTCAAACCCTCTAGTACTGCATCATCAGAACATATTCTGTGTTTTGAATAGTTAGATTTATGCTTTTCCAGTGAACTACTAACACTGTAGTTTTGTCTCACGGGCTTCTCCAATTTTTTTGTTTTCAAAAAGAGCCTTTCCTGTTTTTCAGGAAACTCTTTTTGTTTGGATATTCTTGATAAATTTGTAGAATTGATGTATACTGATGGACATGACTCACTTTTTTCTCTATTGGCAATTTTATCAGAAGTCCGCTTTGAACATAACACAGCTTTTGACGCATGTGTTGACAATGACTCAACTGTAAAATAAAAGTGAAGAAATAATTCCACACAGTGTAAGACTTCTTAAAAAGTAGCCTGGGAAAAGGCTGTGCTTAGGCTGAGTTGAGACATTCATTGCCTTAATTTCTGCAAATATATTCAGCATCATTGATCAGAATGCAACTGTAATAATAAAATGCTATAAAAGAAGGCTTCCTTTGTGTTTGTGTAGTCCTTGTTGTTGTGGAAAGATACTTTCAAACACCCTCCTAGAGGCATTTCTCTGAGTCTCCTCCCTCTCAGGAAGCATAAGAGTGAGAAAAAGCCAATTACAAGTCAGGAGTGTTTGGGATGACTTAATGACATTACTGCCATTTGATTTACTGCAATTATTGCCAATGCACTCTCAGACTTAACCAATGGCACATACCAACATCAGCAGTAATGTGGTTGGTAATAGGTCCCTCTAGAAAAGTGGCTAATAACGTATTGGTGTATCTCTACGTGTTCATCAGACCAAAATCTTCTAAAACAACAATAATGGACCTAAGACCAAATATACCCTCAAATGTTTGCTCTTTTATACCAATGAATACTTGGTAGAAAAGATGATGAAATAAATAAATAAGCATTAGCAACTATGGAGCAGTATTTTACACATATATACTTAATTACGCTTATAGCAGAATGACTTCAGAAATAATATATTTTCAAAACATCTCCAAAACAGAGATTACTACAAAAATATGTCAAAATTTGGCACCTCATACATCAGAACACTGTAGTTATGTTGTTTGCACATACTAGAACTGCTATGTACTGGGACTGTTGCAGCCTAAGCAGAGCTTGGCCTGTTTACATTGGGGGTGTATGATTACATGTTATATGTTTGCAAGGTTATCATGCCTCCATTTTGTTTCTAGGCCTCTTGGCAGTTTGTAACTGGGGTTGTTGATTTCCTGGGTGGGAGGGGCACATCTTCTTAGGTTTTTCCCGCCAAAATTTACCTCAGACCTTTCCATCCAACCAGCGCCTTAGATTTTCCTGCCAATTTTTCTCCTCAAGTTTTCTCCAATTTGAAAGGTTATAAAAGGGGGAAACCTCTCTGATTTTACCTCAGTGACTTGGGAAGTCGGATCTGGTTACAGTCGTCCACGCTCTGGTCACATCCTGAATAGAATACTGCAACGCACTCTACATGGGGCTGCCTTTGAAGACAGTTTGGAAATTGCAACTAGTCCAACGGGCGGCAGCCAGATTACTAACTGGAGCTACATACAGGGAGCATACCACCCCCCTGTTGTGTCAGCTCCACTGGCTGCCTGTCCAATTCCGAGCTCAATTCAAAGTGCTGGTTTTGACCCTTAAAGCTCTATACGGTTCTGGCCCAGCTTACTTGTCCAAACGCATCCGCCTCTACGTTCCACCTTGTAATTTAAGATCATCCGGGGAGGCCCTGCTCTCGCTCCCGCCAACTTCTCAAACATGGTTGCTGGGGACAAGAGATAGGGCCTTCTCGGTGGTGGCTCCCCATCTGTGGAACGCACTTCCAAGTGACATACGATCAACCCCATCCCTCCAAAAAAGTGAAATCTTGGCTATGGGACCAGGCTTTTGCACATTAACACAATGCAACACTTTAGATTGGATTGTAATGGCAATGTTGATGGATATGGCTCAACGCTCCTATTATGGACGGATCACTGTTTTTAACTTATTTATTTATTTTTATTTATTTATTATTCGGCTTCTATGCCGCCACTCCCGGTGGGCTCGGGGCGGCTCACAAAACTACAACAACAGCATAAAAATGGCAACACAGGTTAAAGGAGCATAAAAAACATCAATTAAAAACATCACAGCGGTAAAAACGACCTGGAATGGGAAACAGCTTTTCAATAGGGGGGTGCAAACCAGTGAGACCTACACATGGAAGGCCAGCTGGAAGAGATAGGTTTTGCACGCCCGCCTGAAGGGGAGCAGGTCGTGGATGGCACGCGTATCTGCAGGAAGGGCATTCCAGAGTGTCGGTGCAGTCACTGAGAATGCCCTTCGGCGGGTGGCTGTCAATTTGGCCGCTTTTGCAGAGGGGACAGCTAGAAGGTTGGTATCCTCGGAGCGAAGTGATCTCATAGGGCAATATGGGGAATGTATGTAATGTATTAATACATGTGAATGTATATGATGTATTAATTTTAACTGTATTTTAATGTATTTTAATGCTGAATGTTGTGGTTTTATATTCTATTTATATTGTGTTTCGGCATCGAATTGTTGCCTTTGTTAGGCCGCTCTGAGTCCCCCCTCGGGGGTTGAGAAGAGCGGGGTAGAAATGCTGGAAATAAATAAATAAATAAATACTAGGGACGTGTGACTGCGCCACGGGGCTGTCAGCTCCGGCCTGTCACCTTCTTTTAATAAACAATTACTGCTTTCAACCAGCCCTGGACTCAGCATAGGAAGGACTCGCCCTTCATCTTATAGGAGTCCAGTGGCTGGGGCCTGTCCACCATCCGTGGCGGCTGACCAGAGAAGAGAAGGAGAGGCATCACCATCCATCGCCCACGGACTGGGCAAAAGGGACTGAGTAAGCTAATTTCAACTATTCGACGTTATGGACTTTGCAACCATCTAAAAGGCCAGTCACCTGTTTGTGACTTGTTAAATAAATTCATTCAATTCCTCAAAGGCCTCAGTCTGCTAAGTTTGTGAGAAGTCTCTCCACAAGAAGAAAGCAATCCGCATCCCCTGGGCATAGGATTTTTATAGCAATTTACGTAGTCACTTCCTTTAAGCCCAGGCATGACGCTATAGGGACATACGTACGTACGTACACACACACACACACATATATGAAATAGCACTGTATTTTAGATTCACATAAAGTTATCTAAAGACTTATTCAATAAGTTAGGGCCCAGAGTAAAAAGAAATATTATGAGGACTCCACAATGCCTAGCCTCTCAGATAAGCTGGGGATGCATTGACTGAATAAAGGATGGCACCATTTTTTTCTTAGGTGGACAATGTGTAAAGAAAAGGCAGAGTCCGCCAAGGAGAGACCCCAACTCCACTCTTCTTATTTCTTTAACCATACTTAAACAAAACTTAATTCAACACGTGATCGGAAGAGCTGACCATAAATAAGTTAATGGATTCTGCTTATAGTTTGTACCTGAGGAAAATTTCTGTGAAGAGAAGCATGATGTGTCTCTCAAGATATCTCTTGTGTCCTACAAATAAGTACAGAAAATATTTCACAAGTCTATAGAACAGTTATGCTTGAGGAATACAGAAAACAGTGCAGTTGTTTAAAAGCCACCATTAGTTTACTTGACAGTGAAAAAAGGGAACTGTTGAGAAACCAATTACTAATTCCAACTAACGTCATTATAACATTCTACCAAAGTCAATCCATTCAATCCACCTGTAAATTGCAAGCCAGCAACTTACATAAATCCCATATTACTTTAAAGCAATATCCACACATTGCTTTAAAGTAATGGCACAAACTCACTTAACTTAAAAATAGGTTCCTTATCCGTCTATCAAGAGAGCCAGCTACAGCTAGATTATTTTCTTCACAAGCTCTACTCTTTTGGTAATGAAACATTAAATAAAAATGCAGTTCTTCCATAAATGATTTTTTTAAGTGAAACATCGGCGAGGCATGTGTTGTCATGGAAACGAACTGAAAGATGCCCATTATTAGTACTGCTTTGTACAGGACAATTTACTAGAAAAAGCTACACTCTCCTCATGCTTCATCTCTTCTCAGGCTGTTTCTTCAGGGGGGGGGATGATAACTCATCACTTGCCAGTAGTCTGTTAGGAATTGTGGGAGTTGAAGTCCAAGACACCTGGGGGGGGGGGCAAAGTTTGCCCATTCCTGCTCTATACACAGACCATTTTACAGTCTTTCTCATTCTCTAATGTTTATCTTATCTGAATAGGATATTTTTCATTCTTTTCAATTTCTGAGAAAACAAATATAGTAAATATAAATAAATAAATAAGAATAATCAGGTGAACCGTTCAATGAAGAGTGTACAAACCACAGTATTTCGATGGACAGGCTTTGTTGAAATTGAAACACTGTTATCTGGATTGCCCCTTTTTTCTGATTTATAATCTCTAAAAAAGACTTCAATTCCAGGGCTTCTGTCTGATGTAGAGGACAGTAATTTTCTTCTCTTTTTTTGTTTTGGAGAGCACGTGTGTCTTCTAAGATGTTCTGTAGAGACAACTGAAAGGCCACCTTTCCCATTTCTTTTTTCTGGAGAACACAACACAGTTTAATCTTTATAATCAAATGCAAAGGAAACAAAGTAAAAGATTACTACTGCAAAATTATCATAATATTATAGAAAGAAATACAGGCTGAAGGATTTCAACAAGTCACTAAGACATTGCAATTTAGAAATCTGTTGCAAAACATGCCTTATATAGGACTATTTTAGCTTTCACTCCATGGTTAACTAACACAATAATTAATTCTATTTCATACTACAAGCCATGTTCCATATATGTCAAAAGGACAGCAACTTTAATGAGGCTTTCCCAATCCCCCATTCTGTAAGCAGCAGCAAATTGCGCCATCTAAAGCCCCATTTTGGGGATCAATGAAAAGCAGACAGTGAAATGGGGGATGCCTGTACTGGGAAGATGCTACAGAGAGTTAAACAACTTGCAATCTCTTCTGTATCACTGGTTGTTTTACTTGTACCTGAGGAAGATTCCTGCGATGTCAAGCATGATCTTTCTCTCAAAATATCTCTTGTGTCCTACAAATAATATATAGAAAATGTTTAAGAAGTTTTTGTAGAATAGTTATACTTAAGGAATATAGAAAGCAACATGGTTCTTTAAAAGCCACTGCTAGTTTATTGCACAGTAAAAAAAGAAACTAGAGGAAATGACTCAAAATCAATTTCAGTAGGCCCTCCACACCAATGGATTCCCTTATCCATCAATTCCATTTTTTAAATCCCCAAAACAAATCCCGATTTACCATCATATATAGGGTACACTATTTTCTGTATTGTGACTTGAAAATCCACTGCTTTTGGAACCCACAAGGCATTCTCAGTAGATACTGAAGCTCCACAGAACCTGCCCTGATTTCAAAGAGCAGAGAAGGAGCAAACTGCATCCAACACTTCACTTACCCTTCACCTCAGAGTGCATTTTCCTCTTCCTGACTATGTTACACCCAGGTATAGGAAGAGGGATGCTGGGTGAAACAAACACAAATGGCAGATTCAATATCTCTTCCTGAGTAATATGAGTTTCTGTTTGCCTGTTACTTCTTTTCCTTTGCCTGGGTAAAACATACATTCCTGGTACACAGGGATAGGATCTGTAGAATATGTGAAGTGGCATGCAGGGCCAGTGGGTGTTCACATGGCAGCTCCAACTTCAGGAGGTGGGGGCAGCAGCAAAAACTCACAAATAATTAAAACTGCGAGTTTGAAACCTGTAAAAGTGGTGGGTAACCTGTATATTATAGTACGATCGATTCCATCCCTCCTAACATTCAGGAAAACAAGTAAAATCTTGGTTATAGGGCCAGGCTTTTGCACATTAGCACAATGCAGCACTTTGGATTTGAATTGGACTGGCAAGTTAGTGGATATGGCTCAATGCTTATGTTGTGGACGGAACAGTTTTAACTTAATTGAATGTGTATTATGTGTTTAATATTAACTGTATTTTAATGCTGAATGTTTATGGTTTTATAATGTATATTATATATCGGCATCAAATTGCTGCCTTTTGTCAAACTGCTCAGAGTCCCCCCTCGGGGGTTGAGAAGAGCGGGGTAGAAATAATGTAAATAAATATTGTTTCAGGAATTAGATAACAGGCTTCTAAGTAGCAGTTGTGGGGTGATGCAAGCCTATCTGCAGGTACTATTCCTGCTAGGTATTTGAGTGATAATTATGAAACCAAATGTTGGACTAGGAAGGCCTTTGGTTAGATTCTGCTCATGTTTTTTTACAACTAGATGGATTCTGTGTCTGACCCAGAAAGTGGCTTCATGAATTTATGTTGCATACATGTTCATTTCTTTCGATACATCTGTTTAAGAAATATATATTGCTAGAGAGAGTTAACTTTATTAAGTTATGTCAGGCTGTTTATCAATACATATTCAGCACACAAACAACTTCTCTGATCTTAAAGTTGCTGTACATTCTAAAGAATCTGGCTATCTTTGGAACAGAAGGAAAGGAGCAAAAATCTGACCAAAAATAAAAGTGACACACCACAACAAAGCACACTACTTTCCAGTTCTTAAGAGCCTAAAGTTCAAAATACTAAAGGCACTCCCATAGCATAATTTATGTTATAAATATTACAATGTGATCCATATTTTTTTATAAAAAAACATTATGTTTGTATTATAATTTTAAAATTACATACATTTGGTACTTACTACCTCTTTAACATACCTGGCTAGGAAAGTTACTTCGTAAGGATTTCTTGACGGAATCAAAAGATTGCTGTGTAGATTGCACCTTTTTTTCCTTCACTCGTCTTTCTGTGCAAATAGTTTCTAAAGTTAACTGAGAGGACGAACTAATTGAGCCTGGTCGCGTTGCCTTGGAAAACATTGTTTGCTGGCAGGAAGGTGTAACACTCTCCTTTTTCAAACTGTCATTTTCTGATATGGATTTAATTGGCTCTGAACCAATCAATTCTAGATCTACATAGTCCTTTTTATATTCTCTACCATTCTCTGCTAATGGTGATCTTGTTCGAATAGGGCATTTCTGGGTTTCAGGGTTTTCTGTGCGAGTATTATCTCTTAACATTAAAGAATCACATGAATCATTTAGCACAAAAAGTTTTCGAGCCACACTATTTGAATGCATAGTCTTTGTTGAAACATAGAAAACATTATCCGGATTGTCCTTTTTCTCGGACTTGGCTCTGAAAAGGGCTTCAATTATGGGGCTCCTGTTTGGCGGAGGGGGTTGGATCTTTTTTCTTCGATTTTGCTTTGGAGAACACATGTTTTGTCGAAGTTGTTCAGTACGCGCAACTTCAAAGCCGCCTTTCCCATTTCTTTTTTCCGGAGAACACAACACAGCCCTGTCTTTATAAACAAATGTGAGGGAAACAAAACAAAAGATTACCATTACAAAATTGACACAATATTATGGCAACAAACACAAGATTGAAGCAAAATACGAGGGCAGGTCAATAAGTCTGTGACTTTTTGAAGGATAAAAAATCATTTTATTTTTCAACGTAGTCTCCTTTGAGCTCTATACACTTTGTCCAACGTTTCTCCAATTTTTTTATCCCTTTCCAAAAAATAAGATTTGTCGAGGTCATCAAAAAAGGTATTTGTTTGTGAGATTATTTCATTCTTGCAGTCAAATCTCTTTCCGCCAAACCATTTCTTCAGGTTTGGAAAAAAGAAATAGTCACTCAGGGCTAAATCCGGAGAATAGGGAGGATGAGGGAGCAATTCATATCTCAATTTATGGATTGTTGCCATGGAAACTGCACATGTGTGCACCCTTGCATTGTCCTAGTGCAAAAGAACTTTTTTCTTGGCTAAATGTGGTTGGGTTTTTTTCAAATCCTCATTTGAAAAAACCCCAATAAGTTGGCATAAAATTCGCCATTGATTGTTTTACCCTTTTGAAGGTAGTCAATGTGGATTATACCGCGTGTATCCCAAAAAACGGTCGGCATGACATTATTGGCTGGGAAACCCACCTTGGCCTTCTATGGCGTCGATTCACTCCGAGAAACCCACTGTTTGACTGCTGTTTGGTCTCTGGTGTGTTGTGGAGGATCCACGTTTAGTCTATGGTTACAAAACGGCGCAACTCGTCCATATTGCGATTGAACAACGCCAAACACTCCTGCGAAATTGTCACACGATTGCGTTTGTGGTCGATTGTGAGCAAATGCGGCACCCATCTTGCGGAAAGCTTTCTCATACGCAAGTGATCATTTAAAATTGAAATCACCGAGCCATGTGAGATGCCTGTGGCTTCCAGAATCTCTCACATTTTCAATCTCCGATCGGCCAACACCATATCGTGAATTTTTTCAATTGTTTCGGGTGTGGAGACCTCAACTGGGCGTCCAGAACATTCGGCATCTTCCGTGCTTGTACGGCCACAACGAAATTCAGTAAACTACTTTTTTTACCATTGAAATTGATGGTGCAGAGTCCCCATAGTATTTATCAAGCTTAGCCTTGGTTTGAGTGGTGGTTTGTTTCCACAAAAATAATGCTTAATGAGCACACAAAATTAACTTTTTTCCATTTTTTCCTCAAATCACGCGGTAGTCTGCTATCAATGGCTGTCAAACGCAAACTAAATGACACAGCTTGTTCAAATTTTGACAGGAGTCAACTGACAGATGCCTGTTGACAGGATCTGTATTGCCCTTTCAGTTAAGAGGCGGGAATTCAAAAAGTCACGGACTTATTGAACTGCCCTCGCATGTCCACTGTATTTCAACAAGCAATTGATACATTGTAATTTAGAGACAGGTTGCAACATGTGCCTCTATAATTAGGCTATTCTAACTTTCACTCCATGGTCACAGAATGTAGCATTTATTTCTATTTCAAATCACAAACCAGATTACATATCATGTCAGTGGTCGCCAACTTTATGGGTCTTCTTTCCAACCCAGCCTATTTGCAGCAGTGAATTGTACATCAAAGTCCCTATTTACGCGATTAGAAATCAGATATTGTTTCCACTCCCTTTCCCCCAGCTATATCATCAAAAACCTAATTTAAAGCACACATTTTGCTGGTGGGTTGGGTTTTTTGAAAGGAAGGGCCATGTGATTTGGAAATTTGGTTAGAAACTACTACAAGCCACTAAAAGCAAGTATTTTTCTTGTTCTAAATTAATTTATAAATGAAAATTTCCTTGGTAGTCAATGAAATCGGTGGTATGATTTGCACATGAATTTGCAAAAAGAGCCGCAAATTGTGTTCTATATGTTTCATGGTTAATACGAGCTGTCAGCACATTCAAAATTCAATTTTTAGCAAGGCCATACAAGATTAATATAAAGACATGCCAGCGTAGGCAAGAATGATTTTGACAAATCACTGCCACATTTGGTATAAAGCAAACCTCTCCTATATTTAATTCTTGCCTTGAAATAAGCAACACTATTCTTTGTAGTTCTACAACAATTCTGTATTAAACAACAGGGATCTAAACTATGTGGTCCAAAAGTAGTAGCATTTTGACTTAAAACTTTACAAACCACATCTCTCTCTAGATATGAAATTACAGAACTGAACTTTTAGTTTCAACTTAAATTCTTGGGATTAGATACAAATTTCACAATGCTTTAATGCCTTGAGAAGTCTGACTTAGCCATAGTGGTCCACGCTCTTGTTACATCCCAAATAGACTACTGCAACGCACTCTACGTGGGGCTGCCTTTGAAGACTGCCCGGAAGCGTCAACTAGTCAAACGGTTGGCCGCCAGGTTGCTCACCGGAGTGACGAACAGGGAACATACAACTCCATTGTTACGCCAACTCCACTGGCTACCGATCAACTTCCAAGCACAATTCAAAGTGCTGGTTTTAACCTTTAAAGCCCTAAATGGTTCTGGCCCAGACTACCTGTCTTAATGTATCTCCTGCCACGAACCATCATGAAGTTTAAGATCTTCAGGAGAGGGCCTGCTCTCGATCCCACCACTATCGCAAATGCGGTTGATGGGGACGAGAGTCAGGGCCTTCTCAGAAGTGGCCCCCCGCCTATGGAACGCCCTCCTCCTGTCTTTTAGAAGGACCTGGTTATGGGACCAAGCGTTTGATCAGTGAGCAGCAAGTGGAAGAAGATCACACAACTTATGGCAATGAATTGACCCGGACTGGTTTTTGGATTTCGATTTTAATGTATGTGTCTTAATTAATTGTTTTAATTGATGTTTCAATATTTTTAATATTTGGATTGTACTGTGGTTGTTTTTCTGATGCTAGCATCGTATGATGCTTTTGTTAGGCCGCCCTGAGTCCCCCTTCGGGGGAGAGAAGGGCAGGGTATAAATATAGGAAATAAATAAATAAATAGTTCATTAACATCCCAATCTCAACAAAGGTTTTTATGGAAGCGTTTTTTCTTTGAAAGCTTATTTGTCCACATGCAAAGCTAACAATTTGCTTGGGAATCACAAAAGATCCCAAACCCCCAAGGAATATATGGCACTATCCCACTCCTAATGCACTGGGATTTTATCTTCAGCTCTGATTTTTGCCAATCTGGAAAACAATAAAAATAAATAGAAAACTAACACAATGCATAAGTACATGCCTTTTCATTCCTCAATGCATTTCAAACATAATTAACTGCTTCCAAACTTGCAGCATGGTGAAGAACTTTTCAATTCTACATGTATAAGAACACACTTTCATGGAGAAGTGCAATGTATAAATATACCCTATTTTACAAATGTTCATTAGAAGTAAGATCTGCCTACCTTGGCTTACAGTTAGTTTGAAGTAGTCAGTAATGCACTGGTTTCTGTAAGAGAAAAACACAAAGCTATGAAAAATGAGATATCTAAACCTGATGTTTAGACAAGTGAGTCTGTGCTAGAGAGGAAGACATACATGCAGACATGAAATATGACTTTAAAATCCCCAAACAACATCACACGAGCACTACTGCTTCTATTCTGTGAATGAGAGCCCTACCATAGACATAACACATATTTTGGCACCAGGAACAGTGACAACAAAATAATCTAGTTCAGCTTCTCTTCCAAGAACCAAATGTCATTTAAAATATTCTGCTCTGTATTCACACCCTTGGAGGCTGGTCTGCTACAGCCATACTGGAAGCAAACTTATACATCGTAAATACTAGAAGCTATTATAAACATGCATACGTAAGATCTGGATTTGTAGAAGGAAAAAATACCTCAGGATTCAGAACAGCTCCTTTGCAAGATTTTGCAGAGTGTATCACTGATCTCAGTGTGCCTACTCACTGGGGGCAAGCCCTGAAGTAGTGACTCAGTGAAGACTTTTGTTTTCATTCATCCTTATCTTTGCGTGATTCACTACTGTGTGACCTTGGTTTCTATCTGCTAGCCGCCTCCTCTGAAGTAATATAATTCCGGAATGGCTTGACTATGATTGCAGACAATGTGGTTTGTAGTTGTAATTACAATATTTTATATGTTTTAATGCTCTTAATCTTGTTTACATTTTAATTGAAATGTATATTTAATTGTACATTGGATGTATATTGTTTTTAAGGCATTGTTTTTAAGGCCTATGCTGTAGCTGCCTTGAGTCCCCCTCGGGGTCGAGAAAGATGGGATATAAATATAGTAAGTAAGTAAATCAGCTGAGTAATTAATAACAAAATAATCCAATTACAGAACACATAATTAAGGTATTTAGTAGAATTATATACCCTAGAGAGAGAAAAATAGGCAGATTTGTGGAGTAATGATAAAAGAATGAAAGGGTTCTTTTAATATGTATCAATAAAATGGTGTTATTCGTTTTCTTAATGTATCAGTGAGTATGCCACATGCATACATTATTGTTGTAGCAGAAATTATTGATAACCCGACGCAGGAACCAACATTTATCTTATTTTACATTATATGATTTCTTTACGAGGCAAAACAAATTGTAAGAACAGACACCCAAGCATGATCTAATTCTAAAAATGAATGGAATTACCATTTGGTTTGAACATTGGACTACAACTCTCAAAAACAAGGGTTTGAATCCCTGCCCAGCCATGGAAGCCCACTGAGTGACCTTTAGCAAGCTACATTTTTTTCAGAGGAAGGCAAAAGAGAATTGTTCAAAGTTTTACCATAAACAGTACTCCAAAAAGGGAGCTAACAAACAATATTCTATAATAGTTGTATTGTATTATCACAAATAATAATTGCTTATATAGCTTGTATACAACTTAGCTAACATATAATATATATCGCCGCAATTATTTACAGGCAGGGAGAATACAATACAACTGTTATAGAATATTGTTTGTTAGCTCCCTTTTTTGGAGTACTGTTTATGTAAAGTGAAACCACCAATTTGTGTTCAAAGTTTTACCATAGCCAATGAAATAGCTATAAGAAGCCCACCAGGACAAAGTGAGCAACAGCCTGCTCCCAGTACTGTTTCCTAGCAACTGGTTCTCTCTAATCCTGTAGGTGGCATATTGCTATCATGACCTTGTTGTCTCTGACATACCCGTCCTATATTAATTTATCTCATTCTCTTCTAAAGCCATCTGAGTGGTTTGCCATATTCTAATAGTATATTCTACATTTTAACTATGTCTGTAGCAACACCTAGTTTTGTCGGTCCTGAATTTAACACTATGCAACTTCAGTAAATAACGCGAAGTTCTAGTATGAAAAAAATTGCATTCCTGAATTTCAAATTTATCAAAGCTACCTAACAGGAAGCTGGAAAAGAAATTGTCCTGTTCTCTCAAAGTGGCTCTGTTCAACAGTGTAAGAGGACATTTGGAAGAAGAAGTCTGCTTAATGCTAGAACTCGGGATCCTAGAGTAAATGTAATTAGTCTACCTTGAACGTAAACCTTTAACTAGTGCTACTTGAAGTCTTTGATTGAGTAAATCATGAAAATTATCAACTGCTCTTAAAGAAATGGGTGTGTTATAATAGTTTATTGTCCTGATACTTAAGCTTTGGTCAGAACAAGAGTCAGATCAGGACAGAATACAGAGAAATGGAATGGTTTCCAAGTGGCAAGAAAGGAGCAGGCAAGGCTTTGCTTTATCAGTCTATCTGTGTAACTTCCATGCTAAACATCTCATATATAAAGCAGTATTTAAAAAAATCATGAAAGAAAGTACAAGGGCTGGTTTATAGCTGAACACTAAAAAAATTAAAAAAGACCACAGATCATTGATAAAACTTTAAACAGATGAAGACATTGAGATGGTTCAAGATTTTCTATACCTTGGCTCAGTCATTAATCAGAATAGAGACTGCAGTCAAGAGACTGGGACCCTTCCACACAGCCCTAAATCCCAGAACATTAAGGCAGAAAATCCCAAATTATCTGAGTGTGGACTCATATAACCCAGTTCAAAGCAGATATTCTGGGATAAATGGCTGTGTGGAAGGGCCCTAGGACTTTAGAAGGATAGCTATGAAAGAACAATGGATATAATTGAGTTTAGGATCATCCACGTCAGTGCCTTTCCCATTCTATGTATGGTTGTGAAATCTGGACAGTAAAGAAAGCTGATAGGAAATAGATGCATTCATCAGACATGTGATGGAGTTTTAGCATGGACCACTAAAAAGACAAATACATGGACTCTAAAGGAACAAAAATTGGTTTACATAGTACAATGCTTGGTAAGGTAAAAGACAACATGAAAATAGGTTATGTAGTACTTATGAAACTTATAAGTACGCAGCAGTAGAACTTAAATAGTCAGCTCAAATATGGCATCAATGAGAACTCACTCAGCTCAGGAAAGTGAATCAGAGTCCAAAAATAAAAGCATTTAAGCTTTATTAAAATAAAGAGCAAAAGTACAGCAGAAACAAATCCATAATGCAATCACATAACAGTCATCATGCCAACGAACATGATGACCAAATTAAAGGCTACATTGTTGCAAAGGTAAGCAAAACAAAATCATAGTGTCATATATTTTATAATGGACATTACATCACAATAACTCCGCCTACTGGGTAATATTCTGTTGGACGAAGTCACAGGATGGTCATCAGTGTGTCACTGCTACATCACTATTCTGGGCTGGACAATTAATGTGAAAACCACACCCACCAATTATTTATTGTTGACATAACAGTGATGCTTTTCTCATAACATAGAACATTGCTATGGCTTTCGATCCATCTGGACTTCATGGGAATAATAATACAGGTGCCTGGCAAAGCAAAAAGAACTCTCTTCACATGAGAACCAACTGATAAGATTGGCACACAACACTAGAACTTTTTCTACTAACTAGCAATGTATAACAAAAACATGTCTTTTAACAATATGAAAGGCTAAACTGAACATAAGTGCAAGCCATATTCTAAGCTAACTTTGAACTACATAATTTTAACATATTTCAGAAATTACAGGAAAATGCAACAAAGACTATATTCTATGTTAATAGATTCAACTGAATAAGCCACATCCCTGAGTTTGTAAGGCCTGAGGAGAACTGGTGACCAAGTGTCTTTGAAATCTCTTGTATTTAGAGTTACCATATTCCAATGTTATCCTGACAGCAGTTAACAACTGGTAGTAATGATTCATGCCTTTCTTCTTCCTTTTTTCCCATCTAGTAGTTAGATTTTTTTAAAAAAATGCATAAAAATATAACATTGAAAATGGAGTGAAAATGAAGGTATCAATCTCCAAGAGTAGGTAGAAAAACCAGAGAGAAATAAAACAGTGTGTGTGTCAATAAAAAATTGAGATACATTTTTCATTTACCATACTTTCTTTTAACAGTTTGAGACAAATACAAAACATGACTTCTGGAAAAATGAAGAATTGTTCAGCGAGAGGAAGGTTAGGCTCCTTTACATATAAAATTATGAAAAAGCCCTCCTTCCTCCTCCTTTCTTGAAAAAGAACTCATCCCCTTGTGATAATAAAATACTAATCAATATTGTAATCAAATAAAATTAAATAAAAAACATTTTCTTTAAAAGATTAATCTTATTTGTAAAAGAAAAATTTATAAGGCAAGTTAAATGGTTCTTAAAATTGTAAAGAATTTTTTAAACAATATTAAGGAAAATTACTGAGCAATAATAACAGTAATAGTAATAAAAATGGATAGAGAAAAATCACAGTAACAATAGTTTGAATTAAAAAATGTAATCTTCCCAAAATGTTGCCCCAAAATAAGGGGACTGTTAAGAAGATTTATGGAATCTGTTATAAAATTAAGTATAGTAATACTAGTACTAAAATTTAAAATTGTCATTTAGAATTCTACTTAATTATCTGCTTTCAACTGCAGTAACACTGAACTCTGATAACAGTACTATATTTATTTATTTATTGTTTTGCTTGAATCACAGTGCATGATGAGGCAAAATGTAGTATGACAAAGCAAACAGAAAGGTTTTAATGTTTGCTTTTTCTGGCTTACTACAGATAGATTTTTCATATAAATGCATGGTATGTAAAATATATTGTGTCACGACACCCTTTCTTTTCCTGAACAAGAAAATATGCAAGTACTTTATTCTCTGCAGCTTTAATCTGTAGCCACTAATTCCTATATATATAGGAAAAACAGTAATACTACCAGTAAAATACAGATATGTAGGCTTAAAAAAGAAGCCAAGAATATGGCATTTTAATTGGAAAAATGTATGCAATTCTATTGAAGATAGAATAAGTAATTAAAGAATGTGTGATTAAATGGGCACAGAAATTTTGGATATAATATAGAATTTAGAAAAATGTTGCAGAAGTATCTAAAACAGGTCTGCATACTTTATCATTAGAGAAGGGCCGAAATTAGGTAGGCGAAGCCTCTTGGGACCACAAATAGGTTTTTGGCACCTTGGTTCCCAAGTAAGGTATAATTATGAAATTAGGTTTGTTGTTGCTGCTGCATGCCTTCAAGTCATTTCAGACTTAGGGCGAACCTATCACAGAGTTGTCTTGTCAAGATTTACTCAAGGGGGACCTTTGGTCTTCCTCTAATACTGAGAGAGTGTAACTTCCCTAAAGTCAACCAGTGGGTTTAGAGCCATAGGCAGAGGAGGTTCAAACTACTACACCACACTTTCTCAATTCCTTCCCTTCTGTTTCCTACCTGATTTTCTTCCTTCCTTCTATCCCTCCCTTTTTACCATTTTTTCTTTCTCCCCTCCTTTTCCGCTTTTTCTTTCTCCCTTTCCTTTTCTCCTTCCTTCCTTCCCTTCTTTCCCAGAGAGCAAGCAAGTGAAGACAATGGCAAGAAAGGAAGTAGATAGTGGGTCTGTGGGAGATGCGTCAGACGCGCTTGCGCGACGGCGGCGAGGGAGGGAAGCAGAGGTAGGCGGCGGGTGGAGCCGGGCGGCGGCAGCGGCGGAGGCGGGACCGAGGAGGAGGCGGCCAAGGGAAAGGCTTACTATCGCCCCCCCCCCTCTTCGCTCCATAAGACGCGGCTGATTTTTCCTCCTACTTTGGGAGGAAAAAAACTGCGTCTTATGGTGCGAAAAATACGGTAGTTAAGGCTGCAGTCAAAGGGGAAGACTGTTAGCCAGCTTAACTGAACTCAGGAGTGTTATAGCAACTTAGTAAAATCTACTTAAGGAAGTAAACCAGCACATTTTGTTAACCACCACGCTATTATACCTCTGAAACCTTTACGCTTTGCAACCTTGTTATAAAATAAACCAAGTTACAATTCTTTAAAACACAAACCTCTCTGTCTACTTTGGAAGTCTATGGTGGCAGCAAATAGGTCAGAAGGGAAGGAAGGACATCTGACAGGAAGAAAAAGCAATACCAGTAGTGGCCATTACACAGTTGAAATTACCACTGCCACAGTGGTCAAACGGTCAGTTCCCTACAGTTAGAAGAAAGAACACACCACCATTCAAAGAAACAACACAGGTTGTGGCTATTGCTCCAGGTATGTTATCTTCACAATGTTTTCTCAACCTGGCAACAAAGAGGCAACCTGCAAAATGAAGGGATTGTTTGTCCTTTTGCCTTCCACACTTTGGGCAGCACGACTTGAACAAAGAAGACTCCCATAAAAGTGTAAGTAGCTGTTTCTTTGATGCAGTGCCCAAAAGGAGAAGTCAAACTTATAGTGGGATTTCCTTCTCGAAGAGTGGCTAGTGGATTGATATTGGTCCACAAGCCTTTGATTGTCAGCTCTTGACTAATTTCCAGGAATGAAAGAGTCAATTGTAGCCATTGGGCACATGGTGTTCACTGGTGCAGTAAAGAAAAAAACCTGAGGGTTCACCACATGTGGCAGCTTAAGAAGAACTGCTCTATATAAGAAAACAGTCATTAGGAATCATGCCTCAATGGCCCAATTTTCATAAACATACAACCGAAAAAGATACATGTGACATGCACCAATCAATCCACTTCCGTTATTTACCTCACACAGAGGGCTAAAGGCATCAAAGAAATAGAAGCTACTGGAGGTGTGATGTAAAATACACAAACAAAACCACACACCGGAGGGTGCCTGTAGAAACAGCCTGCTGTGCATCTCTCAATATTAGCTGATGCATCTAAAGAGTGCACCTATTAGCATGAAAACTCGTGCGAAGGCCAGTCTCAAAGGTGCTGAACTCCTTCATAACCATCCCATTTCATCTCAATTTCATAAAGTTGTTGCAGTTAAAAATCTCACACCTCAAAGGCACAAAGTTCTAGCTCAACCAGCGTATTTTTGCAAAAGGCTTTCACCTTGCTTGGAACCTTCCCAACAGAGAAGCATCCATAAATGCAGCTGCTACTTTAGGGTGCTTCCCCATAGATCCTGGCTGCCAATACCAACCATGGTCCCATCTGAGCCTTTGGGTGTGTTATTAGCCTATAAAGCCCTAAATGATTTGGGCTCAGCCTACTTAGCTGACCGTATCTTCTCCCATAAACCCACATGAGCCCTGAGGTCTTCAGGAGAGGTCCTACTCTCGGTCCTACCATCACCTCAAGTGCGATAGATGGGAACGGGAAAGAGGGCCTTTTTGGTGGTTACCTGTGGCTCGGGAACCCCCTTCCTAAAGAGATTAGAATGGCTCCCTCCTTGCTATCATTCAGGAATCAAGTTAAAACTTTCCTATGGAAGCAAGCCTTCCTTGATGGTGAAGAGTACTATTGCAAACACCAGATTTTTGTGTGCAATATACAAATTATAATGGACCTCCTACAATGGACCTGACAATGGCCTAAAGGAATGGATTTTAGTTTTAGTTTGGGGTTTTAAGTGACTGAATATTTAAATTTTTGGTTTTTGCTAGCTATGTATTACGTGTGTTGCAGGTTTATAATTTTAGTTATGTATTACGTGTGTTGCGGGTTTATAATTTTATCAGATATGTTTTAATCTGTTGATTATGTTTATCTTTATGTATGGTATTCTTGTTTACATGAGTATTGTCTGTATGTTTGTTTACAGGGGGCGGTAGTGAGTGTGCGCCTGCCAGCTGCAATCCCCCGGCCGCCGTTGCCTGCAAACCGCACCGTCCGCCCCCTTCCTCTCAACTCCGCCCACGGCACACAGGAGAGGAAGGGGGCGGGTGCAGCAGTTTCCAAGCAATGCTGGCCCGGGGAGGGGGGGGTGTTTCTAACTGGCAGGTGCACACTCACAAGCGCGCAAGTATGCATCTGCCAGTTGCAATTCCCCGGGCGGCATTGCCTGCAAACCCCAGCGCCCGCCCCTTTCTCTCAACTCTGCCCACGGTGCCCAGGAAGCTTGAGTCTCCTTGGGGTGGGGGCGGGCCTTGGGGGCGTGTCCTGCCCTTCCCAGTTCCTCCGTGCTTCGACCCACCTGCCTGCCCGGCCTCTGTGCGTGTGCATTGGGAGCCATGGTGTGGAGCTGGGAGTCCCGGCTCCACACCATGGAGGGAAAGACAGGGAGGAGAGGCAGAGAGAGAGAGAGAGGGAGAGGGAGGAGAATTGAAGGAAGAGGAGGGGAGGAAAGAGAGTAGAAGATGGAGAGGAAAGGAGGAAGGGAGGAAAGGAGGGAGAGAGGAGGGAAGGCAGAGAAAGAAGGGAGGGAGTGAAAGGAGGAGAGAGAGATGAGGGAGAAGAAAATAAACGTGTATGGGGCGAGGGAAAAGGAGGGAAATGTTTGTGGGCAGCAAGAGCAGAGGAAAGAGGAGGAAAGGACAGCTGGGTTGCTGTGTGGAAAGTTGAGGGTCCAGTGGAGAAGGAAGGCCTCTGCGTCTGCAAACGCCCCGAGTCCTGGGAGATGGCCGTGGCACGGAAAATCTCAGCAGCTCCCAATTTCCAAGGTCTGTTTTTCCCCCAGAGTCCTCCAGTATTCTCTATTGCTCATGAGAGTTCTCTGTGCCAAGTTTAGTTCAATTCCATTGTTGGTGGAGTTCAAAAGGCTGATTGTATGTAAACTATAAACCCCAGCAGCTACAACTCCCACATGACAAAATCAATCCCCCACAACTCCACCAGTGTTCAACTTTGGGTATATTGAGTATTTGTGCCAAATTTGGTCCAGATCCAGGACTGTTTGGGTTCAGAGTGCTTTCCAAATGTAGGTGAACTATATCTCCCCTAAATCACTGTCAATCCCTCCCAAACCCCTCCAGTATTTTCTGTTGGTCATGGGGGTTCTGTGTGCCAAGTTTGGTCCAGGTCTGTCATTCATGGGGTCTCGGCTGTGAAAGTCAGAGCTGAATTGGTCGAAGGTACTGCAAATCCCATCATCCGTTGTCCATACTCCTCCAAACATTTTGTTTTTGTGATTAATCACTATGCTTTAATTATGTTCAATTTGTAAAAATGAAAATACATCCTGCATATTAGATATTTACATTGGAATTCATAAGAGTAGCAAAATTATGTATGAAGTAGCAGCAAAAATATGGTTGGGGGTCTAAAGAAGGAAGACCTATTAGCCCTGGAAGGGTTTGATTTGAAAAATGGTTGGCATAGTCACCTGTGGTATGAAAAGATCAAGCCAGAAAAAAACTTCAAAGACCATCCAGTGAGAGCGGCGCTACTGAAAATCTGGGAGAAACACAAAAGCTCCTTCTACTCCAAAACACCCTTATGGATATCGCCCATAGAAGCCCACCAAAGGAACATTTTGGGCTGGAGTCAATGGCCTACCTACGAAGACTTGACTACTATAAGGGAGGGGGAAAGACAATTGAAGTCGAGGGAACAACTAAAAGCCCAATACAAAGACCTTACTTGGCTCCAATACTTACACATTAAAACCTGCTTTAAAAAAGACAGTCAGCTGGGATTTGCAGAAAAGGAAGGGTTCTGGAGAGTTTTTCTGAAGAATAAAAGGAAGCAAATTACAAGAGCATACCAGAAATTACTAGAATGGGCCACGGAAACAGAATTGGTGAAGAACTGTATGATTAGATGGGCCCAGAACATTGGCCGACCAATCTTGCTACATGAATGGGAAAAAGCTTGGAAGAAAAAACTAAAGTTCACATACGCAATGGACCTAAAGGAAAACTGGTATAAAATGTTTTTTCCGATGGCACATAACTCCACAAAAATTAAGCCTAATGTACAAAGGTACACAGAATAAATGTTGGAAATGTGGTTCCCAAACTGGAACATTTTTCCACATGTGGTGGTCATGTCAGGAGGCAACGGCGTATTGGAAAGCCATACATCATAAGGTCCAGAAAATTCTCCAGGTATCCTTCGAAATGAAACCAGAATACTTCTTGCTAGGGTTGTCCTGAGAAGTCGAGTTCCCAGACGAGAGCATGGAGAGACTATTTGTATATCTAACTACGGCGGCAAGAATGGTCTTCGCAAGAAACTGGAAGAATGCAACGACTCCAAACTTGGAAGAGTGGGAGAACAAGGTCGGAGACATCAGAGACATGGACAAACTCACCTTTTATTTGGACGAGTCAGAAGGCATCATGCCAAAAAGAACAAACTGGTCGCTGCTCACGGACTACATGGAGGCTAGAGGTGACTCCCACCCAACAAATAAGACCCGGACCGCCCATGCTAAGAAAATCGGATCCAAGGACAGCTAGAGCAGTGTTTCTCAACCAGTGTGCCGGGGCACACTAGTGTGCCGTGAGCGATCATCAGGTGTGCCGTGGGAAATTAGAACCTCCAGGAGGGGGGGGGGGGGAGTCTAGTGTGTTGAAGTATAAAAACCCTAAGAAACCTACCTCGATAAAGGCACAAAATTACAAACACCCCCACCCCCACCCGTTGTCTACTTGGTCTCTCCCTCTCTATGCATTGGGAAGGCCCACCTCCATTTCTCCAAGAAGAGACCTCCTCTTGCCTCCTGTGGGTTGTGTGGGAAGTTTGGCCCAGTTCTATCACTGGTGGGGTTCAGAATGCTCTTTGATTGTAGGGGAACTATAAATCCCAGAAACTGTAACTCCCAAATGTCAAGGTCTATTTCCCCTGAACTCCAACTGCGTTCATATTTGGACATATTGAGTATTCATGCCAAGTTTGGTCCTGATCCAACATTGTTTCAGTCCACAGTGCTCTCTGGATATAGGTGAACTACAACTCCAAAACTCCAAAAACATTTTCTCTTGGTTATGGGGTCTGTGTTGGGAAGTTTGTGTCTTTCTGCCATTCCTGCCAGGATATCTATGTTGGCCACCAGGTTTCACACTAGCATTTTAAAAACATATTAACTGGTTACTGGGAGTTCTGTGTCATTTTGGGGAAGATTTTTTGTGTCTTTTGGGAAACACTGAGCTAGAGTATATGATCTCGAAGGATGAACTCTCACACAACACACACGGAGTTCTCAAGAGTAGAAACCAAAAGACGAAAGACATTGGAAGTCACACCCTCCTCCCCCCCCTCTGCCCCTTCTACCCTCCCTCCCAGCACCTATCTCC
This sequence comes from Anolis apletophallus, assembly GCA_030556195.1. Taxonomy (NCBI): domain Eukaryota; kingdom Metazoa; phylum Chordata; class Lepidosauria; order Squamata; family Anolidae; genus Anolis; species Anolis apletophallus. The sequence goes on from JARBWK010000010.1 coordinate 71,824,966, forward strand.
TCCCCACGCTTTGTTCAGACCCCCTCCTCTGTCCTACCCACATCATACCCCTCCCCCGCACCCCCTCTTGCCACCCCTCCAAGCTCTCTCCATCCCCGCCACCCTACGTATCTCCCCCAGTTCCTCTGGTACCCCCTCTCTAAATCTTTCCTTCTGTCCTATACTCCAAATTGTTCTACCTCTTTTATTGTTATTCGAAAAACTCCAATTAATACTTTAAAAAAATGGTTGGGGGTCACCACAAAAAGAGGGACCTTATTTAGAGGTCAAGGCATTAGAAAGGTTAAGAATCACTGCATTAATACATATATATTTCTGTTTAATTGCTATTTAAAAATTTTAAAAAATAATTTCTAGGGGGCGCTGAGTAAATTTTTTTCTGAAAAGGGGGCGGTAGGCCAAAAAAGTTTGGGAACCACTGGTTTAGGGTAAGGGTTAGGCTTAGAGTAATGTTTAGGGCAGGGCTGGGCAAACTTCAGCCCTCCAGGTGTTTTGGACTCCAACTCCCACAATTCCTAACAGCCTACCGAATTGTGGGAGTTGGAGTCCAAAACACCTGGAGGGCCGAAGTTTGCCCAGGCCTGCTCTCCAGCCTTCTCTGCCAGAGTGCCGGCGCCTCCCCAGACTCCAGGCCCCGGGATAGCATAGCAAGCTTCCCAAGCAGTTAAAAGTGGTATCACATCGCTACAAAAGGGCGCTGAATGGTGCAAACAAGGGCGTCGCGTGGTAAGCCACGCCTCCTGTGTTTACCTGCCCCCCTTGCCTTCTCGGCCCACCGCTCGGCCACGGCGCCCGGCGGTGCTCAGGGGAGAGCTGCCAGGGTCGCTGCCATTTCCCCCGTCGCCGACGCCGCTGCTCAGGTTCTGCGTCATGCCCGCAAATGTCGCCGCCCTTTGAGGAGACTTCGGGGTTCCGGCGGAGAGAAAAGGAAACCCCCTCGCCTCCCGCACTCCATCGCGCAAAGGAGGAGGGGAGAGAGAAAGGGCTTGGGGAGGGAGGGAGTGGGCCGCGATTGGTGGCGCTCGGGGGAGGGCCTCTTTCCTATAGGCCGGTGTCCCCACATGAGGCGGGACTAGAAGCGGAAGCGCTATTCCTATTGGCTGCTGGCGCAGGGGCGGTGCAGAGCCTCCTGTCTTGTGACGTAAGCCGCCCTGTTTCCCGTCCTCAGGAGAGGGAGGAAAGGGAATTGGTTTCAAAAGCCCCCTCTTTGGCGCCTTCGGCTCGCGCCGCTTCTGATTGGCTGGCCGGGAAGCGCGCGGAGGACGAGCCTTTGGAATAACGGCTGGAGCAAGGCGCCTCTGGCTTGGAGTATTGAAGGCCGTGTTCGAGGCTGCTTTAGCTGCCTTGGCTTAATGGTGTAGCATCCTGAGAATTGTAGTTTTGTGAGGCACAACATTTTCTGGCAGGGAAAGCTACAGAGCTTGTTAAAAAAAACCCAACTTATTTATTTATCATTGTATTGTATTTGTTATACTGTAATATTATTAGTAATCTATTATATAAATGGGTTCACGTCATGTGATGTATACCTCAAACATAGAAACCATACAACGCAGAAAAACAATACTTGCCAACAGAAATAGGCCTCAAGCAAGGTACGTTTGTAGCAAAGAAACTCCCCCCCAAAACCTAAAAGGCCCCCAAAACAACGAGTAAAAATAAAACTACATTTCCCAGTATCCTCCGGGACAGCCAACGACTCACCCAGCCTCTACATTCTGAACAACATGATTGGCTGCCAATAAGGGCGGATTTGCATAACTGCTATAACCATAGCAACGCTGGCAAGAGCCATCCAAGGCTAGGATAGAATGCTGAGAGATTTCAGCTGGTGTTTGAGGGTTAAACTGCCAAAACCAAACTCTGAGGGAGCAATTCTCCAGCAAATTCCTACCCACACAACACAACACAACTTCCAATCACAACCCATCCCACCAACCTTACGGGACCCCGTACACACAACACCTACAAACACCACAAACTAAAACCATTCCTTCCTTCCACACAGACATAAACTGACCCAAAAGACAAGCCATGCCTTATAAAAATAACAGCATCGGACAACACACTCACAACGCTACATACATCAAACAAAAAAGGGCAGAACAAACGCCAGAACAGAAAGACACTGCGCAGCAGAGACACAGACAACAGGTCACTGCATGACGCACAGCTGAGAACCAAATGCAAAGAACTGCACGACAAGAAGAAGCGTGCAGCCAGGAACAACAAAGACGCAGAAATGCAACACAATAGCAGCGCGCAAGGAGCGCAAAAACACGACGCCGCAACACAGAAAACAAACTTCAAAAACACCACAACCAATTCCACCGCCTAGCCTTCAGATACAACGCTGCAGAAGACTACAGCATGGTGCCAGAGGCCGACATTGGCACCCTAACGCACATCTGCACACACTGCAAAGCCCTGAAATACCCAGCAGAAACAACAGTAATGTGCTGCCTAGCCAGTAAAGTCTCTCTACCACCACTTGCCACTCCTCCACAACCACTACAGACTTTGCTGAGTGGACACACTCCAGAATCAAAACACTTCCTCCGCTATATAAGACAATACAACTCATGCTTCCAGATGACATCATTTGGAGCACACATGGAAAGTGCACAATTCATGCCTACATGACCCCACCAAGACCGTAAGTAACATCATTTCCAACCCTTACATCTCGCATCTCCTAAATAGGGCACAGCAACGCGTGCCGGGTACAGCTAGTCTATTATATAAAGGAGGTCCCGTCGTTGAACGACTGACAGAGACAGAGAAACCTTCCAAGGCAGAGACACCAAACTTGCCAACACAAATAGGCCTCAGGCAAGGAAGGTTTTTAGCAAAGAAACTTTCCCCCCCAAAACCTAGAAGGCCCCCAAAACAACGATACAAAAAAAACCTACATTTCCCAGCATCCTCTGCGGCAGCCAGCGAAACCCATTGGCCAACATCAGTTACCATAGTAATGGTGGGCAAAGCCACTTAGAATGCTGAGTGATTTCAGTTGAGGGTTAAACTGCCACGGTCAAGATCTAGGAGGGAGACAAATAGGGCACCAGGCACACAGGCACCACTGACAAACACATACCCCCAGAATAACACAAAAGTAATACCTACACACAACACAATACGCACATAACACAACCTACTGCTCAACCCATTCGTATGCCATTCCTTCCTTCCACACAGGCATAAGCTGACCCAAAAGACAAGCCATGCCTCCTAAAAAGAACAGCATCGGACGACACACTCGCAACGCTACATACATCACACACAAAAAGGCAGAACAAACGCCAGAACAGAAAGACACTGCACTACACTAGCTTTTGCCATCACCATAAACAAGGCTCAAGGACAAACACTACAAATCTGTGGCATAGACCTTGACACAGAATGCTTCTCCCACGGACAACTCTACGTAGCGTGCTCCAGAGTTGGGAAACCACAGAACCTCTACATCAACACAGCAGACGGAAAGACAAAAAACATTGTATATCCACAGGCTCTGCAGAACGCCAGGAACACCACATATCGACAACTCCACAGGACTTCAACATCCCACCCACCAGAACAACCCACAACGACACAGCCATGACCCCACCAAGACCATAAGTAATATCAATTCCAACCCGTACATACTCAGACTTTCTCGCATCTCTTAAATAGGGCACAGCAACGCGTGCCGGGTACAGCTAATGTTACATATAATGTCTCTCGGCATTACTTCGCGAACGAAGATTCTTTAGGAAGGACTCATCCCACGCTTTTTACAAGCGCGTTGATGACTAAACGGCCAATCTGAGATAGGCAAGTCCGGTTGCAAAAAGCACAGCAGAAAGTCTCCTTGGGGGATGTTGTTTCCAAGTTGCGGTTCTTTCTGCGTTGTCGTTTCTCTTCGAGACCCATTAGGCGTGACTTCTCAAAAGAGGTGTCTCCATGCCTCCCGATGTGAGGCCAGGGTGGACCATTGTTGGTGATCAATCTGGCCGAGCCTGAGATGTTGTTTCAGGGAGTCCTTATATCTCTTTTTGGGGGCACCTCTCTTGCGCTGACCCGTGGCGAGTTCACCATAGAGTAGTATTTTTGGGAGGCGGTGGTCCTCCATCCTAGAGATGTGCCCTGCCCAGCGCAGCTGTGTTCTTAATAGCATGGCCTCAATGCTGGTGATCCCTGCTTGCTCAAGGACAGCAACATTAGTCACATAGTCGGTCCAGTGTATATTTAGGATTGTGTGAAGACAGCGCTGATGAAAGCGTTCAAGGAGTCGTAGGTGTTGGTGATAGGTGACCCATGTTTCAGACCCATAGAGGAGACTAGACAGTACGATAGCTCTGTACACACTGATTTTGGTGCTTTGCCTCAGGTGCTTGTTGCTCCAGACTCTTTTGTGAAGCCTTCCAAATGCACTATATGCCTTTGCTAATCTGTGATCTATCTCAGATCTCAGGGAAAGCTACATATATTGTTTAAAAAAACCCAACTTATTTATCGTATTGTATTTTTAAAAACCCACAAAATTTGCAGACTTGGCATTTTATTAAATGTTCTTTGACCAGTGGCTGGCCTCTTGGGGGGCCTCTGATGTTGCTATAAGAAGGTCCTCTATTGTGTATGTGGCAGGGCTCAGGCTGCATTGTAATATTTATTATTTATTTACAGCATTTATATGCCACCCTTATCACCCCGAAGGGGACTCAGAGCAGCTTACAAGATACATATATATGCATACAGTATATTATATTATTAGCATAGCACAATAGCAGTATTCTATATTACTATATTATACTATACCATTAAACTGTAATATTATTAGTAATGTTACATATAATATAAAATATATAATTATAATATATTAGATTTATATTGTATTACATTATATTATAAATATTATATGTATATACAATATATTATATAAGCATAACACAGGAGGCAAGATGGAACTGTCTTCCTGGGCCCCCCTCTCTACCAATAGGTGGTCTGTGGTTTGCTCTTCTCCACACTCGCATGTCATGGATTCCACTCATTTCTTGGCTCTGCATCTCGTGGTGCCAGAGCGCAGTCTATTCAGCGCCTTCCAAGTTTCCCAGTCTTCTGTGTGCTGAGGAGGGAGACTCCTATCTGGTATCAGCCACTGATTGAGGTTCCGGGTATTAGCCTGCCACTTTTGGACTCTTGCTTGCTGAGATGTTCATGCAAGTATATCTGTAGATCTTAGAAAACTATTTCTTGATTTAAGTTTAACGACTTAAATCAAGAAATAGTTTTCTAAGATCTACAGATATACTTGCATGAACATCTCAGCAAGCAAGAGTCCAAAAGTGGCAGGCTAATACCCGGAACCTCAGATATGCTGGCTGATATCCAAACGGGATGGGCCGGAGATGTCAATGCTTTAGTCCTTTCACTATTGGTTGCTACTTCCCGGTGAATGTCAAGTGGTGCAATGCCAGCTAAACAGTGTAATTTCTCCAGTGGTGTAGGGCGCAGACACCCTGTGACAATGCGGCATGTTTCATTAAGAGCCACATCCACTGTTTTAGCGTGGTGAGATGTGTTCCACACTGGGCATGCGTATTCAGCAGCAGAGTAGTAAAGCGCAAGGGCAGATGTCTTCACTGTATCTGGTTGTGATCCCCAGGTTGTGCCAATTAGCTTTTGTATGATATTGTTTCTAGCACCCACTTTTTGCTTGGTATTCAGGCAGTGCTTCTTGTAGATCAGAGAACGGTCCAGGGTAACTCCCAGGTATTTGGGTGTGCTGCAATGCTCCAGTGGGATTCCTTCCCAGGTAATCCTCAAAGCTCGAGATGCTTGTCTGTTCTTAAGATGGAAAGCACATGTCTGTGTTTTGGATGGATTAGTAATCAGCTGGTTTCCCCTGTAATAGGCAGTAAGAGCACCCAGAGCTTCAGAAAGCCTTGGTTCAACCATCTCAAAGCTCCCTGCTTGAGTGGTGATGGCACGATCGTCAGCATAGATGAAACCCTCTGTCCCTTCTGGCAATGGCTGATCATTGTGTAAATGTTGAACATTGATGGAGTAAGCACACTCCCCTGAGGCAGGCCGTTCTTCTGTTTTCACCATCTGCTTCTTTGGCCCTGGATCTCAACAAAAAAGCTCCTGTTTTGTAGCAGATTTCCCATGAGGTGGGTGAGGTGGTAATCCTTTGTGATCTATTATATAAATGGGTTCACGTCATATGATGTATACCTCAAACAAAGAAACCATACAACGCAGAAACACAATACTTGCCAACAGAAATAGGCCTCAAGCAAGGTACGTTTGTAGCAAAGAAACTTTCCCCCCCAAAACCTAAAAGGCCCCCAAAACAAGGAGTAAAAATAAAACTACATTTACCAGCATCCTCCGGGGCAGCCAAAGACTCACCCAGCCTCTACATTCTGAACAACATGATTGGCTGCCAATAAGGGCGGATTTGCATAACTGCTGCACTGGCCAGCCAACATTAAAATTCCGATCCATAGTAAACTGCCAAAACAGAATAAGGAAAAGGCCTGAGCCAATCCCCAACACAAACACCCAAATCACTTCCAACCGAAAATTTACAAAAAAATCACAGACCACGCCCAAAATTGACAGCAAGGCTTCATTAACTTGATTTCCCTAACTAGCCCTCACTTACTGGGAAGCTATTTACGCTCTAAATTGACAGTAAGACTTCATTAACTTGATTTCCCTAACTAGCCCTCACTTACTGGGAAGCTGTTTACGCTCTGAATTGACAGTAAGACTTCATTAAATTGATTCTCCCGACTAGGCCTCAGCTCATTGGACATTGTGTATGGCCTGAATTGACAGTAAGGCTTCATTAACTTGTTGTTCCTAACTAGGCCTCAGCTCATGGGACATTGTGTATGGCCTGAATTTACAGTAACCTACCTTGGCACACAGAGCCCCGACCATGCATGATGGGACTTGAAGTACCACCATGGAAAATGGAATTTGTAGTACTTCAAAACCCATCATTCCCCACAGACCACTGTGGCCCAGAACCAAGACCAATAAAGACCCAACTTGGCACACCATGCCCCCCATGACCCACACTCCATCCAACTGCAGTTTAGAGGAGGGCACACCGTGGATGATTGGACTTTTCGCACTAAAAGGGCACCACGTGCCGGGTACAGCTAGTAGTATATATTTTTCTCAGGAGGAGGTGGTGGTTTACAGTGTCATAAGTCGCTGACAGGTCTATGAAGACAGTTCCTGTGATCTGCTGCCTTTCAAAGCCATCTTCTGTGTGCTGAGTCAGGTTAAGCACTTGTTATATGCAGCTTGCTCTGGAATCAGACATGGGTCAATTTTTTCCATAATGATATGCAAAATAAGTCTCTCCAACTCCTGTGACTCCATACTGCAAGTCGCTTATGGTGTGAGAGAATTGGCCTTCTGCAAGGACGTTACTCAGGGGACGCCCAGATGTTTTGATGTTTTACCATCCTTGTGGGAGGCTTCTCTCATGTCCCTCTGAAGCTGACAGAGGGAGCTCAACCTACTCTCCCTGGATTCGAACCGCTGATCTATCAGTCAGCAGTCTTGCTGGCATAAAGGTTTAAGTTACTGTGCCAGCCGGTAGGCTGTTAGGAATTGTGGAAGTTGAAGTCCAAAACACCTGGAGGGCTGAAGTTTGCCTATATCTGTCCTGACTGCTCTAAAGAAGGATTAAGTACCATTGTGTTTAATCCATATGTTCTAACGAAAGCATCCAGATGCAAGGAAGAAGAGCAAGTTTGCTAGCTGTAGCATTAGCCACTTCATCCCTAACTCTTTTCCACTGGAGCAGACAAAGCTCCCTCTTTGCAGGATTTAGGCCCAGCCAATAGTTTCCAGATCCCATCTATTCTGCCTTGCTCAGATGACCGTTATCTGAAATCACATTGTGTCCAGTTCTGGGCATCAAAATTCAAGAGGGAAATTGACAAGCTGGAAGGTGTCCAGAGGAGGGTGACTAAAATGATCAAAGGTCTGGAGATCATGAATCCCTATGAAGAGCGGCTTAAAGAGCTGGACATGTTTAGCCTCCAGAAGAGAAGGTTGAGAGGAGGCATGATAGCCATGTTTAAATATCTGAACAAATGTCACAAGGAGGCTTGTTTGCTCCTGCTTTGGAGACTCCTAGTCAATGGAGCAATGGGTGCAAATTACAGGAAAGGAGATTCAGCCAGAACATTAGGAAGAACTTCCTGTAAGAGCTGTTCAACAGTTGAAATCCCTACTTTGGAGTGAGGTAGAAGCTCCTTCTTTGGAGGTTTTTAAACAGAGGCTGGATGGCCATCTGTCAGGAGTGCTTTGATTGTTTTTTTTCTTGCTTGGCAGGGGATTGAACTGGATGGCCCATGTGGTTTGCTGATTTTAAGAACATTATTAAGTATAATTATAATATTTATGTTTAACCCATTTTTATCACTTGACTGAGATGCAAAGTGGCTGACAACAGTACAAAAATGCAATTTAAAACTCACAACATACAGATATTAAAAAAGGATTAAACAAGTCCAACATCTTAAGGGCTCCATGATTCTCATACCTGCTGCATACCATTTTTTTGTACGTCTTCTTCAAAATATACACTTCTTGTGGTGGTTTTACACAAAAATTGATATATGTGCTTCTATATCCACTTTAGCCACTAGGGAGTGGTATAAAACTGTGTACACATAATAAAGCAATATTTCTTAAGCCATTTGCTGCTGAGCACTAGCAGAGCTTCCCTCCCCCCGCCCCCATCTCCAATATACCAGGCACGCAACCATATTTGTGTCCATTGGCTCCAACTGTTAATTAGCAATCCACTTCAATATTAACAAAACCCTTCTATTTATTAAGAAGAAAGTACTATTCAGCAAAAGTCCCTTCTATTGGTCATTCAAAGCTTTCTACTTGTACTTCTGTTGCTTTCATTGCTGCTTGCTTTTGAAAATACAGCAATTACTTAATGTCCCCCTTTTTCCTCATTATGCTGGTTCTTGATTTTGTTGATGTATGTATTAATTGAGTCTCATTATAAAAGTGAAAAGAAAAAGCCCAGCAAAATAGGACTCGTTATAGAAGACCACGTGTAGGACTACTAACTAAAGTGTTGGCAATGTGGCATATTCCTCTTGAGGGTGCCAGTGAGTCAGCCTTAAGGATACTCAGTTCAACACCCTCTATCAACAGTCTGAGACTGTTCTGCACCCGATGATCATCCTTAGCCCTCATGACATTACTCATGCAATAGGTTTGTGTTAGGGTAGTGAGAAACAATCTGATGGCACACAGTAACAACAACAATGCTGCTGCTGTGTTCAACTGGCAAAATATGTATTACTAGTCAAACAAGTATAGGAGGTGGTATGTCTTACACTGGCCAATTATAGTAATTTGATAGCCTGTAACTCCTATGGTGAGAGATATTAATATACTAAAGGCACCAGAACCCATCTCATCTTGGAAGCTAAACAAAGTCAGCCCTGGTTTGTACTTGGATGGGAGACTGCCAATGAATACCAGGTGTAGTAGGGTATATTTCAGAGGAAGAAACTGACAAAACCACTTCTGAGCATTGCTTGCCTATGTAATGCATTAGGTCCCTTTAAGCTTATGGGCAACTTGATGGCGCGCGCACACACACACACACCCCTCCAATTGTGTAGCCAAGGAATCGAGATCTGCAGTACGATCGCTTTCCTCTGAGACAGAGTGTGATTTGCCCAAAGTCACACAAAGTTCTAGATTGAATTAGATTCTTATTAGAGGACTAGACTTAATGCCAGGGGAAACCCTTACCTTTAGAGGACATTGGGAATTGGTCCAAACCTTTTAGTCAAGAACAACAAGGGTTCATAGTCCATTTGAAGTGGTGCAGGGATTCAAACCGTATTCTCCATAGTCCAATGCTCAAACCATTAAGATCACTGTCTTTCAGATTTTCAGTTATAGGGAGACCCATTTAAGTATCCAAATACACTAATGCTTCACCAAATACAAATCCCAGAATTCTATAACATGAAACTATGGCAGTTAAAGTGGACCAGTAGCGCTGTAATTGTGTCATCTGTCTTCTGGAAGTTTGGATTGTAACATGATTACTATTTGTCATTTCCTCAGTGTTATTTGCCCAGCTCTTCACATTACTCTGTAATCTCACATTGCTGGTATGCCTCCATACTTTTTGGGAAATAGGAAATTCCCCTTTCTCCACAATAGTGACAGTTCTTATGGGAAGATGTTGGACTGATGTGTTTCCCAGGAATCCATGGCAGGCTAAAACAGGAGCTCATTTTTAAATACACCTTACCTTTAAAAAAAAGTAAACCATATATTAACTGGCATCTGGTTGGGTGGTCTCAACTTGGGTGGACCTATTCAATTCATGTGATTGACTGGAACTACTCTCATCAACAAGAACTAAAGGTGAGGCATTTGGATCAGGGTGCGTCTGGAGCTGAGAAACCACCAAATAACAACAATGTTATGTTAAATCAGTGGTTTTTTGACCAGGGACCACTTTCCAACATGGTACCAAAAGTTTTTTGCCAACTTTAGATTTGGTTTGGTTATTTGGGGTGCTGATTCAGAAAATTGAATTGGATAGCCCACATAAGCTCGAGTTTCTGATACAGAACATATGCCATCCAGTAGTCGCCATCTGCTCGTCCACAGAAAACCATATTTAATAAACCTTGGCACTAAAAGATGATTTCGTGAGGCTAGTCTCTCTAATTGCAACCGTGTAGTAACTGTGAGGTCGTGGACCATATTATAGTTCATGCAGACCATTGATGGTCCAAGGATCACAGGTTGGGAACCACTGTGTTAAATGAACCACAGAAAAGACAGGTTTGGCCCCAGTGCTTGAGGTTCTCCAAGTCAGCACAGAGTCAGGGGGACAAAACAAACACCAAACAGGATTATTGGCAATACAGTTTCAAGAGGAAAATAAAACTCATTGTTCTGTTGTCATGTGATGGCTAAAGTCAGCCCAGATAAAGACAAACACATGCATACACATTTATCTACCACTTTTCCCCTGATGAGGCTAACTCAACCTCTCAGGATGCAATATATAAAAACACATCCAATACAACAATTATAAATGAAATTACCAACAAATCCAACCCATGATGGAGTTAACAGCATTGACAAAGGCAGGAGAAAAATCAGTTGTGAGTCCTCTGAAATAGCCATGTTTTGCTGAAGATTTTCACATCTTGAGAAATTACTAATTTGCAAAGTGGGTGGATTCAAATGACCCAGAAGACCCCTTCCAAGTCTATGATTCTATGACTACTGAGCCTGGAAATGAAGAGGAAACCAATGGAGATCAAACAAGATGCACCTTGTATGTCCTAAATACCCAAGCAAGTGGAGCCCTCAGTGGCGCAGTGGGTTAAGCCTTCATGCCGGAAGAACTGCTGACCAACATGTCAGTGGTTCAAATCCGGGGAGAGCGGGTTGAGCTCCCTCTGTCAGCTCCAGCTCCCCATGAGAGAAGCCTCCCACAGGATAGTAAAACATCTGGGAGTTCCTGGGCAGAGTCCTTGCAGACTGGCAATTCCCTCACACCAGAAGTGACTTGTAGTTTCTCAAGTCGCTTCTGACATGAAAAAAAATACAAGCAAGTAATCTGGTGGCAGCATTTTGCCTAAATGCTTCTCAAGAACAATACTACATAGTACTGGTTTACAGTTCTTTAAAACATATTTAGAGCATAGATGAGAATGGTGAAGTCTGACTTTCTCAGGAAATGTTATAATTGGAACCAGTAATATGCGCAAAAGTAACAAAATGGAGGAAAGGAGATAGCACTTGTGGGGATAGAAGGAGGGTGGCAAGGGAAGCAGCAAGGCATTTTTTTAATTGATTGATGGATAGGTTTTACTGCTAATAATCTAAACTGCAATAGAAGCCATAATAATGAGAGATACTAAATACATACATTAAGAAAAGAAAGAAAGAAATAGCTACAACACAATAAGACTCTGACCCCCATCCCCAATAATCAAAAATTAAAAAATAAGACTAATATTATACTATTACATATCCAACTATGGTAAATATTCATGCTTGAATTAATAGTAATCATAATAAATAACGAAATCTTTATCGATATCTTGCTTTTCTTCCTTAAACAGGACCCAGAGCGGCTGACATTTTAAAAAACAATACAAATTAACTATACATACTGTATAACAATAAAACCAACTATAAAATAAAACATAAACATACATTTTAAAATAATTTGAAAATAACCATGGATCGAGACCAAAGATTCATTTTCGGTGGAGATGGTGCAGGATGAACTACAACTTCCATCATGTTGAGTCAATCCCCCAAACCACTCCAATATGTTCAGTTGCTGATCAAGTCTGCTCCGTTTGCTGTATGCCGTAGAAAAGAGTAGGAAAGGGTTATGGAAGAGGCAATGGGCGGGATCACGCAAATTCCACACCAATTGAGAGAGTCAGAAAGACAGATGTTTGTGGTGGAGAAAAAACAAAATTTTCCCTGTATGGAAGCATTCACTTCTGTGGTGGTCAGTATTGTGTTTGTGGAGGACATTGGCACTCTCTTTAACCTGCAATGTCATTGAAGGGAGGGCCTTTGGTGGCTCCTGATTAGTTTATGGAAGTGGGAGCAAGTCTGTGGAAGTGAGAACTCCAGCTGTCTACATACATACTTTCATTTTTATTATGGAGATACAATGGTCCCTCACTACTTCGCGGTTCACTTTTTGTGGACTTGCTGTTTCACGGTTTTTCAATATTGGCTTAAGAGCACTTGTCTGTATGGAGATGCTTCCTCTGCAGATAAAGCCAGAGGCCAGGATTATGTGAACAACACGTTCAAGGAGGATTATGTAGTGTATAAGTGTCTGGGGAGGGCTTATAAAGACTTAAAATAGTGTATAACTACTAAAATAATGTATAAATATTAAAATAAATATAGTGTCCTTACTTCGCGGATTTTCACTTTTCGCAGGCTGGTCCTGAAATGTAACCCAAGCAATAAGTGAGGGAATACTGTAGATCAGTGTTTCCCAACCGCTGTGACGCGGCACAGTAGTGTGCCGTGACGGACCTCCTGCTGTGCCGCGATAAAAGCTCTCTGCCCCCCTTCCTTCCCCCCTCCTCCTGCCGAACTCCTGCTGCTTGGGGGAGGAGGAGGAAGGGCCGGGTGGCGGTGAAGAAAAAGAAGAAGTCCAAACCACCCTTTTTTTCACATCATAGAAGAAAACCCAAAAGAAAACACAAATTTTCTCCTGTGTATCTTTGCCTGCCAACCAAATGTGGTCATTTCTTTCCGGGGGGGGGGGGTCACAAGGGAGTAAAGAACATACAGTATAATGTCTATAAGCAATACATATGTCTAATGTAATACACAATCGCTGTCTGGGTACTAATATGATTCACAGACATATGTATTGCTTATAGACATTATACTGTATGTTCTTTACTCCCTTGTGACCCCAAGCCTGGTTTTGCTACTGTTAGAGTAGAGCTTTTGTTGTTGGGTCATTTCTTTCTGCCCTTGCATATTCCTTTTCTTAGAAGAAGGATTGTTTGAAAGTAGAATAAAAGTCTTGGCAAAGCATTTGCTTGTATTACTGTAATTCTTCCCATGGCAAAGTTATATTTGAATCAGGGGTTTTCCATAATGACACAATGAAATTAAACCTTCAGTTCAGATCCACACAGATAGGGTTTTCAGTGTTCTTGCTCATATCCCATTAGTAATAGAAGCCTTACCAAAAAAGTTAGACCATAAAAAAATCAAAATGCCTTTCTTAGGAAGTAACTTTAATAGGAACCATCAAACTGAGTCAGTTATTCCTTAAACCACTTAATCAGACAAGATGGGCAATGTTGAGGAAGAGTGGTACTAAAGCCATAGGCATCTTCCCCACAACAGAAAATCCACATTGATTGGGGCAAGGAGCCACATCCTGGCCGTAAACTACCTCAAAGGGGACTTTCCCGTGGAAGAATGGGGTTATATGGCAGTGTGAACTCAAAAATTCAGTTTACAGTAGATATTGTGGATGGTCTGCCTTGATATTCTGGGTTATATGGCTGTATGGAAAGGCCCATAGTCTACATTGGTCACAGTTTTACATGTGACTATGGCCCATTCTACACTGCCATACAGTATGCAGATTATCTGCTTTGAACTGGATTATATTACAGTGTAGACTCATATAATTCAGTTCAAAGAAGATAATGTGGGAGATACTTTGATAATCTGGATTATATAGCTGTGCTGTGTAGAAGGGGCCTTAAGAAGATCAATTAGCAATATATACTACTACTACTACTATTACTACAACAACAACAATACACACACAATTACAAAATTACAAAATAAGAGGCACAAATAAAAATAAATTAATACAATTTGTTGTTTATTTGTTCCGTTGCTTCCAACTTTTTGTGACCTCCTGGACCAGCCCACACCAGAGGTCCCTGTCGGCCGTCACCACCCCCAGCTTCTTCAGAATGAAGCCAGTCATTTCAATGATACCATCCATCCATCTTGCCCTTGGTGGGCCCCTCTTCCTTTTTCCTTCCATTTTCCCCATCATTGTTATCTTCTCCAAGCTTTCCTGTCTTCTCATTATGTGGTCAAAGTACTTCATCTTTGCCTCTAATATCCTTCCCTCCAATGAGCAGTCGGGCATTATTTCCTGGAGTATGGACTGGTTTGATCTTCACGTGGTCCGAATTTTCCTCCAACACCATAGTTCAAAAGCACCTTTGCTCAGCCTTCCTTATGGTCCAGTTCTCACATTCATAGGTTACTATGGGGTATACCATTTCTTTAACTATGAGGATCTTGGTTGCCAGTGTGATGTCTCTACTCTTCACTATTTTGTTGAGATTGGTCATTGCTCTCCTTCCAAGAAGTAAACGTTTTCTGATTTCCTGGCTGCAGTCAGCATCTGCAGTAATCTTCACATCTATAAATACAAAGTCTGTCACTGCCTCCACTTTTTCTCCCTCTATTTGCCAGTTATCAATCAGTCTGGTTGCTATAATCTTGAGTTTTTTGATGTTTAACTGCAACTTTCTTCTTTCACCTTGGTGAATAATATACTTTATTTATATTCCACTGTATCTCCCTGAGGGAACTCAGGGTGGATTACAGAACACATATACGGCAAACATTCAATGCCATTATACAATTAACAAAGGCAGACAATTCATGAACAGAGGTATAGGTTTTCCCATCTTTTTCCATCTTAGACATCTGGAGGCTATGCTCGACTCCGGCCACGGGGCGATGCTGTCGCTCCATCTTCCATGCCAAGGAGCTTTGTTGTCCGTAGACGTCCTCCTGATCAAATCACCAGCATGTCCTTATGGGAACCTTTTATTACCTACCAAAGTAATATATACCCACAAATACAACAGTACGTATAGGTAAATTATAAATATACAGGTATGAAATATAAACTTATATTGGGTAAACAAGTACAAATTTACAAGTATAATGATGATGCTCTATACAACAGAATGAGTAACAAACGAAACATAAATTTGTCGCTTGTGCAGTCAGTTGAACTGAAGAGTTTGTAGAGCACACAATCAGTTTTGACTTTTTTTAGTCTTCCTCGAGCAACTATGTTTAAAAATATTGTAATACATTAGCTGGAGCATATGTTATTTTCATATAAATACATTTCAATCAGGTATGAATACTCACAATAATACATTTCTATGACAATCACTTAATATTTCTCTCCCAAGTAGTGCTCTATGTCTTTTTTCTTTATTTCTTTTTGTAACTTACTGTATATCAGAGGAGGGTACTGAAAAGGAACAAACAATGGCTATAACCAAATTAAAATTACTTGAGATAACAATTACAAATATATATTTTTATACTCACAGTTTCCATAAATTTATATTTCTTAGATACTCTGCTCATTTCTTTGGTTCTTATTGCAAGTATAGAATGTTATTTTTGGGCTCATCCAAAATATATTTGAGGACTTGTCATCAGATGGAATTATTTAAAGTATATAGTTATATTGTATGTAACAATTTAAAGGAGTTACTTGGTGTAATGGTATATGTGATTACAGTCACCAGATGGTGCGAATGATACTCACAGTATAGTAGGGAATTTGTAGTACGATAAAGTACCATGGAACAGGCTTATATGAAGCAACTATAAGAGTTGTGTTCATTAAGACCACAGGGGTGTTCAGTTTGTAACCTGAACATCCAATATGATTCTCTTTGAAGGAGTTTAATGTTGTGTTCCATATGCTTTGGTTGTGTCAGTACTTCCAGTATGTGAAATTTGAATGATTCTGAGTTGTGTTGCTGTTCAAAACATGTTTATAAAATATCGATTCTCTGGATTAATTTCTGATTCTGCTTTTATGTTCAATGATCCTTGATTTAACTGCACAATGGGTCTGTCCTATGTAAATCAGTTTGCAATCAAAAATTATTGCATACACCACATACAGTACTTTGTACTACATGTAGCAAAATGGGTGTATTTTAACTCCAAAGTTGTATGTGGATGTATAAAAGCTTTTTATGCTACCAGTTGGGAGCAAACAGAGCAGTGGTGGCATGGATACTACCCTACTAAATTGTGCTTGGTAAGATGTATACTGTGTTCAATGTCTGAGTGAACAAGTATGTTCATGTTTTTTGTTCTCCTGTACAGGCCCGGATTAACACCTTTTTGCGCCCTAGGCCACACTTTGGAATTACGCCCCCTTTAAGCCAACCTCTATCACCCCCGGTCTCCACACACACTCGCTCCAGGCACCACTCAGACCCACACTTGGCTGGCTTTTGCCATGGTGCCTCTGGAGCAGAAGAGAAAGGAGAGTAGGCACCATCTCTTTCCTCTGGCTGCAGGAATTTACAGTCTGCCGCCGGGGGAGCCGGGCGAGTCGCCATGGAGACTCAGGAGGTCAGGCCAGCCAGAGACCCATGGGCAAATCAATAGATCAATGCGAGGGCCCCGCCACAGCCCAGAGAGCGAGAGACGGAGGGGAAGGAGCAGAGACTTTGCCGGGAGAAGGAGCAAGGAGGGGCATGAGAAAGGGGAAGAGGGGCGCGACCAGGTTTTTTTTGGTCTGTGATCTGCGCAACCCCCCCCCCCGGATTGCGCCCCTAGGCCATGGCCTAGGTTGGCCTTATGGGTAATCCAGGCATGCTCCTGTATGCAATTTATGAGGGTTTCTCACAACCTGGGATATCAGTGATTAAATTCCAATAGTTCTTGACCATTTTGATGGCAACATTAGACATTGTAAGTGTGAGTGGCCATATCAACCTCTCTTCTTTATGTTTGATCTTGTCTTTAAGCAATATTGTTCTTGGTATGTTGAATGCTCTTAAAAATGCTGATTAAATTATGTATTCAGGATAGCCCCGGTTTCTAAATTGAGATTTGACCACCTCTGCCTCCTGATTGAAGTCATACATTGAAGAGGAATTACACTTAATCCTGAGTAATTGTGAAAAGGGCAAGTTTTTTTTTAGAGCCCAGTGATGGTAGCTATCATAGTGAAATAAAGCATTTTATCTGTAGATTTGTGATGATTTCTAACTTTTAATTGGTCACAAGTTGTGGGAGTTGAAGTCCAAAATACCTGCAGGGCCAAAGTTTGCTCATGCCTGGGTTAGCATGTTTGTGGGTACTTCACACATTATGTTAAATGTGTTATAGAGCTATCTTAAATATGTGAGTAGAGTCTCGCTAATCTGACATAAATGGAGCGACAGAACATCGGATAAACGAAAATGTTGGATAATACTATTGCCCATATGACGTGGTATTAGACTCCTAGAATAGTAACAACAGGGACTCAAAGGTTTAAGGCAAGGCAATGCCTTAGGGCTAGGGATCCAGCTGGCAGTGCCCAGATTCAGAAGGGGAGCTTAAAATCACAGAGGAAAGGAGGGATGACACTTCTGCTTCCAATATTTCCTCTTTTCCCCCTTTCCTCCCTCCTCTCTGTCTTGCCTGTTCCACTTATTCAGAATGAAGAGAGAGTTGGGGAGAACTTGTTTAATTGAAGGAGAGATGCTGGAGAAAAAGGAGGTCATCGGATAAGAGCGTTGGATAAGACGGAATGTTGGATAAGCAAAAGTCTACTGTAAATAAAATGTCATTTTTACAGAAAAATATCCTCTTAGAGCAAAAGTGTATTTGTTATTTTTTTTAATACATAGAAATATCAATGGACAACTTTTTGCTATTAAAAGGCAATTTGGCAAGTGTTAAACAGTCAACTGCCAGAGCTGGCTTGATAAATCTTGTCATCCGTGGAAGCAAGTTCTATTAAGAAAACGATAGCAAAGCAAAGGTACATAGCATGAAGAGAAGTTATTGTTTTCACAAAGCGTAGCCTCCTTCCAGCTCTCATGTTGGATCTTGCTGCCACTTGAAAAGGTTCCAGCTTCATAATGCTGCTTTTGGTAAATAGGATCAATCATAGTCCTCCTTTCCTGTGCTGTCAAAGTATTTTAATGTTGCAATTGCCATTTCCAGTTCTTCTTTAAAGGACGGTTTACACTGAAAAAAGGCACCTTTACAAAGACGTCTTGGATTTAAAAATATACTACAGATCCAATGACAAATTGTACCTCAATAAGCATAATTGGCTGCGTGGGAGAGGATGATAAGCTAAAAAGGCTAGAGTGCTACGCAGCA
Source organism: Anolis apletophallus (assembly GCA_030556195.1). Classification (NCBI taxonomy): domain Eukaryota; kingdom Metazoa; phylum Chordata; class Lepidosauria; order Squamata; family Anolidae; genus Anolis; species Anolis apletophallus. The sequence continues at coordinate 71,843,662 of JARBWK010000010.1, forward strand.
TTTAAGAACCCTGGTTCAAATCCTTGCTTGCATCACATTTCCCATAACATGATGACTTGCAAAAAAAAGTTGTAATACCCCCTAAAACAATTACTTGGAACGTATTATTTCGCATTGTGGTTTCCTCTCAGACTAGACTTCTTATGATTTTGATCAGTTCTTTGTAAGATTTACAAGCTTGCTCTTTTCATTAGGGGCTGCTCATGATTGACCTCTTAATTCCTGCTTTAGGAATTACTGAAGGTTCTTGGTTTGGAGCCAAACTACATACTACGTACATGGAATTCTGTTGACTTTTAGTAATTAAAAGCAGCTGCTGGATGTGTTTTTGTGAAAATGCTTATTTATGCCCCATTTTAAATAAATATATAAATAACTTTATTTATATTCTGCCTTATTTTCCCGAGGGGACTCAGGGCGGATTGCCGCAACAGAAGACAAACATTCAATGCCTATAGAATAAAGATAGCAAGTACAAATACATTGTCAGACCATCCAGAACCAAAAATAAACCAAAATATATCACTTAAACATGCATAAATTGAATTAAATCCCACATGTTAGCTCTCCTGAAGGAGATTCAACGTGGCTTACATTAAAAGTATAACCACACAATTGAAAATAAACAAATATACAAACTTCAAAATGGAATTAAACATAACAATATTTTAAAAATTCAGTTAAAATCCATTACAATATATAAGAGACTTCTTCTTTAAAAGCCTTCTTTAAGTGTTGTTGTTGCTGCTGCTGCTACTGTTGTTGTTGTGTGCCTTCAAGTTATTTTGACTTATGGCAACTCTAAGATGAACTTGTCATGGATTTCTTAGTAGAATTTGTTCAGCAGCACTGGTCTTGCCTTCACCTGATGCTGGCAGAATGTGAATTGTCCAAGGTGACGCAATGAGTTACTAAGGCTATCTAATCTTTGTGGGGCAGGAGCACTAAATTTCCAGGATCCTTTCAATGCCTGTGCAAATTTCCTCAGTTTTTAAATGCCAATTAAAAACTTCTAGTAGATTACTGATGAGTAAACATGATCAATTTATCAAGTCAATATGTGAAATAGAATTCATGGGATTCTGAACTTAGAAGGCAGAGAGAATAACACAGATAGCCAAGAAACATCTGATATTCCTAACAGGAAAATCAAATAACAATCAAATTGCTTCTACTTATTGATGTAGTAGGACATTTGGCAAAAATATTCTCCTGTAAGAGCCCACTTAAAGTAGTGCAAATTAAGAATCTTGCTCTGCTCTAGGTCAGATTGGTGTTTATTCTAAACTCATTGATCTTATTCACCCTGAAGTCATTTTCAACCTATGGTGACCTTATCACAGGGTTTTCTTGGCAATATTTGTTCAAAGGGGTGTTGACTTTGCCTTCCTGTGAGGATGAGCGTCCCTAAGTAACCCATTGGATTTCATGGCTGAGTGGAGATTTAGACCCTGCAGATCATATTTCAACATTGAAACCACTACACCGCACTAGCAATCTCCCATCTCCTACTGGTGGCCAAATCTGCTATAGAAAGTGACCACTTCCCTCTACCTCATTATAGAGCCACTACCTGAAGTCAAATTATAGTGAACAGCACTCTGAATCTGCACAATTTAGGACACCCCCCCAAAAAAAGAAACCACATACTGCACATGATATGTAGAACAGTGTTTCCCAACCAGTGTGCTGTGGCACACTAGTGTGCCGTGAGCGATCATCAGATGTGCCGTGGGAAATTGGAACCTCCAATACCCTTTCTTCCCCCTCCTGCCGAACACTTTTTCTTCTCCACTCGGGCTCCTTTCTTCCTAGCCTCGCTCTGCTTGCTTTGCCTCGCTTTGCTCACGCTGCTGCTTCTGCGGGAGGGGGGAGGGAGGAAGACGTGACCCGTGCAGGCGCTACTGGGCAGACTCGCCTTCCTCCCTCCCCTCCACAGTGCTCTCTGGATATAGGTGAACTACAACTCCAAAACTCAAGGTCAATGCCCACCAAACTCTCATAGTATTTTCTCTTGGTTATGGTAGTTCTGTGTGGGAAGTTTGATTCCATTCCATCATTGGTGGAGTTCAGAATGCTCTTTGATTGCGGGTGAACTATAACTCCCAGCTGTTGAGCAAGACCTTCGTGTGTGTCTTTCTGCCATTCCTGCCAGGATATCTACGTTGTGTTCATAGAAACAGGCCCAGGTTTCACGCTGAGTGTATAAACACATTTAAAAACATATTAATTATATGTATTACTGTGTTAGAGTGTCATTTTGTGTCATTTTGGTTGGTGGTCTGCCCCAAGATTTTGTAAATGTAAAAAATGTGCCGTGGCTCAAAAAAGGTTGAAAAACAGTGATGTAGAATATAACTTTACGTAAATAATAACATTTTTTGCCAAATAATTTTAGATTTCATTTGTGGGTCATTTTTCAGAATATCTATTATCAAGTATTTCTTAAAAATTGAAATAAAAAAGCCACAATAATATGAGGAAAGATACTTCTGCTTTTAAATTTTAAAAAATACGATCTCTGAAGGGAACTGTAACAAAGGAAAGTAAGGTGGAAAACCCCAGTTCTTCCCCTTTGCTCCAGAATAGAGCAAAATAGCTCTGCTGAAGCAACCTGTCACTTTCTGTCTGTTGCGGTAAGAACCAATTTTGTGAGCAGTTTCCTCTCTTTTAACAGGTCAAGAAAATCTCCTTTTACACAAAGTAATTATATTAATTTCAGCATTAGTTGAATTCTGTTGGTAATCACAACTAGAGTTGGCTCATAAAATTAATGAGATTTAATAATTGAGTCAGTGGGTTGAGACAATTAATGGGAATCATACCATAGACTGCCTTGCTGCAAGTTTTCTGAGTTGTTATAGCCATGTTCCAGTAGCATTCTCTCCTGACATTTCGCCTGCATCTAGGGAAGTGCGGCGCACAGATACATATCAAGGAACATAAAAGGCACGGCAGACTAATTCAACCAGAGAAGTCTGCTATAGAAGAGCACTTGATGAACCATCCTGGACACAGAATATCATTTGAGAACCCCGAAATGCTGGACCATTCTGACAACAAGGCTAACAGTGAAGGTATTGGTTTTATATGTTTTAAAAGGTCTTATTGTATGTACTTTTTAATTATGTTTTAAATGTGGTTTTAAGTGTATAATGTTAAGGCATCAAATGGCTGCCAGATTGAGTCTCCTTTGGGTTAGAGAAAGGCAGGATAGAAATATTGTAAATAAATAAATACAATCATCATATTAGACTACTCTGAGAAGTCATTGAAATCCACAAAACATGTGAACAATTTCAACAGAAAGGAAGAAACCATGAAAATGAACAAAATCTGGTTACCAGCATTAAAAATCACCAAACTCGAGACAGTAAATACATAACACCACTCAGAAACAGAGGAACTCCAGACAGCAAACAATAAAGTGCCAGTTATCACCACCCAAACAGAGGGTGCCTTTAGGCAACAAAGGCCAGGCTACCTCTATCCAGATACCATCATTGATTGACTTTGCAGCTTCATGGCTACTCAATGCTATTCAAGCTTGCTAACACCTGCTTCAAACAGACACTAGTTCTTTCTCCCACCCTGGACATCCCACAGGTATATATACACTCCACTTGCTTCACTTCTAAGAGACATCTGAAGAGGCCAACCACAGAAGCAAGTGAAACGTCAGGAGAGGATGCTACTGGGACATGGCCCAGAAAACTCACAACAACCCAGCGATTGCAGCCATGAAAGCCTTCAACATCACCATAGGCTTTTTGTGTAAAGTTGGGAAAATAAGAGTGATCAACAGCTATGGGGATCTGAATAACATGCAGGTGGACAAGACTTTTAAAACTTAGGATGAGGCTGTATGTAGCATTCTTTGAATTATGACTGGTGAAGTAACGCTATTAAATTTCCATATAACTGAGGCCCAAATCCAATTGTTAGTCCCAACTAGATTAGACTCTCCATACAGCCCTCTATCCCGGAATATCAAGACAGAAAACCCCACATTATCTGAGTGTGGACTCAGTAACCCAGTTCAAAGCACTAGGGGGTCATGATGGCGCCCTACCTGTCCCGTCACGACCTAGCCACAGTGGTCCAAGCCACGGTCATCTCAAGATTGGACTACTGTAATGCTCTCTACATTGGTCTTCCTTTGTCGGTGATCCATAAGCTTAAGCTGGTGCAGAACGCTGCAGCTCGGTTGTTGGCAGGCTTACCATCTTGCTGCCACATTACGCCTGTTCTGCGTGAACTGCACTAGCTCCCAATTGAGCACCGGATCACCTTCAAAGTGCTGGTTTTAACCTTCAAGGCCTTGAATGGTCTGGGGCCAGTGTACCTAAGGGACCACCTCTCCCTATATTGTCCCACAAGACCACTGCGATGAGAGTCCCTGAACCTTCTAGCGGTGCCAAGCTGTAAAACCCTTCACCTGACCTCAACGCGGAAGAGAGCCTTTAGTGTCATCGCTCCAGTACTTTGGAACGCTCTTCCTCCCGCAATTTGCACGTTGTCCAACTTACTAGCCTTCCGGAAGGCTTGTAAGACCTTCTGTTTATACAGGCATTGGGTCGGTAGATAACCCAGGCCTTCACTATGTAGCCGTAGGCCGTGTGAGTAACTCTGGTGCCCGTGCACTATTGTATAGTTTTAATTATGGGTGTTAATCTTGTTGTTTTATCTGTATTTCATGGTGTTTTTAACATTTGTAAGTCGCCCCGAGCTGACGGGAGTGGCGACGAATAATAATAAAAAAATATATAATAAAATAATAAAGCAGATTTTGTGGGATTTTCTACCTTGATATTCTGGGATATAGGGCCATGTAGAAGGGTGCTTTAGCCAACATCTATGATCTTTATCTGACAAAGCCACCCTCCTGCAGCATTCATGTGATATTTAATCCTTGCAATTTACTGGGACAGTTAACCTTCTGTAGTTCTGCATCTGTGATGCTTCACTGCTTACTGAGTGCTCTGGGTGGATTTTCTGTTATGGGGAAATAACTGGCCCTCCCTCAGCTTCATAGCTGCATATTTTTTTCAATTATTTGTAAAAAATATTTTTATTATAAAAATTTTAGTTAAAAAATTAACAACTTTTCCCTACTTTCTTTGAACTTGGAAAGGGATTGAGGGAGGAGGGAAAGCTGGACAATCCCATCTCTTGACCTCACTTCCATGCCAGCATGCTAGCACAGAAGCACCTGCAGTTCATTGCACAGGTAACTCCAGGGACCATGGCACAATCAGGCGGTCTATTGCTGGGTTGTGTCCATCAGTAGCAGGGAACTGATTTGTCACAGGAACATGGTGGACTAATGACGGGTATTGCACAATATTGTACAACAGGGATAGTCCTGCTTCCATGCTTTCATGTGATAGGGTCCTACGTAAGTTATTGATTGACCTAATCAATGGCCCTTCCACACAGCCATATAACCTAGCCCAGGGGTGCTCACACTTTTTCAGCATGCGAGCTACTTATAAAACAACCAAGTCAAAATGATCTACCTACCCACTACAAAAATGTGAAACATAACACAATATCTGCTTTGAACTGGGTTTTCTGAGTCCACACTGCCATATAATCTGATTCAAAGCAGATAACATGGGATTTTATTCAACTGTGTGGAAAGGACAGCAGATAACCCAGGGCCGGCAGCACTTTGGCGGCGGCGGGAGCCTGCGGGGCGGGACTGAGCCTTCCTCCCACGCTGCCTGTGATCTACCAGGACGCCCTACGTGATCTACCTAATGAGCACCCCTGACCTAGAATATCAACTCCCACAGTATCTGCTTTGTACTGGGATATTTGAGTCCACACTGCCATATATTCCAGTTCAATGCAGAAAATGTGGGATTTTATTCAGCTGTATGGAAGGGGCCCAAGAAACCAGATTAAACAATTACTGGACTATTAAGATCCCTAGCTGTCAACTACCTCATTTTTAAATTACCAATTGGGTGGGAATTGAGATGGTGCAATTTGTACTTTTTGTCTCGGGAACCAACATTGCTTAAAAAAACTTTGCTCTAAAATCCTGGTCTGATGTTTCCCAACTGACTGGCCTGTGTTACTCCTTCTGTATCTTAAATAGCTTTATGTAAATCATGTGGTGGTAAGAATGTGGGGAAAAAATGTGAGCGTTTGCTGATATTTCTGTTTCCCATTCACCCCTCCAAATACTGGTTCATGTATGTGTATGTTCTTGTTCATGCTTCTTAGCCTGATGAAAAGCTCGGGAGAAATTTAATTTATGTACAGTCCTCTGCCTTTCTAGCTTGTTATGACGAAACTATGACTTGACTGTTATTTTTTTATTAGAGTTGTATATTTCATCAGAGCGATTACACAATTTGATCCCCCCCCCCCCCAAGAGCATCATTCTACATTTAAAAATGACTCCGAATGCTACTTTGAAGATCTGTCATCAAATCACAACTATATGAACAATAGTACAAACATCTGTGGATGACACTAGGAGCAAAAAAATGTTGCTGTTCATCTCTTATCCAAAATTCAGAATACAAGTTCCCAGAAACCATGTAAAGCAGTGGTTCCCAACCTGTGGTCCATGGACCACCAATGGTCCTCAAAAGCTAAAATATGGTCCGCAGCCTCACAGTTACTACACAGTTTCAATGAGAGCAACTGGTCTCTTGAAACCCTCTTATAGTGCTGAGCCGAGGGGGTGTCGGGAGGGGAGAGGCTGACTACCCACGAAAGGTGCCTCCTGACTGCTTCTCCTCCTCCTTCTCCCTCCCCGAATGGAGCCATTCCATTCCATGCCTGGAAACGGGAGTGCCTTGGTGTCTTAATTTTCAGGCCTGTTCCTGTGATTATTTAGGGTGCTAATTCAGAAAACTTCATTGGACAGACCACATCAGCTCTAGATTATTAAATATGGTTTTCTGTGGGCAAGCAGATGGCGACTACTGGATGGCATATGTTCTGTATCAGAAACTAGAGCTGATGTGGTCTATCCAATGCAATTTTCTGAATCAGCACCCCAAATAACCAAACCGAATCTAAAGTTGACCAAAAACTGATTCGTAACCCTTTTGATACTAATATCGGAGAGTGATCCCTGGTCAAAAAAGGTTTGGGAACCACTGCTGTAAAGAAGCAGAATTCTTTCCCTGCTCCTGGTACACTTTCCATCCCGTCTTGAATAATTTTTTTGCCTCCATTCAAACTGTTGCTGTGCTTCCTCTGAACTAGATTCCAGGAAGTTTCTAGTTTTCTTTCTTCGATAAACAATAGGCTTGTATCCTTCCTGAGGAAAGCCACTAAAAGAAGGTTATTCTTGTAGGATTATTCTTGTCTTCATCAGATATACAAGGTGAGAAAAATATTAGAAGGACTGTCATGCAAGCTATCTGTCCTTAATCTGGATCCACCTTTTAGACATAGCCATTTTCAATATATTTTAGACTACATTCCCTTTAAGGGACAGTCATCGTTGCCCTTTATCAAGGTTTATGGGAATTACAGCCCAAAATATCTGCAAGGCACTGGAGTGTTTACTCCGCTGCTGATTGAAATGTTAGAGATAAACATATAGACATGGATTTTATGTGAATCCCAGTTAGAACAGACACATTTGCTAAATGTTGACTCACTATTCGAAAATTGATTTGAAGGGTCTACTTTAGTTTGGAAAAACAAGGAGAATCCCAGTTGTAGTCTTACATATCATTGTATAGGATATCACATTGGGAGATAGGGCAGGATACAAATAAAGTTTATTTATATATTTATTATTATTATTATTATTAGGAGATTCACTGAGTTGTTTCAGACAAGTTATAGAAAAGCTGAACCAGATGGTGAAACATATAAACAAATCAAATTGTACTAGTGACTAGGTTTATAATCTAAACAGAAAACAGAAATGAAATAGTGTAACATTTTCCAGATTCTACCAATGTCTTGTATTCTTTACATGCTTTATTCAACATGAACAACATGGACCAGCGATCTGAGATACACGTTCTACATATGAAGATTTGTAAACGTACTATCTCCAGACTAGAGATGAGAAGAGGTGGGTAAGAAATACATATTTTTTATTATTATTATTAATTTGTGTGCACATTTTACAAATAGATCTTTCAAATATGATTACAGTATATGAAATGGCCCTGAGTTTTGAGCAGGGGCGGTCCTACCGGTAGGCAAAGGACGTCGCTGCATGGGGCGCCATCTGGGTAAAGGGCGTATTCCCCCGCCCGCCAGAAAGCGTCCGGCCGATGTTCCGCTTTTGGGCCTTGTGCGCTCCAACGCCGCGCCATAGCAAACCTCCCTGCGTGCAAAATAGGGAGTGCTGTGTTTACAGGCTTCTGCGCCTGCGCACAGGAGCTCTGGGCATGCGCGGAGGGGGGGGGGCGCATGCCGAATAGGGAGTGCTGTGTTTACAGGCTTCTGTGCCTACGCCCAGGAGCTTCTGGGCATGCGCGGAGGGGGTGTGTGCAAAAATAATGTTTTTTTGGGGGGGTGCCAAAATAATGTTTGCTTACCATTTAAAATTACCTTAGACCGCCCCTGGTTTTGAGGACTAGGGAATGTGGGCATTGGGGGGTGGGGTGGAACGGAGTAATAGCATTTCAATGGGAAAATTAGCTGGTATCGCACCACCTGACATCCGTCAGGGAGTAGCAGCCTTTAATGAAAGGACCAAGGCATTGACATATCTGGCCCATCCTCTGTTTGAATATCAGCCAGCAAGCCAATGCCTTAAATCAAAAAATAGCTTCCCAAGATCCACAGAGATACTTGCAGGAGCACCTCAGCAAGTGAGAGTCCAAAAGTGGCAGGCTAAAACCCAGAACCTCAATCCATGGCTGATACCAGATAAAATACTCCCTCCTGGGCACACAGAAGACTGGGCGGCTTGGAAGGCTGCACTCTGGCATCATGAAATGTAGAGCTAACCTTAAGGAATGGGGCTACAAAGTGGAGTCCACAACATGCAAGTATGGAGAAGAGGAAACCACAGACCACCTACTACAATGCAACTTGAGCCCTTAGAGTGACACCAGAGGCAGTCCAAATGGACAGCTTCTGGTCAAAGGACATTTAGCATAATGCCAAGTTTTTAACTTTGTGTTTTTAAATACAATATAACTACACCCTCAATATACTTCTGACAAGATAAAAACATTTTTAAAAGGGGAAATTCCCTTTGAGATATGAGTGTTTTAAGAGCTCGGTCACGGAATAAGTTAAACTCTTAAGCCAAGGTATCACTGTAGTTCAGGCATGGGCAAACTACCGCTCTCCAGGTGTTTTGGACTTCAATTCCCACAATTCCTAACAGCAGGTAAGCTGTTAGGAATCGTGCTTGACGTTTACCCTTGCCTGCTGTAGTTGGTAAGGAGGAAGTTCATGTTTCTAGTGCAGTGGACCTAAAAAAGAGTGAAAATGTTAAGAGATACAGTAATCTACAGCAGTTGCTCAGTTCTGGAAGTGTGTATGAGAGAAAGGGGAGAGAAAGCTCAGTGAGATGACAAGCGCTGCCAGGGCCTGGAGTGAACTTTCTTCCCAGTGAAGCGAGGCAGGCAAGAATGCTTTCCTTAGCAGAAGTGTTCCATTGTCCTCCTGCTCACCTTTCTGTTTCAGGCATGCTTCCCTACTAATCTGGAAGAGGCAGCTGCAATGACAGGTCCAAGGAGTTTCTTGTGAACTGGATCCTGGCAGCCTCTCTTCTGCGGGACGCTTGACTTGCCCTCCTACGCCTTTCTCATTTCTCAGAAAAGCCTGGAAACAGGCAACGGTTGAAAGGAGGGGGCAGTGGAAGTTGCTCAGACCATGTGCAAGCCTCAGCAGTCCAGGAAGAGAAGTGAGTCTATCCCTTGTCATATTTAAGTGGCTCTGACAGTTGCCTCCCCGCAGTCTAGAAAGAAACAGCTGGAGTCACTGCAGACAAGAGCTGAGAGGTTAGTGCTCTTTCTGTATCATTATGCTTCTAATTCTATTTTGGAAGACACAACTGGGAGGGTGGTAGTGGCGGGCAGCACTGTAGAATGGAAATCCTTTTCTCTAAAGCTTTTTTTGTTTTTGTTTGAACTAGATATTTGGGGTTTTGCTTTAAATATGTTGTCAAAGGCTTTCATGCCCGGAATCACTGGGTTGCTGTGAGTTTTCCGGGCTGTATGGCCGTGTTCCAGAAGCATTCCCCCCTGATGTTTCGCCAGGCATCCTCAGAGGTTGGGAGGTCTGTTGGAAACTTGGCAAGTGAGGTTTATATATCTGTGGAATGTCCAGGGTGGGAGAAAGAACTCTTGCCTGCTTGAGGCAAGTGCGAATGTCACAATTGGCCAGCTTGATAAGCATTGAATGGCCTTGCAACTTCAAAGCTTTACTTTAAATACTTTGAAATGCAGAAATGAAGAAAGACTCTTGTGTGCGGGCGGATATTCTTTTTAAATTTTACAACCATTTAAGGATGTATTTGTGAGGCTGAGATCTGTTGTTTTCTGTAGTCAGTAAAGGAAAGACAAGAAGTGGGATATATTTAAAATTCAGGAAGACAGAAAGTTTAGGACAGTGGTTCTCAGCCTATGGGTCCCCAGATGTTTTGGCCTTCAACTCCCAGAAATCCTAACAGCTGGTAAACTGGCTGGGATTTCTAGTAGTTGTAGGCCAAAACACCTGGGAACCCACAGGTTGAGAACCATTGGTTTTTAGGATAAAGAGGGAGAAATCTATACTTCCTGGCTGTAGGAAAAGTTAGACCATAGGATGACTTGACAAAAAGAAATGTAAGTACCGGCATAAGGCCCCTGGTGACGCAGCAGGTTGAACTGCTGAGCTGCGGAACTTGCTGACCAAAAGGTTGATGGTTCGAATCTGGGGAGCAGGGCAAGCTCTCGCTGTTAGGACCAGATTCTGCCAACCTAGCAGTTAGAAAGCATGCAAATGTGAGTAAATCAATAGGTACTGCTTCTGCGGGAAGGTAACAGTGCTCCATGCAGTCATGCTGGCCACATGACCTTGGAGGTGTCTACGGACAATACTGGCTGTTTGGCTTAGAAATGGAGATGAGCATTACTCCCCACTCCCCCCAGAGTTGGGCGCGACTAGACTTAATGTCAAGGGGATACCTTTACGTTTACTAACTACTTCATCACACTAGAGAATGAATCCACTTTAAATCTGATTGCTGCCTCCTGCAGAATTCTGGGGTTTGTAGTATAGGAAGGAGCCTTGAACAACCTCACTAAACTACAAACCCCAGAATTCTGCAAAAGGCAGAAACCAGATTTAAAGTGGATTAATTCTCTAGTGTGATGAACACATAAGATTCAGTTATGGAAGCTTTGGATATAACTAATGTTATGATGTAGTAGACCTCAATGAAAAGAAGAGTTTGTACTTGGTGTAGACTAGTTTAGATACAGTCTCTTGTTTCAGCTCTGCTTCCGGCAGGCCTACCCTGTTAATTTTAAGTTGTGAATTTTAATCTGAATTCTATTAGTGGAAGGGGCCTGAGACTGTTAGGAATTGTGGGAGCTGAAGTCCAAAACATCTGGAGGGCCCAAGTTGGCCCAGGCCTGGTTTATACTAATGGAACGAATGCAGCAGTTGTATAGCACTCTGCTATACAACTCAGTTTTGGCACAGTTATATCGCTATCTCAAACATTTAAATCCACGTTCTTCTAATCCCTATAGATTGCTAGTAAAGGAAGCATATTTAAATTATGCTGCTTTTACCAAAAACAGAATCGCTTTTGAAAACATAATGCCAATGCCATTTCTTCATTTAAATAAGATTAAAACACCTTTTGCCCCACTGCCACAAGGGAGATCCATCTGTAGAAACTAAGATGGAAGATGTTAGCTATTCCAGGGTCATTCTAGTTTTGATTATTATTGTGCCATCATCTTGCCTTATTCAGAGAATATTAGGGGTGGCTCAAGCAATATCTATCTATTTTTAGCCCACAATTCTTTCAGTTTTGTTTCTTTCCAGCAGAAGATCTGAAGGGAAACAGAATAGCAGTAAAATGTATTTTGACTGGCTAAGCTAGGAGCCATCTAAATTAGGCAACTAAGCCAGTGCCAACAAGGAGAGGTACATAGTTGGATGTAGGGCATACAGAGAGTCTGTATCTCCTGATGTAGAAGCACCCCAGGGTCAGAGTTAATGGTATTACTGACTGTGTTTATGCATCTGGAAATGCTAGGAGACATGGAACTTGCCTGAAATATAATGGGCCCCTGGTATCCCATGGGATTAGGTTCTAAGACCTGCCGACCCCATGGATACCAAAATCCATGGTCCCATTATATACACTGTCATAATTAAATTGTATCCCTTACGTAAAATGCAAAATGAAATTTTATTTTTTGTTTTTTTTTAAAAAAAATAATTTCAGACATGGAATCTGCTGAAAAGCATGGCAAGGATCCTGTTTCTAGATACGTAGAGACAGGCTGTGGCATTTTGAAGGATTTTTATTTGTATGGTCCAGATTTTTAGAAGTACTAAATAATCTTTTTTTCAACTGGAAACTCACTCAGAGTCACTTCAAGCATTGTAACCCTAAGGTAAAGGTAAAGGTTTCCCCCTGACATTAAATCTAGTCATGTCCAACTCTGAGGGTGGTGCTCATCTCAATTTCTAAGACAAAGAGCCAGCATTGTCTGTAGACGTCTCAAAGGTCATGTGGCCGGCATGACTGCATAGCACGCCGTTACCTTCCCACCTGAGCAGTACCTATTGATCTACCCACATTGGTATGTTTTCGAACTGCCAGGTTGACAGAAGCTTGAGCTAATAGCGGGAACTCATTCCGCTCCCCAGATTCGAACTGCCGACCTTTCGGTCACCAAGTTAAGCAGCTCAGTGGTTTAACCCAATGCACCACCAGGGACTCTTGTAATCTGAAAGGACACACTAATCTAATTCTTGAGAACCTTGTTTTCTTACCAGAAGCAAGAACTGGGAAAGTAGGATAATTTGTTATGTCCCTCAACTTATTTCTATGGCGCAAACGAGGTTTCAAATGCTCTTAGAATCTTAGAATCGTAGAGTTGGAAGAGACCTCGTGGGCCATCCAGTCCAGCCCACTGCCAATAAGCAGAAAAATCACATTCAAAGCAGCCCTAACAGATGGCCATTACAGATAGCAGCATAATGATGATTCATTAACATGCTGATTTAAAATCATATTGTGAGCAGGGTCTCTCTCATTTATTCTTGTTCAGCCATGTTCCATATTAAGGTTTCTTCATTATTTCCACAAAGAAACAGAAATATTTATAACTTTTTTTCTCCAACTTCTGCCATCGATCTCCAATTAAAATCATTCCATAAGGCAACTTACTTAGTTTGTTTAAAGGTCTTACCTATACATTTAGTATTCTTAAAAATCGAATAAATACTATTATTTTAAAGTACTGAGGGGTATTCAACTTGTTGTCAGCAATTCAGTGTTCTCTGATTGAAAATGCCTAAACTCTTCACGTTATCACCGGACAGAACTCCAGCCCCACAACTAACTTGCATTTCATTTCCTCTGATAGATGGCGGCTTCAACTGGGAGGAGGCCTCCATGGTTGCCTGGCTCTGAGAACTGAATTCCATAGGCTTTAGGATAATTGAAACGCCCCGTGGATTCAGTTCTACAGCTAGGCAGCAACTAAACTCCAGAATGCTGCCAGGGCACACATATCCTCATGTGTCATCAATGGCCATCAACAAGACTGATTGCTCTACAGACCCACCCAAGCTGAATAGCTGCCACTCCTCTGGATCACTTCTTGTTGGGCAACACCAGCTATTCTTCAACACGAGTGGCTCTGTTTTAAGCACCATATCCCGTTTCAGGCCTCTACAAGCTAATGTTCTAATAACTTGCACCATTTCTATTTAGTTTATCTAGGTTGACCTTACAGTTCCAGCTTCTGGCTGTCCTTGTTGCCACTGGCTTACCTTTGGCTTTCAGGTGTCAAAGTGACCTCTACATTAAACAAGTAGATGGACTATTGTGGCAAATGCATGATGAGTATTGGGTTGCTGTGAGTTTTCTGGGCTGTATGGGCATGCTCCAGAAGCATTATAATCCAGAAGATTATAGATCTGTGGAATGTCCAGGATGAGAGAAAGAACGCTTGTCTGCTTGAGGCAAGTGTGAATGTTTCAATTGGCCAGCTTGGTTAGTACTGAATAGCCTTGCAGCTTCAAATTCAGTACTAATCAAGCTGGCCAATTGCAACATTCACACATGCCTCAAACAGACAACAGGCTGATTGGGGCAAGTTTCTCCCACTCTGGACATTCCACAGATATATAAATCCCACTTGCTTAGTTTCCAACAAACCTCACAACCTCTGAGGATGCCTGCCATAGATGTGGGTGAAACGTCAGGAGATGATGCTTTTGGAATATGGCCATACAGTCTGGAAAACTCACAGCAACCCAGTGATTCCTGCCATGAAAGCCTTCAACAAGATATGGTGAGTATTCCTTGTTAATCATTAAATGAAAACATCGAGTCAGAGACAGGAAGAAATATTTATTTTATGATAGATTTATTTCTTTTTAGAAAATCTAGCCTTACGCTGGTTCTAGACATGGTACACAGTAACACCTTAGAATCAGATAAAGTACACTTATTGCTCACTTATTGCTGGGGTTAGGTTCCAGGCCCTTAAGTGAAAAACTGCAATGTAGGAATGCTCTATTTATTTTAATATTTATACATTACTTTAGTAGTTATACACTATTTAAAATCTTTATAAACTTAAAATAAAATGAAGGAAAGGAAGGAAAGGCCCTTCAAGGCTGGAGGGAGGGAGGACTGAGGAGGGAAAGCACTTTGGAGAGTGGTGGCGGCAAAACCCCACAAAACAGCTAAAATACCATGACATATATATTTTAAATTAATATTTTTTGAAATCCGTGAAAGAGTGAGTCTGCAATAAGTGAACCGTGAAGTAGCAAGGGAACACTGTAACACTCCCCCCTGAATCCTCTCCAAATTCACATCTCCCCCATACTCTATTTAGTTCTCTTCCATTCCTTTCTTCCTAACTGGCACTATCTAACTCTAATGGTTATCTAACCTTTTTATAGACACGCCATTGGGTTTTATATGTCCCGCACTGTAAGTCTCTGCCCCCAGATTTCATGACTTGGGATTGGCTGGCATTACCCAGCTTCTTGCTTCAGAACAACACACAAACTCTCCACAAATATAATCCCCACACATGTATGAAGGGCATTCTGGTGTAGCAGAAAACTTTTCTTTGGATACTTGATGATCAGGACAAGCCAGATGCAAAACTGCTCAGTCACAGAAATGGTTAGAGGGCTTTGGAGAAATCATTCTATTTCAGTCTAACCAACCGTCAAATAAAGTTTCAGGTTTGTAGATGTATAATTGAATGTAAGCTTCCTTGAACACTCTTGTATAAAACACCCTGCTCTGCCAGTTGTTTAGTACGTCATCCACAATGGATGTGAATCATTGCTTATTTAAGGATCACCCAACTTGCCAAAACACATAAAGAGTTTTGTGTATGAAACAGTCAATGCCATTGTGTAATTCTGTACATCCTTAAGGCGGGAACTCAGAAACCTAAAGAGCTGCCATTGTTCGCTAAAACAAGGTATTCCAGTGCAGTCATACTTTAGATGTACACTCAATCATTTTCAGGCTCATTTAACTTTTAATACTTATAACTATTGCTATTCAGGACAAATCAGGCCTGAGCTCTCCCTGGAAGCCAAGATGACTATACTGTGACTGCCATACTTCAAACATAGCATGACAAGACATGAATTAATAGAAAAGACAATCGTGCTTGGCAATCGGGAAGGAAGATCGCATTCCAAACTCAACCAAGGAAGCCATAGCACTGAGTTTGCAAGAACTAAGCAGTAGGCTTGTGCAATTTGGCTGGAAGCTGATCTGGTTTTGCCATCCAGATTTCATTGGGTGCCCAGATCCATTTTTTGGTAGCCTCACGAAAATTGGTTAATGGACAGTGTTCCGTTGCTACTTCGCGGTTTGCTTATTGTGGGCTCGCTGTTTAGCAGATTTTAAAAAATATTAATTTAAAATATATATCATGGTATTTTCGCTCTTTTGTGGGATTTTGCCACCACCGCTCTCCAAGGCGCTTTCCCTCCTCAGTCCTCCTTCCCTCTCTCCAGTCTTGAAGGGCCTTCCCTTCCTTGCATTCACTTTAAGTTTATAAAGACTTAAAATAGTGTATAACTACTAAAATAATGCATAATTATTAAAATAAATAGAGTATCCCTATATCGCGGTTTTGCACTTATTGTGAGAGATCCTGGAACCTAACCTTAGCAGTAAGTGAGGGAACACTGTATCTGTTTTTGGATAGGCAAACGAAAGATCTGGGAAGTTCTGGCCAATTGGTGACAATGGGAAACTTACAAGGTTCCTCATTCTGTTCCAGGGACCCTTTCTATTCTTGCCTTCAAGGAAGTCTGGGTTTGAGCAACGGGATTAAGGAAGCAGTGTGTAAGACATGTTGCAGCGTTCTTCTATTCAGATTAGCCCAACAGGTAGGGCTCACAGAGAAACCCCATGTATGTGGCACTGGCACCCTCTTCACATGCCACATGATGTCAAATAGGGGAGGAGGAGCTGTGATCGCCTGCCATGTGGTCCCATAACAGATGAAGACCATAAAAGAAACAGCAGTTGTGCAAAATACTTTACCAAAAGTGGAAATCACACTAAATGTAAACTTTTTTTAAAGCACACAATTCTGATTCGATAGTAGCTGTGTGTAAAATATAAGTGTGAGGGCAGCTTTTCAATATACTACCATGTGTTGTATTTTTCTTTCAAGTTCTTCCAAGTAATCCCTATTTGTTGTCGAAGGTTTTCATGGCTGGAATCACTGGGTAGTTTTCCAGGATGTATGGACATGTTCCAGAAGCATTCTCTCCTGACATTTCACCCACATCTATGGCAGGCATCCTCAGAGGTTGTTAGGCAAGTGAGGTTTTGCCCACATCTATGGCAGACAGGCATGTACCTGGGGGGTCTGGGGGGCTTGGGGGCTGAAGCCCCCATGAAATTCTCAGGGTGGTCTGTGAGAAGGCCTTACTGGTACATTATTTAAACTGTTATGTGTATTGATATCATGATCTGATCACCATGCTCAATATATCCCATGTGCATGGGGGTATTGGGATAACAATACAAAAGGTTTGCCAGGGTAGACCCTCTCTCACCCAGACTCACCCCCACCCCCACCCCCGGAATCAAAATCCTGGGTACGGCCCTGATGGCAGGCATACTCAGAGGTTGAGGGATCTGACCCCTCAATCTCTGAGAATGCCTGCCATAGATGTGGGTGAAACATCAGGGGAGAATGCGTCTCTGGAACATGGCCAGCCAGCCCGGAAAACTCACAGCAACCCAAGCCCCTATTTCAGGGGTGCTCACACTTTTTCAGCATGCGAGCTACTCTTAAAGCAACCAAGTCCAAAAGATCTACCTGCCCCCACCGCCACGCGCTCCCGCCGCCGCACGCTCTTGCCACCGCGCATGCTCCTGCTGTTTTCCGCCCGCGCAGCGCTTCTTCTGCCTGCGGGGCATTGCAGGAAGTCTGCGGGGCATTGCAGGAAGGAGAAAGCACGAGGCAGGGCATCCAGAGGGAGCGCTCCGCCCTGCCTATCTCACCGGCAACAGAGGCTGCACAGCTGCTTCTGGACGAGAGAGAGGCAGGGTGCTCCCTCCAGAGGCCCCACCTCGTGCTTCCTTCTTCCTGCAATGCCCCGCAGGCGAAAGAAGCACTGCGAGAGCGGAAGCCAGCAGCAAAAACGCCTGTGCGTGCAGGGTGTGTGCGCGCATGGCAGGAGCGCCCCATCCGGCTGGTGAGGCCCGAAGATCACCTGGAAGAGGGCCGAAGATCTACTAGTAGCTCCCGAGCTACCTAATGAGCACCACTGCCCTATTTGCTTTCTATTGTTTCTTAGTTAAGTAGCCAGTGATTTCTCATTCACCAGAATATGATAAAAGAGATCCTCTTCTGAAAAGAGATGGTGAGAATTTAGAGTGTTATATTGTAAAGTGATGTTGTTGTTGTGATGTAAAATGATACTTTACAAGAATTCGAACTATGAACATACAGTTGCATATTGTAGTGACAATATGCAATGAGCCAACAACTGCTATTAACACAGAATCAATGAAAATAGCTCAGGTGCTAACTAAAAGGGCAATATATCTTAGAATGCAAGACAAACTGTATATATCAATATGTGTATAAACCTGAACATTCTGATCAATAGCTAATACAAGTGGTTTAAAAAGCGATAACAATATTAAATAATATATTTCCAATATTTCTGCCCCATGCATATCATTCTATTTGCAGCATTTGCCATCTCTGGATCTTTAAGGCTAAACAAAATGATACCACTTCATGCAATGTTGTTTAAACCAGTTGTGTTATCTCTTTGATTTCTTTTTTCTCTTCCTGCTGTGGTCTTCAATGCTTTCTTCAGCTTCGCTAGCAGATGGAGTAGGTTGTTTTCTGATGATTGTCTTCTCTATCTTGTATTCTTGTTCTCCTACTTCAGGATCCCCCTTCACAATGAATTCCCCATTGCGATAAGTGATGGAAATGTCAGTCCTTGGATAGGTACCATAGACCCTCCTGAGATCATCTCTCACAAACTCTGGCACGTCCCTCTTAGGTCCCACAACCCTCTCGAGTCTACCCCAATGAAGCTCCCCTCTTAGGATGAACCCCTCCGGCCATACATCCCAGCCAGGTCTCCGGTATGCCGCATAGGGACGATAGTTAGCATAAGGGTTATACAGAGGAAATGGGCTCATCTGAGGAAAGTGCCGAAAGGGGTAAGAGTAAAAGTTGGGATTTGCACCATAGAGGTGATGGTACTCTATTTGGTGTGCTGAGTTGTCACTGTAAGTGTTGTTATGGTCCATTATTACAGTGAAAGGCCTAGTGTAGAAGTTGGTCATCTGGACAGGAGGGAATACGGTGGCGTGAGGTGTTTCAGACGCATGGCTTGTTCCTAGGGGCAGATACAGAGGAGGAAAGGTCTGCGTCATGCCTGGGTAGTATTGAGCCATAGTTGTTCACAGGCACACATGCAGTTTCTTCTCAAGCTAGTGTCACTTTCTCTTGTAGCATGTCATTTAGGCGTCTCCTGAGCTGTGGAGACAAAACAAGAGCTGCTGAACAATGCCAAAGATAAACATGCAAATGTCTATTTATACAGCAGAAACATTCATATCACTTGTTTTAAAAGTCAAGGGCTATATCTCACATATACTGTAAACAGAAGGAACTGGTCTTAGATTTATCCACGAGACATCTATTTCTATATGTGTGCTTCATCTCTGAAAGACCGGGAAGTGCTCACGCAGGGTGATACATATATTCTACAGCAAATTAGCAAATTATACTTGACTTCAGATTCTGTCTGTGTCATTCCACCTTGGCTGTTGAGATTTTTCAGTCAAGGGTAGATATGAGCAAATCATGAAAGGTATAGAACGTTTGACATCATATACTGTATAACTGATATATCATTCTCACAGGGACCAGGTCACAATCATACTAGCCCGCCCCAAGACTTCCAGGCCAAAACCTGAAACCTCGGCAATGGTTCTTTTTGATGTCCTGGGACAGATCCTGGTGGTATTGGCTGGAATTCTGTATAAGCTATTTAGTTAAGTATTTGTAATTATACTGGTGGCAAAGCAGGTTAAACCACTGAGCTGCTGAACTTGCTGACCAAATGGTTGGCAGTTCCAATCCAGGGATTGAGGTGAGCTTCTGCTGTTATGCCCAGCTTCTGCCAACCTAGCAGTTAGAAAACATGCAAATGTGAGTAGATCAATAGGTACCACTTCTGCAGGAAGGTAACAGCACTCCATGCAGTCATGCTGGCCACGTGACCTTGGAGGCGTCTACAGACAATGCTGGCTCCTCTGCTTAGAAATGGAGATAAGCACCATCCCTCAAAGTTGGACACAACTAGACTTTATGTCAAGGGAAAACCTTTACCGTTACCTTTTAATTATGGGCAATTGGCTCTCTGTTTTTACCGATTCAACTATGCACAGCCAATTACATTTCCAGTTTTCCTGTCAATCTTACCACCCATCTGCACTCCCACTGGGTGACTCTCCTGTCTGATCCCCTTCCTCTCCCACCTGTGTAAGCAAACATGGGAACCTTAAATGTTGTCCCTAATTCTCCATGGGACAAAGGGTGAGTGGTGTATGGATTGACAGTGAAAGGGCAATGGGAAGAGACTTCAGAAGCCATTCCTTGTCTACTCTCCCTATCCCTCTCCCTCCATTGGCCCTGGAGAATCACACACCACCCTCTTCCCCCTTCATCCGATCCCCTTTCCATCTACACACCACAATGGGTCAGTGAGCAAGCTAGTGACTGATTTATTTACTAGCCATCCTTTGCTACACGTTGCTGTGGCCCAGTCTGTGTATATGTGTTTTGTGTGTCTATAAATGTGTATGTGTGTGTATATGTATGGTTTTGCGCATGCATTGTAATGTATTTTTTTTTGGCTTTTTAAGTCTCTTCTGCTGTGTTTTTCAGTGTTTGTATGAGTGATGGTCACTTGTTGGCCTGATAGGTGTATTGTGTCCAAATTTGGTGTCAATTTGCCCAGTGGTTTTTGAGTTATGTTAATCCCACAAAAAAAATTACATTTTTATTTATATAGATTTACTTTATTTCTATTCCGCCTTTCTCTACCCCGAGGGGGACTCAAGGCAGCTTACAGATTGCACCTCCACAGTGCCTTAAAACATACAATGACAACTTAAAACAACCTGAATTAAAATAATATATAATAGACATAATTAAAATACATTCCAATGTAATTACGCCATCCAGAGTGGGGAAGCACCATTGCCCATTCGATTCCCTTTCACCTTGCCTGCTTATCCCAGTGAGTGATTGAGTGAGTGGGACAGTGCAATTTCTGCTTCTGATATCCTTTCCTTCACCCGCCTGCCTCAGTGAGGAAGTAAGTCAGTGATGACTTGGGAGAGTATTATTCCCTTTTCTACACCCGCCTGCCCTGGTGAGTGAGTGATGAGTCAGGGAAGCATGATCTCTCAATCTGATACCCTTTCATCCTGCTCGCCCACCCACCAGAATGAGTAAGCGAGTGAGTGATTGTAGGAGTGTGCACATGTTATATGATATGTTTTTCCAAAACTGCTCACAATATTTCTCATAAGTAAAAGTAAAGGTTTCCCCTTGACATTAAGTCTAGTCGTGTCCGACTCTAGGGGGTGGTGCTCATTTCCATTTCTAAACCGAAGAGCTGGCGTTCTCCGTAGATGCCTCCAAGGTCGTGACTGCATGGAGTGCTGTTACCTTCCCGCCAGAGCAATACCTATTGATTTACTCACATTCGCAAGTTTTCGAACTGGTAGATTGGCAGAAGCTGGGCCTAACATCAGGAGCTCACCCCGCACCTCGGATTCAAACCACCGACCTTTCGGTCAGCAAGTTCAGCAGCTCAGTGGTTTAACCCGCTTGAAATAATTAAAAACACCGTATTGTATGTTGCAAAATCAACAATTCAAATAGGTCTATGCACACATTTAGTGTTATAATAAAACTGCCCAGCCCATCAGCCAATGTATAGCTTCCTAGCTCATGTCGACCACACTGCTAGTCAAACAGCAACATTTTGTTGTTCTTTTCTAAACAAACTGATCTCGTGCATGTTTAAGCAAATCCCACTGAATTCAATGGGACTTGTGAGTGCAATACTCATGCTGCAAACCAGGCTAAGCATTTCCTTGTTCTACTCTCAGGAACCTGCAAAAGTTAGCAAGTCAAACTGGGAAACGAAGGCTTGCTGTTTTGCTAAAAGAACGTGATGAGTACCAGAGGGTATCACATGCTTAACCACAAAAGACAAACAAAGCTTTCACAATGACATGTCCCAAACAATATATTACAGTATTCAAGTGACCGTGGAACCCGTTGGGGCCTGCCTTGCTTATTCATGTTGGCTTTGACTGATAAGCAGAAACTAGAAAGCATTCATAAAAACATGTTTTATACATCAGCCTATTTACATTCACCTGCTTTGCCAGGATACAGGGATTGCAGCAAGACAATGCACAGAGAGAACTCATTTCAATGTCGGAGTACACAGGCCCAGAGCCAAACTAAATACAACTTTGATTTTATGGTCTAACATAGTGTAGCTGTTTTGTCCTTAACTAACAGCCATTGTGGTTCCCACCAAGCGAGACTAAGATCACAGTAGGGGAGAGCTGGCTTGCAATCTTTTGCCCTCCCCAGCAATTTTCAGTGACAGATATTCATTTGAAATAGCAAGTGCAAAGGAGTCTGATTCTGGCCAGGTTGCAGGATACAGACTAAACAAGCGTAAAGCCCTCTTCCCTCACCCTGGCCCCTTCTATACTACCATATTAAATGCAGATTATCTACTTTGTACTGGATTACATGGCAGTGTACACCCATATAATCCAGTTCAAGAAGATGTGGACTACCTGCTTTGATAATCTGGATCATATGGCAGCGTAGAAAGGGCCTCTGTTTCCCTCCATTGGCGGCTTTTAACTTAGTTAAAACCACTTGTGCCACACCAAACTATCTTACAAAAGTCATATCTGGCTCCAATGAATAGCATGTCTTTTGAAGACTTCTAAAGATTTAGGAAATTCAGCAAGCATGTGGCAAGTAGTTATGTAGGCTCAAGCTCATTATTGCATTTGTACCATTAAAAAAACTTACTGTATATACTTGAGTATAAGATGAGTTATTCAGCCCTTTTTAGGCTGAAAAAGCCCCCCTTGGTTTATACTTGAGTCAAGGTTATTTATTATTTTACTCTGTTGTTGTTGCTACATTTATTATTTTACTCTATTTATTATTATTACATTTATCATTTTACTCTATTATTATTATTACATTTATTAGTTTATTATTGTTGTTATTATTGTTGTTATTATTTTCTCTATTGTTACTGTTCTTACATTTCTATTATTTTACTCTATTATTATAATATTTATTATTTTACTCTCAATATTATTGAAAGGATACGTAAGCAAATTTACATTAAAGAATTTATTTACATTAAAAGTTTGATCAGAGCTGGGCAGTCTTATCTTTAATTACAGTTTTATGTAAACACATGTATCCTACTGATGCCTCAATTAATGTAATTTTATTGGTATCTATTTCTATTTTGAAATTTACCAGTAGCTGCTACATTTCCCACCCTCGACTTGTGAGTC
This sequence comes from Anolis apletophallus, assembly GCA_030556195.1. Classification (NCBI taxonomy): domain Eukaryota; kingdom Metazoa; phylum Chordata; class Lepidosauria; order Squamata; family Anolidae; genus Anolis; species Anolis apletophallus. The sequence continues at coordinate 71,866,952 of JARBWK010000010.1, forward strand.
AATACATTTTCCCAGTTTTTTGTGGTAAAATTAGATGCCTCGGCTTATATTCGAGTCGGCTTATACTTGAGAATATATGGTCTGTCATTACACTATACAGTTCTGAACATTAGGTACATCTCAATTGCTCAATTGCTTTGAAAAAAATCCTTAGCTTCTCTGTTTTGAAAGGAGCAACTGAATCCTAACTTCACCTCCTGGAATAATCTAGGATAGCCATATGAGACTAAAGAGACACAAATAACTTGCCAGTAGTCTTATTGTTAGGCCAGCTGTACAGTGATAACGGGGAAATCATGGAACATGAGTTTCTTCAGTTCTTCTTATATTAATTAAGGTGGTGATATGTACAAGTAACTGAACACCACATGTCAGGGCCCTTTCAGACAGGCGCTACATCCCAGGAGCTGATCCCATGTTTTCTGTTTATCCCAGATTATCTAGCAGTGGGGACTCATATAATCCAGTTTAAAGCAGAAAACCTGGGATCAGATCCTGAGATATAGGGCCTGTCTAGAAGGTAACTGTAGCTAGGATGAAAACAGCAAATATATTCAAGCAAATTAGATTCTGGCTCTTAATCATTGTGACCAGATGCAATGGTTTCAACCTTTGGTCCTCCAGGTGTTTTGAACTTCAACTCCCAGAAATCCCAGCCATCTGATCAGCCCTTAGAAATTATGAGATCTGAAGTCCAAAACACCTGGGGGATCAAAGGTTGGAAACTATTATTATTATTATTATTATAAACACAAATGATTAGTACACAGCAAACAAGGTCACTCTGCTGGTTGTTGTATTGAATCACACGTCGGACACTTCTCAAGTGCGTAGGACTATTATTATTATTGTTTCGATTTATATATTGCCACTCCCCGGAGGCTCGGAGCGGTTTACAATGTAACATCGAAACAATATACATAGAATCAAAGCATAAACATACAGTGAACAAATATAACAAATTAACAAATACCTATCTCAAAGGACCGGGTCTGAGTTAATACTTCCTAAGCATCCAGTTTGTGATGTATTTGTGAATAATGTGCGCAGATCCCAGTGGGGTGGCCTTTTGTAGCTGACAGATGGCAATTTTGTCAGCGCCGATTGTGTTTAAGTGCAGGCCAAGGTCTTTAGGCCCTGCACTCAGTGTGCCAATCACCACTGGGACCACCTTTACTGTCTTGTGCCAGTCTTTACAGTTCGATCTATTTTCATTTACGGTATATACTGCTTTTCTCAACCCCTGGAGGGACTCAAAGCGGTTCACAGCAAGTAAATGGCAAAATTCAATGCCTCAAGAAGTATAAAATACAACATATAACTAAAATGGCATATAACTAACAAAAATTAAAAACAGAAAACTATAAGCATCAAACATAAACAGCATAAAACATTTGACATTGCACCGATCCCGAAGTTGTCTTGACTGCTTCACCTCACTTCCCAAATACTTGTTTTAAGCAGTTTCCTGAACGTCAGGAGGGAAGGGGCCGATCTGATCTCGCTGGGGAGCCAGTTCCACTAGGATTGTATCCAAGGCCTGGCTGACCAAAACCCTTCAAAACACCATCCCACGAGACACCTTGGACAATACAGTTGGCCCTTCATATCCAGAGATTCAACCATCCATGACTTGAAAATATTTTTTTAAAATACAAAAAAAACAAGCTTTGATTTTGACATAGTATATAAGGACCATAATTTTATTATACCATTTTATATTTACAGTATATAATGGGATTTTAGTATCCACAGATTTTGGCACCCACATATTTCAATTCTAGTACCAAATCCAATCAGATATATTTTCTACTATGCTAGTCCATGATGCTGTCTCTACATAGGACCCAAAGTTTATCCTTTCTTCTCGTCTCAGTTTGTCTCCCTCCCTTTTCTCAAACATACATCCCATCCACTTTCCCCCACAACATCATTACTCTCTTGGCCACAGGGCTTCACAGTTCCAATTGTGCTATAATGCTAAACGTCTGTATCCTTAAGCTTTCTGGCAACATGTAGTGGTCAGACGGAGCTGGAATACAACACAGAAAAGTTAACCCAACATCATCCAAGTAGAGTTTGAAACTTTAAGGGAAACCATGAAGGAGGAGTGGTAAACAAATGTGATTGTGTGTCTTTTTTGGGCCCAATACAACTCAAACTCCAATTTTAAGTTTTGTTGTCAAGAGAATGGGATACAAAAATAGATATAATTAAGGGAGATGATTGTTCCAGCTAGGAGAATTTTGTAATACTTACGTTGCCTTTTCAAAAGGTAGTAGCTTACCTCTTGTTGAAGGATTTCTAAAGAATGGTGCTTGAATGAGAGACTGGTTGTAGGCTACTGGAGTAACTAACTTAGCTCCTCCCAACCAGGCCATGTTCCAATTAGGGTTTCTAGGCAAAGAGGAACACAAATCTGGTAAGGCAGCAGCAGCAAGAATAGCTTCAATGGATTTAACCCTTGTGCCAGCAGGACTGAAGACAAAGATTGATAGGTTGGGGGTTCAAATCCAGGGAGAGCATGGATGAGCTCCCTCTGTCAGCTCCAGCTCCCCATGCGGGAACATGAGAGAAGCCTCCCACAAGGATGGTAAAACATCAAAACATCCCGGCGTCCCCTGGGCAACATCCTTGCAGACGGCCAATTCTCTCACAGCAGAAATGACTTGCCGTTTCTCAAGTTGTTCCTGACACACACACACACACACACACACACGCATACAAAACTCCATCAATGGCTGCTAAAAAAAATAGATATGCCCTTTACTAGACGAGTACTCTCCTTGAAAGATAAAAACAAACAGAATGTACAGTATTAAATTGTAATATTTTTCTCTATTTGCACTATTTTAAATAAGGGAGCTCCTCGGTGGTGCAGTGGGTTAAACTGCTGAATTTGCTAACTGAAAGGTTGCAGCTTCTAATCCAGGAGCAAGGTGAGCTCCCGCTATTAGCCCCAGTTTCTGTCAACCTAGCAGTTCAAAAACATACACATGTGAGTAGATCAATAGGTACCGCTCCGGCTGGGATGGTAATGGCCCTCCATGCAGTCATACCAGCCACATGACCTTGGAGGTGTCTATGGACAATGCTGGTTCTTCAGCTTAGAAATGGAGATGAGCGCTTACCCCCGGAGTCAGAGACGACTGGACTTTAACTTATATTAAATGTTGTTTTACATTCATAAACCAGAAATCAAGTGGAGCTATCCTGCACTTTCAGCACTGCTGTAGAAGCACATTTTGGGCACAAGGTGGACCTCTTGAGAAGGTACAGGTAATTACAGGCAGTCTCCAAATTACGAACAAGACAGGTCCTGTAGGTTTGTTCTTAAATTGAGTGTATATGTAAGTCGGAACAGGTACATGTTTAAAGTGTAACTCCAGCCATATATAAAAATGTTTTAGCTTTGGGTGGTTCTCGGCGGGCAAAGATGGCGGCAGGACGGACACTCTGAGGCTCCTCAGAGTGCCAACTGTCTCCTCGACCGGAGGGCGATTTGCGCCCCCTCCCAGAGACGAAGCCACGTCTAAAGGGATCGCGAAGCCGTAGGGAAGGTGCCGCCGACTGCAGGGATCGCCCTCTCCTCAAGAGGGGGAGATCGAGCGAGTCCGGCCTTCAGCCTTGGCGGCAAGCGGGTCGAGGGACGGGAAGCGGGGGACGACCCGCAGTAACTGCCAGCCCAGCCCCGCCCAGCCCACCCCACCAAGATCGGGGCCAAAAGAGGAAGAAGAGATGGGCACGAACAAATGTGAGTGCTGGGGAAGTCAGAGAGGGACACCCCCCCCCCCCACAGGAAGACCTCACCGGGGGGGCAGCCAAATTCCTCAGGCAAAGCCAATTCGGGAGAGATAAAAGGACCCCAGAGGACCCAAAATGGCGGAGAAGCTGCCATAGATCCGAGAACAGGGAAGAAGAAGAGCTTTTGGCGGGAGCGCCATTGTAGCAGCAATCTGGAGTCCCAAAACTCCCAGGCAAATACCTCTAACTCTCAGGCGGCGACTTTCGTGCGGGCACAGGGACGGAAAACGCAGCAATTGACACTGGTACAAATGAAGCCAACTTTATTTGCAAAACATCAGCTGACGGAGTCTGCCTAGCATAAAGGCTGCTAATATGGCAGAGCCCCGAACAAATGCCAACACTCAGTTTTTATACATTCAATGGCGACAGACCCTTGATCCCGCCCATCTTCATAACTTGCAATAGGCTGGCACTCATGAGCCCATTTCATTACCCAATTAAACAAAGCATTGTTCAGCATTACACTCTCATTTGTTAAAAGATGTGGCGCAGTATTAATTTTTCATTCTCACAGTATGTTATCTGCCATATGGGCAAGATGTTCACAAATCGCAACATTTCTACGGCCATTCCCTGTGCCTGCCAACAGGAATGGCCTCATTTGCCCATGCGCGCTTTCTAACCATTCAGCTACAATGTAAATAACGCAGCATGGTGGACTATGGGTCAATCAGGCCGCTTTTTATCTAGAGGCACATGATGTTCTCCTAGCAAATCACTACTTGTGCCTTTGTACCAATCAGAGCTGATTATTCCCGTCATGGCTTTTGGCGAGCTGCCTCGCTATTCTAAGGCCAGCTACCCTGAAACCTTTGCTGTGCATCACTCTCTCCTGACAGTACTTCTGCTAAAAGCATCAATTCCGCTTTACCATCTTGTGGGATGGAAAAGGTGCACTTGTGATAGAGGGATCAGAGAAGTAGGAATTTCCAAGGCCTCCCTTATATGCAACAAGGGATCCTTGCTGCCAAAGAGCAGAACAAATCCTCCCAGCGAATGGAATAACCGACAATAGAGTATGCCAACATTAAACGAATCAAACACAGAAGTAAAAGATCAAGAGAGAATGCAAGGGAGGTGGTCAGAGGAGGAAACAATAACCCTAAAGGACATCATTAATGAACTACAAAAATTAGGAGAAGCACAGGATGGGTGTCTACAGAAGATCGATCTAATGATGGCCCGACAAGAAAAGCAATTCGAACTCATCCAGCAACAGCCGCAATACGCAAGGCTAGATTCATCCAAAGAAGCGACCCCCACAAGGCTGGAGCCAACAATCACCTATGAGGATGGAAAAGAAACCCCTGAGGTCAAGGGAAAAAACGCAGCAGTACATGAAGATCTAGAGAAGAGAGTAGAGGGGGTCACTAAATGGCAGAAAGCACCAGGAGAAAGAGAACTTTATTGCAAAGAAAGGGTGGAAGTCACACTGGGAGTCACTCAAATGACTAATAAGAACTCGAAGCCTCTACTCCCCAAAAAGAAAAAGAGGAAAAGAATCAGGAGGTTGATTCATTGTCCAAAAGACCCACTCGGGGTACAAATAAGAATAAAGCCAAAAGGAGTGGGGGGCAACTCAATAGAGAGAGAAGTCGGAGGAGAACAACGCAACAAAAAAAGAATGAACACCTCAAAGAAAAACCATCCTTACTTTCCAGGGATGTTCACAAAATATGGCCCCCCAAGTTGTGATGATCCAGAGGTGGATGAAGAAGGTCTAAAATCTCCCAAAGAGTACGGCTAGAAAGGAGGCCATGGCAGATGAAAGGGACGGATACGACCATACTATAAGACAAGGAACGGACAACAGAAATGGACACTCTTACCAAAGAATTGAAGGATCCTAAAAATCAAGAGAGGAAGACAGCAGACTGACTGCCCTGCAAGAAGGCGCCTGACGGGCAAACTGATCCATTCAACAATGTAAAACTGAGAGGGGCTCAACATAGGTCCGGGAAGAAACTACAACGGAGAAAGGAGAGCACCCACCCAACTACACCCGACCAACACCAGAAGAGAAAGGACTTTGGGCTCCCCTAGAGACTGCTTTCAACCTCCCCCCCCTCTCACACCTCGCCCGGTTGGGTCCCCCACAACACCCACCCTTCCCCCCGAAACCCACCCAGGTCCTGGCTCCATCCTGACCCCCCCCAGCCTTCCTTCCCAAATACCTGTTCTTCCCTCGCCCCATCCCCTCCCTCCCCCCCCACAACTTTACCCCCCCCTCAATAAAACTTTACCCCCTGTGAAAACCTCAATAAAAATATTTTTTTAAAAAAAATGTTTTAGCTTTGGACAGAATAGGGAAAAGGTTAGTAAAATAATAATAACGACCTCAAGATCGTGTTAAAATAATAATAATAATAATAATAATAATGACCTCACGGTCGTGTTAAAAAACCAAGTATGGATTGTCAATGTTGCAATCCCAGGCGACAGCAAGGATTGAAGAGAAACACCTGGAAAAGCTGACACAATATGATTTAAAGATAGAACTGCAAAGACTCTGGCACAAGCCAGTAAAGGTGGTTCCAGTGGTGATCGGCACACTGGGTGTAGTGCCTAAAGACCTTGGCCTGCACTTAAACACAATCAGAGCTGACAAAATTACCACCTGCCAGCTGCAAAAGGCTACCTTACTGGGATCTGCACACATTACTTGCCAATACATCACACAGTCCTAGACACTTGGGAAGTGTCCGACGTGTGATCCAATACAACAACCAGCATAGTGATCTTATTTGCTGTGTACTAATCTTGTTGTGTTTCTAACAATAACAACAACAACAACAACAACAACTTTATTTCTAGACTGCCCTCTCTCCTCAGAGGAGCTCAGGGCAAATTACATGTAAAAAGGCAAACATTCAATGCCTCAAAATAGGTGGAAACACATCAAATAATACAAAATAATGAAGAGTAACAACAGAAAATATACAGCAAGGAATCAAGCATCAAAATAAAATAAAAACAAAACAAGCCATTAAGACATAAAAACTAAAACATTACAATGTACACCCTAAAAACAAATTATGAGACATTACATTAAAAATGGCTGACAGCGCTGTTACATTTAAGACGTAACCTTACAGCCATCTAATACACGTAGATTACCGACCAGTCCTAATCCTCCTCCTCTCCATATGCTAAAGTGCATAGGTATGTTTTTAGAAGTTTCTTAAAGGAGAGGAGGGGGGGGCTGTTTTTATTTTTTTAGGGAGGGAGTTCTAGACATGGGGAGCGATCACAGAGAAGGCCTCCTCTCGTTCCCACCAACCGAGCTGGTTGTGCTTGTTTTGCTGTCTGTGCCCCTGTTCAGAAGATTTCACCTCCCTTTCTGTCCCTGTGATAATTGGATTTTGAAAAAATTGGATTGTTGAGGGAACAAGAATTGGTGATAAATCTTCAGTGCAGACACCTTTTCCCCTTGATAACACTTTTAGGAGTCGATTTCCCTTCCAAGGGATAGATTCTTCTCACTTCCTGTTGTCTCGCCCCCGTTCTTAACTATGAGTAATTTATACGTCAACTGTTTGTAACTTGGAGTCACACATAGAATCTCAAGACAGGTAACTGAACTATAAAAGGTCATAATATTTATTTATTTATTTATTTTAGAAATTCGTACCCCGCCTTTTTCCACAAGCAGATCCAAGGCGACGTATAAGAGTTTAATCCATTGCGTCACCTCGGGCTCCTAGATACAAAGGTAAAAACATGGTAAAATTGATTCAATAACATCAATTACTGTCTCCTCTGAACAAGCCCCCCTATATACAGACATTGAACCTTAAAACTAAAATAATAAACAAGATAATACAAGAAACCGTCACTTACCCCAGACCTGATGGCATATAATGGAAACAGAGCACTGACACCTGGATGAGCCAAGGATGTGGTTCCACTGTTGAATGATTTCCAGAAACAACCTTAACAATGAAAGATTGTCAAGGGAATAACTGAATTAACACGTTGCAGTGAAAGCAGTATAAAAGAAACATGATTTGTTGAACAAGAAAATGTAATTCAGCATAAAGAAGAACAATTAGGAGGCTTGGTTTTGGCTAACTACCTACACACTCCTATGCCCCACAAGTAAAACCATGGGGAAGAGGCACCCTTCTCATTATCTCAGCAACTCATATTTTCTGCCCCACAAGATCTCAGTTCTTTTCCATCAACTTCTTCCTATTTTCTTTCGCCCAAAGATTCTGCTGTTTCTAACTTTCTCTGCTACAGCAACTCCTTAATCCAAATACTTACTTACTTAAGCGATCCCTCGTAGTCTGAGGATGATAGTGTCTTGGCGGTGGATACATAGGTGGCTGTGGAGCCCTATTCTTGACCTGCATGTCCTCCTGCAGTGAGGGCATTGGTTTCCAGGTGGAAGGCGGTCCCGGTCGTGGTTGGCTTCACGCGTCTTCATCTTGGCACATTTCTCTCTTTCACCCTCTATTTGTGCCTCGTCAGCACTGCTGGTCACAGCCGACCTCCAGCTAGAGTGCTCAATGGCCAGGGCTTCCCAGTTCTATGCCACAGTTTTAAAGTTTTTTTAAGGTTGGCTTTGAGCCCATCTTTGAATCTGTTTTCCTGTCCACCAACATTCTGTTTCCCATTTTGAGTTAAGAGTAGAGTAGCTGCTTTGGGAGACGGGATCAGGCATTTGGATTACATGGCCGGTCCAGCAGAATTGTTGGCGGAGGACCAATGCTTCAATGCTGGTGGTCTTTGTTTCTTCCAGCACACTGACATTTGTTTACCTGTCTTCCCAAGACATTTGCAGGATTTTTCGGAGGCAACTCTGATGGAATCGTTCCAGGAATTGAGTGTGACATCTGTAGACAGTCCACGTTTCGCAGACATATAGCAGAGTTGGGTGGACAATAGCTTTATAAACAAGCACCTTGGTATCCCTATGGATGTCCCGGTCCTCAAGCACTCTCTGCTTCATTTGGAAGAATGCTGCACTCATAGAGCTCAAGCGATGTTGTATTTAAGTGTCAATATTGACTTTTGTGGAGAGCTGGCTGCCAAGGTAGCAGAAATGGTCAACATTTTCTAATATTACACCATTAAGCTGTATTTCTGGCATTGCAGATGGGTTGGCTGGTGACTGCAGTGCTGGAAGAGCACTTTGGTTTTCTCAATGTTCAATGACAGACCGAGCTTCTCGTATGCTTCTGCGAAGGTGTTTAGAGTAGCTTGTCGGCCTTCTTTTGAATGCGCACAGACGACGTTGTCATCAACATATTAGAGTTCTATAACATATGTTGTTGTAACCTTGGTTTCAGCTTTCAGTCTGCTGAGGTTAAATAGCACTTGCCATCTGTCCGGTGGGAAGATTCCCATCAACAAGATGAAGTATCATAGCAATGAAGATGGAAAATAAGGTTGAGGCAATAGCACATCCCTGTTTGACCCCTGATTCCACCTTAAATGGGTCACTTTACACCACTCATTTAAATGTGTCCCAATACACGAATTTAAATGGGCCCCAATACACCACTAATTTATCCCCTTTGCTCATATTCCAGTCATTGGCAGCAAGACTGAAAAGGCACAGCGTAGGACAATGAAAGATCTCTCTCACAATAGTCATGAAAGAGTGTATTGTTTGGACAATGATTTCAAAGCATTTTAAAAGAGAAAAAGATGAATGCTAATGTTTCTAATGAGAACCAGTTAACAACACAGGAGAGGTAACAGGGGATATGTTTAAATTATCTTGTATTTGCAGAAGGGTAGCCTTGGCATTAACCTGCTACATCAAAGAAGAAGAGGAGGACGACGACGACGATGAAAAAGAAGCCTCTGGCATCTTCACAACTTACATTTATTATGGCATAATGACATTTCCATGAACTAGAGTCTACTTTGTCAGATGAAATTTGACAACTGTATCTAATTTATCAAGAAGGGAGAAATGTTAAGACAATGATGAAAGCATTATAAGTTTATTTTGATTCAGAAGACTCTTAAATGTTTTGCTTTGATACACATATGATCACAAATGTGGCTACTCTGAGCAGCAAACACCTTGTGCCACATAATCCATTTTCATCTGTAAACCCAATGAAAGTAGTGTGAGATATCTTTTTATCGTGTCAGAAGCAACTTGAGAACATACTGCAATTTGCTTCTGGTGTGAGAGAATCGTCAGTCTACAAAGACATTGCCCAGGGGATGTCTGGATGTGTTACCTGTGAGAGGTTTCTCTCAAGTCCCCACATGGGCAGCTGGGGCTGACTGACGGGAGCTCACCCTATCCGTCTGGATTCGAACTGCTGACCCTCAGCTCAGCAGTCCAGCCGTAATTGGTTAAACCCATGTGCCGACTGAACCGCTGACCTGAAGACCTGAAGGTCGACGGTTCGATTCTGCGAGATGGGTGAGCTCCCATCTGTCAGCCCCAGCTTCCCATGTGGGGACATGAGAGAAACCTCCCACAGGATGGTAACACATCCGGACGTTCCCTGGGCAACTCTCTGTAGACAGCTGATTCTCTCACACCAGAAGCAACTTGCAGTGTATTCTCAATTCGCTTCTTATGTCATGAATGACTTTTCAATAACTTTAAAGCATAGGTTCTTTTTAAACAACTGTCCCAAAACAGACGTATGACACTCCAGCTTAGGGAAATGGAATATGTGAGTCACCAATAACAGCTGATAATAAAAACATAGCACAACAATATTCATGGGCCTACGCGAAACTTCCTCTGACTCATGCATGATGCCAAGTTCACAGGAAAAGCTAATAAACATTCAAAAGGGTTGTTATTTCCTTTACCATTGTTTCCCATCCTTTTCAGGCTGTTTCAAAACAGTCCCATTGATTTTATTTCCACGTACACCAATGTGATTCAATAATATTTCTGACTCGGTTGCACTGTTTACTCATAACACTGGCAACAATTTCATTAATGGACAAATAAACGTTCAACTGTTTTGTTTTTAAAATATTTCATTGATGGTGGATAAAAAGGAATAAAGTAATTTCCATCAGTCAAGACTGATAGACAGCGCTGCTCGGGTTTAGGCAATTTGTAAAGTTATTTATTAGAAATATCATTGTTTGCTATTCAATTTTATGAACAATCCCCATTAGAAATTGAATATCAATATAATGGGGTCTTTTATAAAAAGTGTGGGAATCAGGCAGCTCTCTAGATATAGCTGGACTCCAATTCCCATCATCCTCTATCAGCACCCCCCCCCCCCAAACCGTCACCAGTATTTTAAGTTGGGTTTATTGGACATACCAACAAAAAGAAGGAACCTTTTACCATATGTAATAGACATCCCCCAAGGCCCAAAAAATTCTGGATTATAATTCATAACAATATTGAAAATAACTTAAAAATTAAGATACTTCTAGGGCCAGATGCATTTCTGTTGGGATTTAAAAATGCAGTACTGCCAAAAAAAGTTTAAAACATTTTTATATATGGTGGTTGCAGCAAGGATTGTATATGTCAATTATCGGAAACAACAATTATTGGAAAGATGAATGGCACAACCTGGAGATTGCAACCAGATATGACATTTGCCCTTGCGCTTCGCTACTCTTCTGCTGAATACTTCTGTGGAATACATCTCACCACATTAATGAGACATGCCACATTATCACAGGATGTCGATGCCCTATACCACTGAAGAAATTATACTTCTTAGCTGATATTGCAATACCTGACATCCATCGGGAAGTAGCAGCCAGTAATGAAAGAACGAAGGCAGTGACATCTCTGGCCCATCCTGTTTTGGATATCAGCCAGCATGTCAGCATTTTAAATCAAGAAATAGCTTTTTAAAATCTACGGAGATACGCGCAGGAACATCTCAGCAAGCAAGAGTCCAAAAGTGGCAGGTCAAAACCCAGAACCTCAATCAGTGGCTGATACCAGATGAGAATCTCCCTCCTGGGCAAACCATAGACCACTTACTACAATGCAGTCTGAGCCCTGGAACATTCACAATTGAAGACCTTCTCACAGTGACACCAGAGGCACTCCAAGTGGCCAGCTTCTGGTCAAAGGACATTTAGTATAATGCTAAGGTTTTTTTTTAACTTAGTCTGTGTTTTTTTAATTCATTATAACTATATTCTCAATTTGATTCAGACATGATAAATATATATATGAATGAATATGATAAAGTATTCTTACTTATGTATAAAAACCAATGTTTTTATTCTCTTCTTTTAAAAAGACCATAAAAGGCTACCAATCCCCTTTAAACTTTGTTGGAAGGGTCTGTTGATTGCATAAGCATTGTCAATTTGTGTGTGTGTGTGTGTGTGTGTGTATATATTTATATATATATATATGGGAAAAATGGGTCATGAAGGATTTGTGTTCCAAGTTTGGTCCCAACCCACCGTGGGTGGAATTCACATGGCTCTCCAAATGTGGTTGAATTACAACTCCCATCATCTTCAATCAATTCTGCCCAAACCCCACCAGTATTTTTGTTGTTGTTGGATCATGATGGGTATTTTTGGTCCACATACACATCCAACAAGCTATGTAGGAGCTTTTGTGAGTCAAATATACATACATACTGTGGCTTTTATATACTGTATATAGATACATATAGTCTTCTTACAGAGGCCCCTTCCACACAGCCAAATAAAATCCCACATTATTTTTTGAACTGGGCTATATGGCAGTGTGGACTCAGATAACCCAGTTCAAAGCAGATATTGAGGGTTATTTTGCCTTGATATTTTGGGTTATATGGCTGTGTGGAAGGGCCCTGAGTTTCAAGACAGGTAATTAAAATAATAAAATTTCATAATAAGCAAGATAATGCAAACAGTTGAAGACAGATCAAAACAAGCTGATAAAATCCCACATTAAGAAAATCCCTTAGGAACCACCTTCTGCTCCTTATCTAGAAATAAGTATCTGAATTGCTGAAAAAAATCTAAGCGTCAATGCAAAATAATACAGGAGTGATGCAACCGTCTACAAGAAGTCCAAAGTGGGCGTCCTGAGTTGTTTTCCAGAATACAGATGTCTTGTCTGGAAATGGTACAAGAAGGTGGTTCCTGTGGAATGTTTGTGGCTTGCTTCATTGCAGCTCTGTAATCTTGCAATGTAAACTTCTGTATTTGGAGAACATGACTATTTGGAAAACAGACATTCAGGGCCTTTTAGGGGCATACAGAAGGCTGCAATGGATGCAAGAAGGGAGTTCTTTGGGTCTCTTTTTAGAGAGATGTTTGATATTGAGCAGGAATTTGGGGGTCTAGCCATGAAGGCAGACCAGTCAGACCCACCAAAGAGGATCCGCTATAGCCCTGGTGAGATAGGAAGCAGCCAATCCAATTTTCCCTGAATTTCCCAATAAAGAGTCTCACCAAGTTGAAGAAACGCCACTAAGTTGTTTATTTCGTTCCAGCTGGAGCGGATATCAAGCCGCAATCATTTGCCCAAAGCTGACATAAAGCGCAAAGCAATATAGTACATTTTTAAAGAGAAACAGAGCTGACAAAGTTCAAATTCCCCGTCCTCCGCCCCCCTGCCGGCTTCAAGCTAATTGGATAGAGTCATCAGCTGTGAGGGAGGTGTGGCCGGCTTAACCACACCTCAGCCAATCAAGAGGTCAGTGTCGCTTTGGGCTCTTAGCCAATGAGAGCGAAGGAGGCGGTACAAGCAGGGAACAATTAACCGGGAGGAAGGATGAGTGGATTCAATGACTAAATATTTGTCCAAGCACCGGCGATTACTTTTTTTAAAGTCCTCAAGTTAGCCCTTCTATTGTCCAGGTGAAGAGAATAAACATTTTTGGTCTGGCGCGGAGTCCACACTGCCAGATAATCTGGGACAAACAGAAAACCTGTGATCAAAACCTGGGACATAGGGCCTGTCTGGAAGAGCCTTCAGATGTTGTTTATATTGTTCAATGTGCCTTATCTTGATAGAAATAGTTTGTATTTGGGCACTGAATGTTTGCCATATTGCTGGAAACGGTCTTAGGTCCCTTTGGAGGTTAAACCCTTGTGTCGGCAGGACTGAAGACCGACACGTTGGAGGTTCGAATCCGGGGAGAGAGCGGATGAGCTCTCTCTGTCAGCTCTAGTTCCACATGCGAAGACATAAGAGAAACCTCCCATAAGGATGGTAAAACATCAAAACATCCAGGGGTCCCCTGGTCAACGTCCTTGCAGAGGGCCAATTCTTTCACACCAGAAGTTATTTGCAGTTTCTCCGGTCGCTCCTGACACGAAAATATTGTTAATGTTGTTATTATTATCACCCAGTTCAAAGCAGATATTGTGGATTAACTGACTTGATATTCTGGGTGACATGGCTGTATGGAAGGGTCCCTAGTGTTGTTTCTCAAGTTAAATTTGCTAAATGTTCGTATCTGGAAAATGGGCTGTTTTTTATGAAATAGATATCCTAAACACACATGCAGGAGATAATGGAAAATGGATCCTGTACAGTTTTAGTGGCTTATTGCATCACTCCCTACATAGGATTGTGTCTGCTGAATTTAGTGTATTTTAAATAGGTTTTTACTATTCATTTTAACAGCCCTATTTTAATGTTTATTGTATTGTTTTCAACCATTGTTCACCGTTTCGGGTTTCGTTAAGAGAGAAAAATGAGTATATAAATAATAAATTATAGTTATAACACTATGTAACCCCCAGTAGACCAGCCGGTTAAACTGCTGAGCTGTTAAACTTGCTGAACAAAAGATTGGTGGTTCGAATCCAGGGAGCGGGATAAGCTCCGGCTGTTAGCCCCAGCTTCTGTCTACCTAGCAGTTCAAAAACATGCAAATGTGAGTATATCAATAGGGACTGCTTCTGCAGGAAGGTAACGGTGCTCCATGCAGTCATGCTGACCACATTACCAAATATATATATATATATATATATATATATACACACACACACACACACACACACACATATATATATATATATACACAGATATACACATCTCTCGGAATTACTTCGCGAACGAAGATTCTTAGGACTCATCCCACACTTTTTACAAGCGCGTTGATGACTAAAAGGGCCAATCTGAGATAGGCAAGTTTGGTTGCAGAAAGCACAGAAGAAAGTCTCCTTGGGTGATGTTGTTTCCAAGTTGCGGTTCTTTCTGCGTTGTCGTTTCTCTTCAAGACTCATTTGGCGTGTCTTCTCGAAAGAGGCCGCAGCATTGTGGATAGTGCGTCTCCATGCCTCCCGATGTAAGGCCAGGGTGGACCATTGTTGGTGATCAATCTGGCTGAGTCTGAGATGTTGTTTCAGGGAGTCCTTATCTCTCTTTTTGGGGGCGCCTCTCTTGCGCTGACCCATGGCGAGTTCACCGTAGAGTAGTATCTTTGGGAGGCGGTGGTCCTCCATGCTAGAGACGTGCCCTGCCCAGCACAGCTGTGTTCTCAATAGCATGGCCTCATTGCTGGTGATCCCTCCTTGCTCAAGGATAGCAACATTCGTCACATAGTCGGTCCAGTGTATATTTAGGATTAAGCGAAGACAGCGCTGATGAAAGCGTTTGAGGAGTCGTAGGGATTGGTGATAGGTGGCCCATGTTTCAGGCCCATATAGGAGAATAGACAGTACAATAGCTCTGTACACACCAGTCCCGTATTACCCATAAGGCCACCCTAGGCCATGGCGGCAGCCTAATGGGAGTGCCAATCCAGACCCCCCCAAAAAAGTTTTTTAAAAATTCAAAAAAAGGGCGCATGCGCGGGGCAGAGGAAGCGCCATCCACGGCTGCCCTGCGCGTCCCCCTTTGCTCTGCTCTCCTTCCTCGCGGGGTGAGAAGAGGCGGAGAGATCGCTGCCGTGCATGCGCGCGTGGCGGGAGGGCGCCTCTTTCTTCCCCTCGCCCTGCCCTCCTTCCTTTACTGAAAGTAGGAGGGTGGGGCGCGGAGGAGGAAGGTAGCCTAGGGCGCCAAACGTCCTTAATCCGGGTCTGGTACACACTGATTTTGGTGCTTTGCCTCAGGTGCTTGTTGCTCCAGACTCTTTCGTGAAGCCTTCCAAATGCACTATATGCCTTTGCTAATCTGTGATCTATCTCTTTGTCAATCTTGGCGTCTGAAGAGATGACGCTTCGCAGGTAGGTGAACTGCTGAGCAGAATTAAACACAGATTTGCCTATGCTGACGTGGGGATGATGTTCTTCCTGTGGTGCGGGCTGGTAGAGGACTTCCGTTTTCTTCAAAGAGAGAGAGAGAGAGAGAGAGAGAGAGAGAGAATATGCAGAGTCCATGGCTTTTGTAGAAGCTGGGTTCCTATATTCTTGGGACTGCATATTCTTAAATCTCCCTTTCAGCCATGATGGACTGATCCCAACCCAGGAGGGCAGGCAGGCATGGCCGCCGCGTGGGCGTCTCCAGAATTTCTGGCAGAGGAAGGCTAGCCTGCCCTTGAGAGGCGGAGTGCGCATGCGCAAAGCTGAGAGCCGAGGGAATGAATCCGGAGGCGCAGGTAAGGCTCCGCGGAGAGACAGAGAGAGAGAGAGAAATAGAAGGAAGGGGGGAGGGAGCCATAGACGTAGAAACAGCAAGAGCGCTCCCTTATGTCCCCCGGGTCTGGCTGCTGTTCTTCCCTTTCCCCTTGAGCCTGCTTCCTTTGGTGTCCCCATTCATCCACCATGCGTTTAAAGGGCTCCCCCCCATCAACCTCCGTTGGGTTAGGCGCAGTCTTGTCCGAGCTCGAGCCCTCCAGGCGGTTTGGACTTCAGCTCCCAGAATCCCTGCGCGTTGAGCCAAAGCGCCGAGGCTTCTGGGAGTTGAAGTCCAAAACCCCTGGGAGGGCAGAGTTTAGGTTCTAGCTAGGGAAACATCATGGGAGTTTGGGGTTTGGCGAGGATCCAGCACTCTTTGACAGCGAAGGCTCAGACCATAGAATCAGAGGCTTCATGGACCATCTAGTCCAAGCCCCTGCCAAGAAGCAGGAAAATTGCTTCTTGCAGATGGCCGTCCAGCCTCTGTTTAAAAGCCTCCAAAGAAGGAGCCTCCACCACACTCCGCGGCAGAGAGTTCCACTGCTGAACAGCTCTCACAGTCAGGAAGTTCTTCCTAACGTTCAGATGAAATCTCCTTCCTTGTAGTTTGAATCCATTGTTCCTTGTCCTAGTCTCCAGGGCAACAGAAAGCAAGCTTGCTCCCTCCTCCCTATGACCCCCCCCTCACATATTTATACATGGCCCTCATCATGTCTCTTCTCAGCCTTCTCTTCTTCAGGCTAAACATCCCCAGCTCTTTAAGCCGCTCCTCATAGGGCTTGTTCTCCAGACCCTTGATGATTTTAGTCACCCTCCTCTGGACACATTCCAGCTTGTCAATTGTACCTTGTGAAGCTACAACCCCCATGAGCCCATACCATGGCAGTTAAATTGGTATCAAAGTGATTTAATTCTACAGTATCCCAAAGATACTACTCTACGGTGAACTCGCCACGGGTCAGCGCAAGAGAGGCGCCCCCAAAAAGAGATATAAGGACTCCCTAAAACAACATCTCAGGCTCGGCCAGATTGATCGCCAACAATGGTCCACCCTGGCCTCACATCGGGAGGCATGGAGACGCACTATCCACAATGCTGCGGCCTCTTTCCAGAAGACACGCCAAACGGGTCTCGAAGAGAAACGACAACGCAGAAAGAACTGCAGCTTGGAAACAACATCACCCAAGGAGACTTTCTGCTGTGCTTTCTGCAACCAAAGTTGCCTTTTTCGGATTGGCCTTTTTAGTCATCAACGCGCTTGTAAAAAGCGTGGGATGAGTCCTTCCTAAGAATCTTCGTTCGCGAAGTAATGCCGAGAGATAGATGTGCCCCATTACACATCTTTCCAGAGACTCCTCATCCATTCCAACTCCTTGAGTTTGAATAGGAGTAAGCAGTGGAAGGAAAATGTATCGTCGAAGGCTTTCATGGCTGGAATCACTGGGTTGCTGTGAGTTTTCCAGGCTGTATGACTATGTTCTCTCCTGACGTTTCGCCTGCATCTATGGCAGGCACCCTCAGAGGTGGTGAGTGGAGGGAAAGTCTTCTTCACTTGCATTGCAGAATGAATGCAGTTTGACACCACTTTTAACTGCCATTGTTCAATGTTACGGCATCACGGGAGTTGTAGTTTCACAAGGTCTTTAGCCCTTCCCTTTCCATGTTTGGCTGGTGACTTTACCAAACTACAAGTCCCATAATTCCATAGCAATGTGCCTTGGCTGTTAAAATTTTACCAAACTGAATTCTGCATTGTAGAGTAGGCCTGGGCCAACTTGGGCCCTCCGGGTGTTTTGGATTTCAACTCCCACCATTCCTAACAGCCTCAGGCCCTTTCCTTTTCCCCTAGCGGCAGCCTCAGGCCTAGGGAATGCTTGAAGTCCTTTTCCATGAGCTATCTCAACCTACTAATTTGCATATGGTCTCTGATTGGCCAGCCTCAACATTCTAACATCCTTAAGCAGCTGAGGGGAAGAGGAAGGGGCCTGAGGCTGCTAGGAATGCTGGGAGTTGAAGTCCAAAACCCTTGAGGGCCCAAGTTGGCCCAATGCATGAGCTATCTCAACCTACTAATTTGCATATGGTCTCTGATTGGCCAGCCTCAACATTCTAACATCCTTAAGCAGCTGAGGGGGAAGAGGAAGGGGCCTGAGGCTGCTAGGAATGCTGGGAGTTGAAGTCCAAAACCCTTGGAGGGCCCAAGTTGGCCCAATGCATGAGCTATCTCAACCTACTAATTTGCATATGGTCTCTGATTGGCCAGCCTCAACATTCTAACATCCTTAAGCAGCTGAGGGGGGAAAGGAAAGGGCCTGAGGCTGTTAGGAATGCTGGGAGTTGAAGTCCAAAACCCTTGGAGGGCCCAAGTTGGCCCAATGCATGAGCTATCTCAACCTACTAATTTGCATATGGTCTCTGATTGGCCAGCCTCAACATTCTAACATCCTTAAGCAGCTGAGGGGGGAAAGGAAAGGGCCTGAGGCTGTTAGGAATGGTGGGAGTTGAAGTCCAAAACACCTGGAGGGCCCAAGTTGGCCCAGGCCTGCTGTACATGCATTCCTATGACAACATATTACATAACTAATAAACTAATAACTAATAAACGAATAATAGGGTGCCTTCAAGATGTCTCTGACCTATGGCAACCCTAAGGCGAACCTATCCCAGGGTTTGGCGCAATTTGTTTGCCTTTGGCTCCCTCTCAGGCTGAGAGAGTGTGGCTTGCTTAAGATCATGCAATGGGTTTCCACGCCAGGTTGGGAATTGGAATCCTTGTCTCTGGAATTGTGATCCGGCACTCAAACTACCACGTCACATGAGCTCAGCTTTCTGTGTGAAGAAATAACTGGCGAAGGAGTTGGGTCACACGGTTGAGAAACTAGGGAAACATTTTCTTTGTTTGAGTTAGAGTTCTTGGATTCTTTTCTAATCTGCTGACCTCGTATTTTACACCAGCAGGAAAAAAAGCCTAGCTAGAATCTTTTGAATACATAGGAAAAGAGATTCCACCTAAACATTAGGAAGAACATCCTCATGGTAAGAGCTGGTTGACAATGGAATATTCTGCCTGGGAGTGTGATGGAGTCTCCTTCTCTGGAAGTTTTTAAGCAGAGGCTGGATGGTCATCTGTTGGGAGGTTTTTTTTTTTTAATGTATTTATTAAAGGATTTTTGGTTAACAATAAAAGAGGTGGAACAGATCTTGGTATAGGATAGTAGGAAAAAAGAAGAAAAAAAGGGGGGTGGGTGCGAGGATCGCAGGAGAGGGGGGAGGGGAGGGTCTCTGGGTGGGGGGTAGTGCGGGCGAGGAGAGTGGGGAGGTGGTGTTGGGGGACAGTGAGGAGGGGAGGACATTCAGTCTTTGGTCTGAGCTCGCCGTTTCCTTTGTCTAATTCTTTCAATGTTCCCGTGTATACAGACAATGTGGGAGGAGGTGGGAGGATGCGTAGGAGTGCTTGTTGACTCGCAAGGGAGGAGGGTCGCAGAGATGAAGAGTAACAGCCCTTTGGCTTTCCAACTTGTTGTTTTCTTTCTGGAACATTTTTCCTACTAGCCGACTTGAGAGTGCTGTTGTGCGGCTCTGGTTTGTAGGTAATCTCTGAAGAGCGTCCAGTCCGTTTTGGCCAGTCCGTTTCCTACTTCCTCGCTTATGTAGTACGATAATTTGTCCATACTCATAATGTCCTGGACCTGGCTATCCAATCTTCGATCCGGGTATGTCTTTCATTTTCCATACTCGCATACACCATCCTCGCGGCAGTGGAGAGGAACATGAACAGGCGTTCAACGTTTCTGTCCGCCAGTTCCTCCTCGTCTACCAGCCCCAGCAGACAGGCTTCTGGCTTCCTTTCTAGAGTGGTCTGGAGTATCTTCTGTATGTGGATGTGAACCTCTTTCCAGTATTTTGAGGCCTCCGGGCACGTCCACCACATGTGGTAGAACGTGCCGGTCTGCGCTCCACACTTCCAACATTTAGACTGTGCGCTCTTGTCTATCAGGCCCAGCTTGTGAGGAGTCATATACCACCGGAAGAACATTTTGTACCAGTTCTCCCTGAGGTCCGTGGCGTACACAATTTTTATCTTCTTCTTCCAGATTTCTTCCCACTCCTGCATGCTGATTGCGCGGCCGATGTTCTGAGCCCATTTGATCATGCATGCCTTCACCTGCTCTGTTTCTGTCGACCACTCCAGAAGTTTTAGGTACGCTTTTGAGATGAGTTTCGTCTCTTTTGTCAGGAGTGCTTTCCATAGTCGCTCGTCCTCTGCAAACCCCAGCTGGTCATCTTTTCGGAAACACGTCCTGATGCTTAAGTATTGAAGCCATGTGAGGGACTTATACTGTGCCTGAATTTGCGTCTTCGACTTCAGGCATCTCTTCCTCCCCACTTTGACCGTTATATCCTCGTAGGTCGGCCATTTGCACCATCCTAGTACAGTCCTTTGGTGGGCTTCTATGGGCGATAGCCATAGGGGTGTCTTTTGGAAGAACCTCCCTTTGTACTTATCCCATATGTTCATGAGACTTGCTCTTATTGGGTGCTTTTTGAAGTCTTCCTTCGGCCTCCTCTTTCCGTACCACAAGTGACCGTGCCATCCTGTGTGGAGGTCGAAACCCTCCAGGGATAGTAGTTCATTGTTTTTAGGTTGATCCAGTCCTTTATATGGCTCAGGCCGCATGCTTCATAGTACAGCTTCACATTCGGCAGGTCCAGACCCTCTCTCCTTTCTGTCCGTCAGTGTAGTGTATTTTATCCTAGCTCTCTCTGAGTCCCATATAAAATTGAGAATGTCCTTTTTCCAGTTGTCCAAGATGTTCGTGGATCTGAGAATTGGCAGGTTTTGAAACAGATAGAGTAGTCGGGGAAGCACATTCATCTTTATTACCGCTATCTTGCCCATGAGCGAGAGGTTAGTGCTTCTCCAGCCGTCTAGATCCTTTTTGATCTTCTTCCAGAGTGTCTCGTAATTATTTTTTTCCAAATGACAGTTCTGGGCAGATATGTGGAGTCCTAAATATTTTATTGATTGTTTGACTTGGAGACCCGAGGCCTCCTCTAGTTCGATTTGACGTTTCCTGGACATGTTCTTCGTCAGAATCTTCGTCTTTACTTTGTTGATTTTTAGGCCTGCCACGGAGCCGAATCTATCTATTTCTGTTAGCCAGGCCTGAATAGTATCTACCGGACGTTCAATAAAACAAATTACGTCATCAGCAAACGCCTTGACTTTGATTGTGCAACTTCCCACAGTTGGGCTTGCAAGCTGATTGTTGGCTCTAATGGCTCTTAGGAGGACCTCCATGGAGAATATAAAGAGCAGCGGGGAGAGAGGGCATCCCTGCCGCGTGCCTTTTTGGATTGCGAGCTTCCCCGTAGGCCGTCCATTAACCCAGATCCTTGCCGATTGGTTCGTGTAGATTGCCCCGATGGCTCTCTGAAACTGGGGGCCTAAATCTATCTTTGACATGAGTACCTGGAGGAAGTCCCAGTTCAGATTGTCAAAGGCCTTCTCCGCGTCCAGGGCGAGGAAGGCCACTTCTTTTCTGGGATTCGATTCGTAGTACTGGATCAGATCCACGACCATCCTGGTGTTGTCTTTGGCCTGTCTGCCGGGGAGGAATCCGTTTTGGTCTGGTGCGATCCATTCACTCAGCCAGAGCTTCATTCTTTCGGCCAGAATGGCTGCCAGGATCTTATAGTCTGTGTTGAGGAGTGATATGGGCCTGTAGTTGGCCACATTTGTATCTTCCATGCCCTCTTTGTGTATGAGGACCACATTCGCTTCCCTCCAGGATTCCGGTACCACTCCCTCCGTGAGCACTCTATTGTAGATCTTCTTCAGGAAGGCAATGAGTTCACATTTCATGGACTTGTAAAATCTGCCGTAAGGCCGTCCGGCCCTGGGGCTTTGCCTGTGCCCATTTTCCCAATCGCTGCTTCTATCTCCTTTTCGGTGATACCCCCATTCAGTATGTCTCTGAAGTGTTTTGGTACCTTGTCCAGCTTTTGCGTCTCCAGGTAATGTTTGATATTGCCTGTTTTGTCTCCAACCTTGGCGTACAGATCTGAATAGAAGGTGTGAAATTCCCTCATTATCTCTTCTTCCCCTAGGACCATTTTGTCACCGGCTCTGAGCTTTGTGATATACCTCATTTGCTTCTTCTTCTTAATCCTGTTCGCCAGCCATTTTCCCGGTTTGTTGGCGTTCTGGAAGTGCCTTTGCTTCAAAAAATTTGAGGTCGTTGGAGATTTGCTCCAGTTCCAGATGGTGTTTCTGTTTTTTAGGGAAGCTAGTTCGGTGGTAGCGGCTTGATCATTAGGGTGCAGTTTCAGATGGGCCTCCTCCTGGGCGATTTTATTTTGGAGATCTTGCAGAGCTTTTCTCTTCGCCTTGTTCCTGCCCGCACTATGCTGTATGAAATGACCCCTGAGCACTGCTTTGCAGGCGTCCCAGACCACCTCCGGTTTTGTTTCCGAATGTCGTTGGTCCTGAAGTAGTCTGTTACCAGCTCCCTGTACCTCTGTACGTCTTTTTCTTTTTTAAGCAGGTTGTCATTAAGCCTCCAGCGCCTTGTTGAGGGTTTGTGATTGAGTACTACAGTGACCGGGCAATGATCCGATATGTCTCTTGGCTGTATTGTTATCTGCGAGACTCTTGGCACTAAGGCGTTTGACATCCAGATCATGTCTATTCTGGACCAACTCTGGTGCCTGTGCGAGTAGTAGGTGTAATCTCTCTCCCCTTGGTTGTGGAGCCGCCAAACATCCTGCAGCGAGTGGTCCGTTTTGAGCCGCAAGAAGGCCTTAGAGAGAGTGCTGGACAGGCCTTGCTTTGCTTCCTTAGTTGTTTTGGTTGGGTGTGTTTTGTCCAGGTGTGGGTCGAGGACTCCGTTGAAATCGCCCAGAACGATTAGATTATCATATTCCTGCTCCTCTAGCAACTTCGAGAAAGATTGCACAAAGTCATTCTTAGGGCCGTTCGGGGCATATATGTTGCAGACTAGGAGCCGGGACAATCCCACCTCAATTTTCACTCCTATGATTCTCCCCTCCTGGTCTGCAAATGCCAGTTTGGCTGGTAGGTTGTCGCTGACATACGTCGCTACGCCTCTTTCTTCTCGTTAGCTAGTGAACAGAACAGCGTTCCCATGCTTCTGTTTGCCAGATGATGTTCATGAGCCTTCTTGATATGGACCTCTTGCAGGGCCAAGATGTCATATTTGTTCTTTCTCAGCTGATTGAAAGTTTTTTTCCGTTTCGCCGGCGAGTTCAGCCCGTTGACGTTGTTGGAATAACACCGCAGTTGTAGTAGCGGATCATACATCCTGCATTTCCTCTGTGTTGTCCGGTTCGTCAGTATTGGTATCAGGGTTCTTTGCCGTCACGCCTTTTGTCCGGTCTCGGGGTTCTCGAGTCGGCAGGGTTGGCTTCCTATTCGGGGAGGAGAATCGCCGTCTCTTTACTTGTTCGCTTTGACCGGGTCTGGAAGGAGTCTTCGGGCCAGGCTCTTCCTGGAGTTTCTTGTAGAATGCTTGTGCCTTGGGTACCGAGGTCAGCCAGTGTTTTTCTCCCTCAAAGGTAACCATTACTCCTTCCGACTTCTCCCATCGGAATCTAATTTTCCTAGTTTTTAGCTCCTCTGTTAGAAAGGAGTAATGTTTCCTCTTGCTTATGGAGGATGCTGTAAATTCTCTCAACACTATGACTTCTACGGCCCTTATGCAGTATTGGTGGTGCCTTTTGTTTCAGCAGCACCGCATCTCTGACCTTTTTCCTACAAAACTGAACCACTATATCCCGCGGCACATTGTTCTGCCTCGCATATGCCGAAGGCACCCTGTACGCTTTGTCTATTTCTTGAGACATCTCCCCCCTCCTCTCTGCCTATGATGGTAGAGGAGAGTTTGCTGATGATCGCTTGAATGTCTTCCTGCGACTCTTCCTGCAAGTTCCTGAAACGGAGACTTGTCTCCAGAGAATTTTGTGCCATTCTCTCCTGGACCAGCTCTAGCTTTGCATTTCGTGATTCCAGACTTTCTATGCGCTTGCGCATCTTCTCTTGTGTCGTCATGATCTTTTCATTCTCTCGCCTGGCCGAGTGTATTTCATCCCTCATGTTGGCCAGTTCTTTCGTTAGATCTGACTTGATGTCCAGTAGTTGTTCATGCACTGATCTGTGCTGCGCTTCTTGTTTTGCTGCCGCTGCGTCTACTTTCCGTTGCGTCATTTCTTGCTTCTCAGAGAGTTTCTGCAACTCTTTCAGGATATCTTTTAGAGTTGAGTCTTCATTGTTGGCAAGTCGTTTCTGGACACCCTTGGCGTCCTTACGCGCCTTTGGTGTTGGAGCTGCGTTTTTAACAGCCAGAGGCGCGGCGATGGAGTGCTCCTGTTTGCTGGGGTGGGAGGGGGGGGGGATTTTAGAGGCGGTGAAGGTTTGTCTTTGTCCCTCTTTTTCGTTGTGCAATCCTCGCTTGCTAATCCCCACTCGATGGGTTGTCCCCTTCCCTTTGCCTTTTACTATCCTGCTCTTCTTTTTCCTCTTTTCCTCCCTTCTGTAATAAATGGATGGGTGGTTTCCACCTACGGCCCCCTCCCCTCTTTGCTCTTTGCCTCCTGTTGTTGTCTTCCTTTCTGGCCCCTTGTTCCCCTTTCTATTTTCTTGTATTTGTCTTATTTTCCTTCTTCTTCTTTTTCTTTTTCCCTTCAAAATGGCGCTCCCGCCAAAAAAAACAACAAGGGGCTTGTCTTCTTCAGGGGCCAAGAAGGCATGCCCGCCATCTTGGCTCCCCTGTCGCCTGGGATGATTTTGTTTCTTTGTTGTTGTTTTTTTTCCCCTTTTAACTTTTATTTTAGAGAGGGGTTTATTTTTCCCTCCCTACTTGGGCCTTCTCCCACTCTACCTTGGTCCCGATGAGGGAGTCCGCGGGGCCGTGCGGGTCCTTGGTGTCAGGGGCGCGCTTTTCCCCCTCCTCCACAATCGCGTCACACTCTGTCTTCGCGGCCCGGGTATCTCCCTCACTTACGGCCGCTTCCCGCTGTGCCCTCTGATCTCGTCCTCTTCTCCTTCCCTCCGTCCGCTGGCGGGGGGGGACAGGGCCGGCAGTGCGTGCGCGGTCGCTGCCCGCGTCCCTCTCCCTCGGCCCGCTCTTATGCCGCGGCAGCAACCCGGCTCACGCGACCTCTCCCTCTTGAGGGGAGAGGTCCCTGAGCCAGCGGAGCCTGCCCAGCGGCCTGGCGACCCTTCCAGACACCTCTGTGTCCGAAGGTGGAGGCGTCGATCGCCCTCCGACCGGGGGAGACGGAGGCACTTTAGGAGCCCCTAAAGTGCCCGACCTGCCGCCATCTTCGTCCCGCGCATCTCCGTCTTGCACAGCCTTTGAGACTTAAAGCATCATCAATCGAGGGCATGTCACGCGTGACTTCTGCATTTCATGTTTCCCCACCAACCTGGTCTGTTGTTCTCTGTTGGGAGGGTTTTGATTGTGTCTTCCTCCATGGCAGAATGCGGTTGGACTAGATGGCCCTTAAGGGTGTTTTCCAACCCCATGTAGGGAATACTGTACAATGTTTCCATTATCTGCAAGTTAATGTAGTTTTACTTTGACTAGAATAGAGTCTCGCTTATCCAACATATAACAGGCCGGCAGAAAGTTGGATAAGCGAAAATGTTGGATAATAAGGAGGGATTAAGGAAAGGCTTATTAAACATCAACATATGCTATCATTTTACAAATTAAGCACCAAAACATCATGTTTTGCAGCAAATCGACAGAAAAAGCAGTTCAATACATGATAATGTGATGTAGTAATTAATGTATTTATGAATATAGCACCAAAACATTGCAATGTATTGAAACAGCTGTGGATCCGGGCAGGAGGCAGACTGCTTTGGATAATACAAAACGTTGGATGAGCAAAGGTTGGATAAGTGAGACTCTACTGCATATGGAATCAGGTGGCGCAGTGGGTTAAACCACTGAGCTGCTGAACTTGCTGACTGAAAGGTTGGCGGTTCGAATATGAGAAGTGGGTGAGCTCCCACAGTTAGCCCCAGCTTCTGCCTACCTAGCAGTTTGAAAGCATGCAAATGTGAGTAGATCAAATAGGTACCGCTTCTGTGGGAAGGTAACGGTGCTCCATGCAGTCATGCTGACTACATGACCTTGGAGGTGTCTACAGACAACGCCGGCTCTTTGGCTTAGAAATGAAGAAGAGCACCACCCCCCAGAGTCAGATTTGACTAGCCTTAATGTCAAGGGGAAAGCTTTACCTTTACTTATATAGAATAAAAGACTAAAAATGAACATGCATTAAAAAAAATAATCTTTCTTCAAATAATGATTAATTAAACTGTCTGTGTGAATATTTCCAGCGACTGTTTCCAAGACACTGTGCTCGCTTCTTAAGTTCCAAGATGCCACATAATGCAAGATTGTGTGCTTCCGATGTGACCAATCTAGTGCCTTCGGTTTAAGACAGTGACTGCTTTGATGTGCATCGATTCTTCACTGTGTCTTCTCTGCAAGGTCTCGTATCTCACTTATGTCATTTAATTATTTGTTGGGCATACTGTGTGCTGCTAAAGCAAGGCCTAAATATACTTCACTGGTGGGAATTGAGATGCCCTGTGAAGCTGTGCATGGGATTGTTTCTCTTTCCCTTGAAGGAGAAACAATCCCCTGCGAAAAAAGA
Organism: Anolis apletophallus; assembly: GCA_030556195.1. NCBI lineage: Eukaryota > Metazoa > Chordata > Lepidosauria > Squamata > Anolidae > Anolis > Anolis apletophallus. The sequence continues at coordinate 71,893,931 of JARBWK010000010.1, forward strand.
GAGGGGAACATCTTTGCGGAAGAAGCAACCTCTTACCTGGAAACTATAGGCTGGGCTCTGTGGTGAGAGTCAGGAGGAGGAAGTGGGTGAGATAATGAGCCAGATGTGCTCTCTTTAGAATGAAACCTGCTTTGCAAACCGGGAAAGATACATTCCAGCGGAATGCTTTTTCTTTCTGTCCTGCCTTGGACAAACAGATTGCAAAAGAAAGCCAGTCCAGCCACTTCCAGTAAGTTCCCTAAGTAATTGAAGCAGATCTGGCTGCCTAACCCTTCTAAGGCTGGATGTACACTGCCATATAATGTAATCACATGGTCAGTGTAGCTAGACTCATATAATGCAGTTGGAACTTAATTGAACTGCATTATTGGCTCTACACCAGCGTTACTCAACCTGGGGGTCTGGAACCCTGGGGAGCTCGTGAGGGGGTGTCGGAGTCATCATCATCAGAAAACACAGTGTTTTCTATTGGTCATGGGGGTTCTGTTGGGAAGTTTGGCCCAATTCTATCGTTGGTGGGGTTCAGAATGCTCTTTGATTGTAGGTGATTTATCAATCCCAGCAACTACAACTCCCAAATGTCAAGGAGCATTTTCCCCAAACTCCACTAGTGTTCACATTTGGGCATATTGAATATTCATGCCAAATTTGGTACAGATCCATCATTGTTTGAGTCCACAGTGCTCTCTGGATGTAGGTGAACTACAACTCAAACTCCAGGTCCACCAAACCCTTCAAGTATTTTTTGTTGGTCATGGGAGTTCTGTGTGCCAAGTTTGGTTCAATTCCATTGTTGAATGCTCTTTGATTGCAGGTGAACTATAAATCCCAGCAACTACAACTGCCAAATGACAAAATCAATCCCCCTCAAACCCTACCAGTATTCAAATTTGGGCGTATTGGGTATTTATGCCAAATTTGGTCCAGTGAATGAAAACTACATCCTGCATATCATATATTTACATTACGATTCATAACAGTAGAAAAGTTATAGTTGTGAAGTAGCAACGAAAATAATTTTATGGTTGGGCGTCACCACAACATGAGGAACTGTATTAAGGGGTTGCGGCATTAGGAAGGTTGAAAAGCACTATCTGCACTGACTATATAAAGCAGTTCAAGCTGCATTATTTGGCAATACAGATCCAGCCTAAGCTGAGTCTATATTCTGGTCTTACCAAACTTAGATGCACCTGAGTGGTCAATCAATTTGGCAGGCTGTATTTAAAATGACCTCTCCCTCTGCATGTTCGTTCAACCTATGATGTACTTCCCAACCTGAAACACAACATTTATGTATTATTTTTTAATTTACTTTATTTCTATTCTGCCCTTCTCACCCCGTAGGGGATTCAGGGCGGATTACAATGTACACATTACATTTAGGCACACAAACACACAAGACAGACAGAGGCAATTTAACATCTGGCCACCAGGGGGAGTTGTTGCACTCCTTCATACCTCAGTGCGTTTCCTGGAGATCTTTTTTATGGCCTTGTAAATCAGTTAAATTTAGCCTCCCCACTAAGTGGTACCTTAATTTCCTACTTGACAGATGCAACTGTCTTTCGGGTTGCAAAGGTCGACAACAGGCTACACAATAGGTCAAGAGCCCACCTCGACCCGGGCAGGCCTCGAACTCATGACCTTCTAGTCAGTAGAGATCTTATGCAGCTGACACCCAGCCTGCTGCGCCACATTCCCGGTGCTCAGACTTGAGCCTGACACAGCTTGATCAGCAGACAGGGATGATTGGAGCTGGTCCAGAACATTCGGAGGCCATCTGGGCATCCTAATGTCAATCATGACTGCGAATCCTTTGTTTTCCAAAGTATTTTGGATTAGTCTCTTTTCCATTGGTTTTGCAGGGCAATTCCAAAACTTTTACAGGCAGTGACAGGCTTATTTCAATCATTGGTGACAACCCTCTTTGCTGATCAGTTCACGGTAACCAAGGTATAGCTCCTTTTCCTGCAAGCCATATCTCCATTCAGGTCTTTCTGTCAGGTATCTATTTATCTTGGTTTCCCACAAACAATGAAATGTTGGCAGCGTATCAAAGCACCAAGGGCATTTGTTTCAGTGCATAGTACAACCATGGAAGTTTCGTAGTCCGCTGTGATTGTTGTTGCCATACGATACCTTGGCTTAGTAAAATTACTTTGTGACTGTAAGACAGCCTTAGCCTTTAAATCCTATTACAATCAATCCCTTTTGGTATCACACACCAAAACTGTCTGCAGTGGGATTTCCTTTTGCAAGCTAAGTAGATCTGATTCTTTAAAGGCAGTTCAAGTGTCAGATTTAGAAACTGAAGCATCCATCTTTGTTCTTGTTGATTCTCTCTAACAGGGGTAATAATGATTTGGCCTCAACCACGAACTTGCTGGTGTTGGCAGGAGAGGCCCAGTTGGGACTGGAGGTGATGCGGGCAGCCAAAGGATTCTGAGCCAGCCGCCATGGGTTTCAGGCTCTTCGCCTGTCTCTTCAACCTGCCCGTTGCTGTTGTCTATGGTTCCTTGTCGCTTTTTATTTCTATTCTTCACAATGTATTTCTCCTCTACTACGTGGACACCTTTGTTTCTGTATACAAGATTGATAAACTTTCCTTTTGGATTGGAGAGGTAAGTTTTGGACCGTGGGAATAATTGTTTGATCTTGCATGCCAGCTGTACCAGAACTGTGAACTGACTTTTGGTGGAGGCTACATCTTTGGAGGCTTTGAAACAGAGGCTGGATGGCCATCTGTCGGGGATGCTTTGAATGCAATTTTCCTAATTCTTGGCAGAGGGTTGGACTGGATGACCCACAAGGTCTCTTCCAACTCTATGATTTCTGAGACAAATATATGTCTAACTTGTATAGGAAAAAGAATCCAGTATCAAATGTATGAACCAGTTTACTGGAGCCTCCAGTAGCACAATGGGTTAACCCTTTGTGCCGGCAGGACTGCTGTCCAAAAAGGCTGGCGGTTGGAATTCAGGGAGTGGGGTGAGCTCCTGTCTGCCAGCTCCAGCTTCTCATGCAGGGACATGAGAGAAGCCTCCCACAGGATGGTTAAACATCTAGACATACCCTGGGCAATGTCCTTGTAGATGGCCAATTCTCTTACACCAGAAGCGACTTGCAGTTTCTCAAGTCAATCCTGACATGAAAAAAACAAACAAACAATTTACTTAGATCATAGAGGGTGTGTATATATGTGTAGATAGTATACACATATAATACACACAAACAAATGCACAAAATATAATTACACATATATTTGTTGTTGTGCACCTTATTATTTCTGATTTATAGGACTCCTAGGGCAAACTTGTTACAGGTTTTCTTGGCAAAACATATTTAGGGCTTGTTTGCCATTGCTTTCCTCCTAGCCTGAATGAAATAATGTGACTTACCCACCCCATGGATTTTCATGACCGACTAGGCATTTGAACCCTAGTCTCCTAGTAGACAAAGGGCCCTTTCACACAGCCATATAATCTAGAATATCAAGGCAGAAATTCCACAATATCTGGTTTGAACTGGGTTATTTGAGTCCACACTGCCATATATCCCAATTCAAAGCAGATAATGTGGAATTTTATTCAACTGTGTGGAAGGGGCCTTAGTTAGGCACTCGGAAAATTGCATTGAAGCAACCTATCTCACATATCTACCCGTATTTACTTGAGTCTAATGCTCTGTTGAATCTAATGCGTATCTCATCTTTAAAAACCCTGAAATCAAAAAAGTATTTGCTGCCAAATGTAATGCTCAGTGGCAAAAAGTGCACTTTGTGTAATTTGAACAAAAATGTGTGTATTACACTTGCTGCCTGCTTACAATTCCTACATTACAAACAATTGTGTTAGAACACCAAAGCTTCCAGGAATGGAAAGGAAAACCTTGGGTTGCATCTATGGGCCCTTCAACACAACCATATAACCCAGAATATCAAAGCAGAAATCCACAATATCTGGGTTATCTGAGTCCACATTACCATGTAATCCAGTTCAAAGCAGATAATGTGGGATTTTATACAGTTGTGTGGAAGGGGCCAATGCTGTAGGATGAATCCACTTTAATTGCCATGGTTCAATGCTATGGAATTCTGGGGGTTGTAGCTTGACAAGGTTTTGAGCCTTCTCTGCCAAAGGGTGTTTGGTGCCTCACCAAACTACACATCCCAGGATTAAACAGATGAGGTCCCTCAAAGAGGAGCTCCAGGCTCACCTCCTGAAGCAGCTTCCCCTTTTTGCTTTGCCTCAGCACTAAGATTACCATATGAGACAAATCTAATGCACACCCCAATTTTGGCAAGGTCATTTAGCCAAAAAAAGCTGAGCATTACATTCGCGTAAATACGGTACAGTGAAATATACACACATATGTATATTGAAATGTGTAGAACAGTAAAGTGAAATAGCAATGATATACAAAAAGTACAATCTGTGATCATTCTATGTAAAGTTTAAAATGAACAGTGTCATTTCACCAAAGCAAAAACGGGTGTGGAAAACATGGACAATAATATGCATAGAAAAGCTGTTTGTGTAGATGGGCATTTCAGTTATTGTTTACATACAGTTGACTGGTAATAATTTCCAGAGAGTTCGTCTATCAGGCTGTTATAAAAGAAAGCAATGAGTCATTTTTGTACTTTAGCACACTGTTTTATTACAGCATATATTTAGGAAATGGAATTTGAAATATTTAACCTCAGTTAAAGTCTTACTGGGTGTCTCATTTTTTCCCTTCAGACAGTGTTCTTGATCTGGAATAGCCTCAATGACCCTCTGTTTGGCTGGTTGAGCGACCGAGCTTTCCTTAGCACACAACAGTAAGCGGAATTTAGTTTATGTTCCACACTGACAGTTAACATGGTGTAATATTTATAAAAGGAGGGGCAACCCCATTTAATGAACATGTGCAAAAGAAATGGTTCCTAAATGAAGGACATTTCTCTGGATATGAAATTCACTTTGTAACTTGTAATTTCATTTCTTTTTTTTCTGTTGGATACCATTTTTGTTTGATGTTCCGCCTTGTTAAAAAGGTAGTGTAAACTAAAAAAAATACACATGAAATAAATTGATAATTTATTGAACACTGGCAAGCCCATTTGCACTATGATGACACTATGAAGAATATAAAAGCTGGTGTGAAGTATATTGAAGCGAAGGAGGTAGAAAAGTTAGGAAATGGAAAATAAAGGGCCCTATCTTGACATTTCCTGTCCTGTCCCTGCTGTCTTCTTCAGAATCATAAATAAATACATAGATAAATCGTAAGGCCAAACAGGGCATAGGGTTACAGCCTGTGTTGGATGTGGTTATACTTCCACTGAATACGCAGGTTCGCAGCCTGGGTATGATCCTGGAGTCATTGCTGAGCCTGGATCCCCAGGTTTCGGCGGTGACCAGGAGAGCATTCGCACAGTTAAAGCTTGTGCGCCAGCTGCGCTCATACCTTGGGAAGTCTGACTTGGCCATGGTAATCCACGCTCTTGTTACATCCCGTATAGACTACTGCAACGCTCTCTACATGGGGTTGCCTTTGAAGACTGTCCGAAAGCTTCAAATGGTCCAATGTACAGCAGCCAGGTTACTAACAGGAGCGGCACTCAGGGAGCACACAACACCTCTGTTGCGCCAGCTCTACTGGCTGTCAGTTTGCTACTGGGCACAATTTAAAGTGCTGGCTTTAGCCTATAAAGCACTAAATGGTTCTAGCCCAACTTACCTGTCCGAATGCATCTCCTCCTATGAAACAGCTAGGACGTTAAGATCGTCTGGGGAAGCCCTGCTCTCAGCCCCACCTGCATCACAGGGCCTTCTCAGTGGTGGCCCCTCGGCTGTGGAACGCCCTTCCTACAGAAATTAGATCTGCTCCCTCTGTTAGCATTTCGAAGGAAAGTGAAGACCTGGTTGTTTGAGCAGGCATTTGAATAAGCAGTGTAATGAAAATAGGAATATGGAACAATTGGATGACGAGACTGGATCTTGATTTTAATTATGAGACGCAAATGAGATGTTTTAATGATGTTTAATTAATTGATTGACTGTTAGTATTATGTTATTTTAACTGTTTTTAAATGGTTTATAATGTTTGAGCATTGAATCTTGCTATTGTTAACCGCTTTGAGTCGCCCGAGGACTGAGAAAAGCGGTATAGAAATATAGTAAGTAAGTAAGTAAGTAAGTAAGTAGGTAAGTAAATGGCTATGATACATTTTTAACCTGTGTTAGCCATCTTAAATTCAATTCCTTTCTAACTGCTTTTAATGATATATGTTCAATGTGTACTCATGTCCTAATTTATTGTCTAACTGGTTTACTGCTACCTATTCCCCATTTCTTTATTATTATTATTATTATTATTAAAAAGATTTAAAATGCACAGTTAAAATAAGAAACACCAGGAAAAAGTGCTACTAAATTTCTTCAAGAGGAATGTGACCTCACTGACTTTTGTCTGGCCAGGAACACCGTGGCTTTGTATGAATTAAGACTCCTTTTTCTTTTCTCAGACTTTGGTTCACAACCGGAGCTGCTTCTTTGGATTTGGGTGGGATGGAGATTTGTGGGAGATGATTTGTTTTGGTAGCTCTTTTAATTACCTTATGTTCTTTCTTCCGAAAGTGGGACTCGAAGCAACTCATGACAAGCTAGAAAAAGATATAACTAAATGTGGAAACTGTGATACCATTAAAACAGGATTAAACAATTACATGGTTACAACATGACTGAATTGTCAACAGTGAAACAGCACATCATTGTAAAGCACAGCCCTCTCGGGCGCCAGATCTGACCATGGTAGTCCACGCCTTAGTCACATCCTGTTTGGATTACTGCAGCGTGCTCTATGTGGGACTGTCTTTGAAGATAGTTTGGAAGCTTCAGCTGGTAAAGACATCAGCAACTAGATTACTAACGGGCTCCACACAGGGAGAAAACCCATGTTGCAGCAGATCCACTGGCTACCAGTTCATTTCTGGGCTAAATACAAATGGTTGATTATTACCTTTGTTTTCCTTTTTTTGGTGTCAGCAGTGACTCAAGAAACTGCAAGTTGCTTCTGGTGTGAGAGAATTGGCTATTTGCAAGGGCGTTGCCCAGGATACGCCCGGATGTTTGATGTTTTACCATCCTTGTTGGAGGCTTCTCTCATGTCCCTGCATGGGGAAGTGGAGCTGACAGAGGGAGCCCAACCTGCTCTCCCTGTTGGTCAGCAGTCCTGCCAGCACAAGGGTTTAACCCATTGCGCCACCAGGGCCCCCACAGTTATTACCTTTAAAGCCCTAAATGGTTTGGGCCCAGACTATCTAGCAAATCACATCTTGTATAAGCCTACCCAGGCTCTTCGATTGGCAGAGGAGGCCCTTTTCTCGGTCCCACCCCCATTTCAAACACGGCTGGTGAGAACAAGAGAGGCGGCCTTCTCAGTGGTCATCCCACACCTCCGAAACCCCCTCCCACCAGAGATCAAAATGGCCCCCTCCTTACTCTTGTTTAAAAAACAGCTTAAAACGCTTTTATGCTCTCAAACATACAGTGAGGAGGAGGAGGTATAGAATTTGTAGTATAGACAAAATGGAATGTAATTGGTATGACACTTGGGCTAGGCTGGTTTTTAAATTGTTATAATCTGATGATGTGAATGGTTTAATTTTAATTTCATGTAATGTTTTTGTCAGAATTTAATTGTTGTGATTTAACATTTAAATTTTTATGGTTACTGTTTTTGATATTGGCATTGAATGTTGCCAATAGTAGTAGTAGTAGTAGTAGTAGTAGTAATAATGATGATGATAACTTTATTCTTATATCCCACCACCATCTCCCCGAAGGAACTTGAGGTGGCTTACAGACGGCACAAAGTACCTAAAAACAAACATAAAAATGAAACCACCCTGAGTCCTCATGGGGAGATAGGGCGGGGTATAAATAAAGTTTATTTATTATATTTATTTATGTTACAATAATCTCTGCATTACTTCACGAACGAAGATTCTTAGGAAGGACTCATTCCACGCTTTTTACAAGCACATTGATGACTAAAAAGGCCTATCTGAGATAGGCAAGTTTGGTTGCAGAAAGCACAGCAGAAAGTCTCCTTGGGTGATGTTGTTTCCAAGTTGCGGTTCTTTCTGTGTTGTCGTTTCTCTTTGAGACCCATTAGGCATGTCTTCTCGAAAGAGGCCGCAGCATTGTGGATAGTGCGTCTCCATGTCTCCCAATGTGAGGCCAGGGTGGACCATTGTTGGTGATCACTCTGACCGAGCCTGAGATGTTGTTTCAGGGAGTCCTTATATCTCTTTTTGGGGGCGCCTCTCTTACGCTGACCCGTGGCGAGTTCACCATAGAGTAGTATTTTTGGGAGGCGGTGGTCCTCCATCCTAGAGACATGCCCTGCCCAGCGCAGCTGTGTTCTCAATAGCATGGCCTCAATGCTGGTGATCCCTGCTTGCTCAAGGACAGCAACATTAGTCACATAGTTGGTCCAGTGTATATTTAGGATTGTGCGAAGGCAGTGCTGATGAAAGCGTTCGAGGAGTCGTAGGTGTTGGCGATAGATGACCCATGTTTCAGACCCATATAGAAGAATAGACAGTACGATAGCTCTATCATGTTAAAATAATAGTCATATATTAATTTTATTTTTATACCCTGCCTCCATCTCCCGAAAGGGATTCAGGGCGGCTTACATAGGGACAAGCCTGAACAGCATAATAAAATAAAATAGCACATTAAAATATATAATGGCAGCATAAAATGAAACAGCAGCATTATAAAAATATAAAAACAAAACATCAACAACCAATGACAATCAGTTTCTGGGTACGGGCGGGAGGACTGGTGCAAGGACAATTGTGAGAATAGGGCTGATGGATAAAGTGCATCAATCACATTACAACAGTGAAAATAGAGGACAGTATGAGAATAGAGCATTATGAATTTAAGCGCAGAACAATAATAAAGTGCAAGGACAAGCCCCTTACCTTAACAGGCAGCTGGTTGGATAAAAAGGCTGATGGAGTGGGAGCAACAAGGAGGCGATTAGGCGAGCCTATATTGGAAGGGAATCCCGTAGTCTGAGGAGCAGCCCTTTTTAAAGCTGACCGTACCCATTCTGATGAGATTGCTCAAAAAAAGGAAAATGCAATGATGGATAACACACAATAAGCAAGGTGGAAGCTCACCAGATCAAAAGCTTTTGGGTGCTCTGTTTTAATGGATAATGTGTTGGGTTTTTTTGCTTGTAGATCTGGAGTAGAGATCTCCAATCCAGAAGTGATCTTGAAGAGACTGAAAGCACTGAGCCAGAATGGACCCCTCTTTGCTATATCATTCCTGGCTTTCTGGATCGCATGGGCCCATCCAGGCTTGCAATTCCTCGTCTGCCTCTGCCTGTATGACAGTTTCCTTACTATGGTGGACCTCAACCAGAATGCCTTGCTTGCGGACCTTGCTGTCTCCGCGACCGACAGGACTGGTCTCAACTTCTATTCTTCGCTCTTCAGTGCCATTGGTTCCCTCTCCGTATTCATGTCCTATGCTGTGTGGAACAAAGAGGACTTCTTCTCCTTCCGAATATTTTGTGTGGTGCTGGCTTTTTGCTCAGCCATTGGATTTACAGTGGCCACATGGCTGCTGAGACGAAGATTTCAAACGGAGGGACGAGTGAAGTGGGATGAAAATGCAGCTTTAAAAGAGTGAGTGGTCTTGTGATGTGCAATTCCTGTCCTTGTTTTTAAATCCATTCCCTAATGAGCACAATGCACCCATTCATGGTTATACCCTGAATGTTCCCAGTCTGTTCTGATTTTGGAACTTAAACATGCAACTAATTAATATTTGGAGGGAAAATCAGCAGATAATACCTGGGATCTCTAGACAGTGCTAGGATGAATTCTGTTTAAATTCCTGGAGAGCTGAAGATGTGGATAACTGCCAATCTCTGTTGGCAAAACTGGACCAGCTGGATCAATGGTCTTACAAAAGGCAGCTTCCTGTATTCCTGAGGTGTCAATTGCAGGTGGATGCCAGGTGCTTTCTCAGCTATTTCTGGATTTTGTCTGGATTTCTGTTACTTGTCTTTTGAAATAGCTGGCAGCCTGGCACAAATTATTCTGACCTGGCATACATTTTTCAGAGTACGGGCAAGCATCTAAAAACTTGGAATAATGTGCCTTCAGTTTGACTCTGACTTATGATTTATTTCTTTATTTAACTTGTATACTGTTTTTCTCCCCGCAGCAGGGAACTCAAAGCAGTTTCCAACATAACTATGGCAAAATGTAATGTCTCACATACAGAAATTTAACATGATAATTTTATTTATTTATTTATTATTTCGATTTGTATACCGTCCTTTCCAATTGGCTCAGGACGGTTTACAGTATATCGAACTACAACGAAAGCATACGAACAATAAAATTATAAAACGATTCCCCATAAGCATAAACAGTAGAATTAAAGGACAGTTTCCACGGTAATCCACCGACCCGGGATAGTTATAGACTAAATGCCTGCTGGAACAAAGCAGTTTTGCATGCTTTCCGGAAACATACAATTATTAATTAAATACATAAAACATGACATCATTCAACATTAAAACATGGAATTAAAAATATATCAATATAAACATTAAAATCACACAATCCAACAATGGTAGTCCAGGCCGTTCCAAATATCATATCGCACATAATAATCCCTGGTCATTCTTTGTACTGCTTACTGCTCAAAGACTGGGTCCCATAGCCAAGTTTTAACTTTTCTTCTGAAGGCCAGGAGGGAGGGCGTTGATCTAATTTCATTGGGGAGGGAGTTCCATAGCCAAGGAGCCACCACTGGGAAGGCCCTGTCCCACGTCCCCACCAATCATACTTCAGAGGGAGGTGGAACTGAGAGCAGCCCCCTTCCCAGATTATCTTAATCTCCGAGATGGTTCATAAATGACCCTTTAGCAAGATTTATTCAAAGGTGGCTTGCCATTGCCTTCCATGAAGACTGAGAAAGTGATCTTTTCAAGTTCGCCTGAGGTTTTCCATGGCTGAGTGAGGATTTGAACCTTGGTGTCCTGGCTTAAAGGGCTACACCACTCTGACTCATCTAAGAGCTACTCTTCCATTTTTGAACAAATGTAACTGTATCTTTTTGTTGTTTTTAATTTTGTAAAGTGGCTTAAAGTACACCTTATGAAAAAGGAAGAGATTTCCACGATGAACTTCTTCTATTCACTCCTTTCATCCTTTTCCAACATATGGCTTTCTCTTCATTATACATTCAGACTCAATAGGAGGAATTAGATGGTGATAGTCACATGCCAACAACATCTTGTGAACTTTGCAGATTAGAAGTTTGAATTCAGTCCTTCTCCCCCACACTGTACTAGGTGCCTTAAATGTGCCTATTACTTCCTCCAGATTGTATGTTGACCATCCCTCTGGACGTCAAGAGAAGAGGATCACTCTGGCTGAGTACCTCAAGCAACTATCCAAGCACCACAACTTTCTCTGGTTTGTCTCCATGAACCTTATACAGGTAGGTAGATAGACTACGGCCTTTCTGTAATAGTCCTACAAAGTTCCCCAAAAGTCAAAAACCAGAACCCTCACCCAGCAGGGTCGTGATGACTTTCCACACAACTCAATTTGTTTACTTTGACTGGGAGGCTAATAGATTGCCCGCTGTAGCCAATAAGCATTTGGCAAGGTGTATATTGCAGAATGAATTGATCAGGGAATATAACATAAAACCTCTAGAGCAGTGGTTCTCAACCTATGGGTCCCCAGATGTTTTGGCCTTCAACTCCCAGAAATCATAACAGCTGGTAAACTGGCTGGGATTTCTGGGAGTTGTAGTCCAAAACACCTGGGGACCCACAGGGTGAGAACCACTGCTCTAGAGTAAGTATCTTCTGCAGAAAAATGTTGTGAAGGTTTCTAGAATGGCTAAGGGTCAGGGATATGCTGACTGGGGGAGTTTATGAGTTATATTCCAAAAATAATTTTTCAATTCTGCATCTTTTCGCCTAGGCTAAAAAAAATGCTTAAGAATTGTGTGAAGTGGCTTAATTTCTCTCATCTACAACAAAACAAGGCCTTCTTTTTTGGTGTGGTCCTTTTTTGAGAAGCCATCTTTTCAGAGGCAGCAGCACATTCCTTTTATCCTTTGTTACTATAGCTTTGATCCAGGAAGAAAAAAACATGTGACTATTGGTATTTTCAAACATGAGTATTTTGTATAGTGCAGTACCAGCTCATTGTTGATATCCTCCAGATTTTGTTACAGTGACATTATTTGTTGACTGTATGGACTTTTTTATTTTATATCAAAAGCATTGTATAAATGAGTATAAAACTGATAAAAATAGAAGGAGCACAAGCGGCTAAACATCTTTTGACCAAAAACGGGCAACAGCAGCCTCAAACAATTCTTCCTCCGCACATGAGGCAGGACATTGCGGACAAGCATACAGATGCGGAGTTGTCTGATCTGCTCCACAGTCGCACAAGGTGAAGGATTCTTGTAGGTAGTGCCATTTTGCCAGGTTGTCTTTTGATCTGGCCACTCCGCTTCAGAGTCTGTTCAGGGACTTCCAAGTTGCCCGTTCTTGGTTTGCCCCTGGAGGCAGACCCTCGGTTTGGGGGGTGGGGGTGGGGGTGGCAACCAGTTGGGATTTCCTGGTTTAGCTGCCCAGAGGGATACTTTTGCTGTTGCTGGGGAAACATTAAAAGGAGTGGTGGTACTCATGAAGCTTTTTCTTGATTTGAGCCTACTGGAAGGAGACTGATAGCCATGCAGCTACTTCCCATCCCACATTGGGCTTTGCCTTGTGTTCATCAACAGATTTGTTTGAGACATCCTGAAATGTTTTGTTCAATGTGGCTTTGTCTAGCAGACTTGTGCCAAACAGAAGTTCGGCAGTTGAGTAAGACAAGGTCAGGACTGATGGTCTTATTAATGTTGGGTCTGCATCCCATGGGCTGCCAGTAAGTTTTTGCAGGATGTTATTGTGTGAAGCTACTTTGTGCTTGGTGTTCATACAGTGTTTCCTAAATGTTAGTGTTTTATCTAAGGTGATACCAAGATATTGAGGATGGATGTTCAAGCTCTTGGCCTTCCCAGGTAACTTTCAATTTCCTGTTGGCTTCATTGTTTCTAGGTGGAAAGCACACAGGGTTAGGCTTCAGATGGTTATCTTTGTAGTATCTGGTGAGATCTTTCAAGGCATTATTAAGTTGGATTTCAACTATTTCAAAGAATTTTGCTTGTGTTGTTAGGCCAAGGTCATCATCATATATAAAGCTCTTTGTGAGTAGTGGCTGAGGCTGATTATTAGTAAAGATGTCAAACAAGGTCGGTGCAAGAACGCTGCCATGGGGTAAACCATTCTTTTGCCTCCTCCACCTACTTTCCGTGCCTTGGAACTCAACGTAGAAGCTGCAGTTTTTTAGGAAGGTCTGGATAGTTTTCGTAATCATCCCTGGTAGGAGAGAGATTGGTAGTAGTTCCTGGCATTGGAGGCGTCTTTACTAGTATGGACTTAGTGATAGTTTTTTTTTTGTCCCATCGCAATCTATATGGTGGAGAAAGAACCCACATACTGTGGAGTGAGATATAGCTGGATCTTAATACATATTGAATGGTCAGAGTGTGATATCATATCAGTGGTCTGGAAGAGAACAAACACATCCTTCTACTCTTCCAACAGTGATTGTTTTCTTCCAAGTCTCTGCTCAGGATTCATTGTGCATTTGAGCATCCTGACAGAGCATACTGAAATGATTCCTTGTTTTAAAATTCCCTTCATTAGTTACCGTATCCTTGTTGCAAATGGAGTTGACAAAAGTACCCTTTAATAGCAGCAAGGGCTTGATAGACTGGTGTAAAACATTTTTTAAAAACTTTTTTTCTGACTCACAAATTTCATAAAGCAGCTTATGTGCGTGAATACTTCCATGCTTCCTATTTATATGATACATAGTTTGTTATTCTGCTCACTACATTTTTAGCAGCCTCAGCAATTCCTTCTTTTCACAGGTTTTTCACTGCCACTTTAACAGCAACTTCTTCCCGCTCTTCCTAGAGCATCTGCTGTCCGATCGCATCTCACTCTCAATGGGATCATTCCTGCTAGGTGAGTCCAATATGGCAACAGGAAGATGCATTACTCAGTTCTGGATTCTTGCTTTCTACATCTTAAGTAGAGAAAAGTTTAGACTGGTGGAAATATATGACCCTTCTCTCAACTGGAACATGGCTCTGGCTCGTGCTACCATTTTGTGGAAGGAATTATTCTTGCTTCTATAGCGGGATGTAAAGTTATGTTGGGATTCAGTCCCACGCTGCCCAAGTCTCAATTCCTCAATGAGGAACAGTTAAGTTAGCTTAGAATAGGCTAAGGCTGGGCTGCCCAACAGGCGCCCCCGTGGGCCGCACACGGCCCGCCAGCTCCTTGGATGCGGCCCGCACCCTCCTGCAAAAAATCAGCTTTTTTAAAATAAAAAAAATTGGAAAAAATTCAATCTCCGGGGGGGGCGGAGTCGCTCACGGGGGCAGGGCTGCTCGCGGGGGCGGGGCCACTCGCGGGGGGCAGGGCCGCTCGTGGGCATGCATGGCAGGGCAGGAGCAGTGAGGGGCTTTCCGCCATGTCCCTGGCTGTTGCCTCTTCCTCCTCCTCGCCGGCGCCACGCCTGATGTCACCCAGCCCTGCCGAAAAGGGGCTGGCCGCGCAGGATGCAGGCCGGGAGTGGCAGGGCGGGAGCGGCGAGGGGCCCTCCGCCATGTCCCTGGCTGTTGCAGCGGCCGTGCCCAGGAGCGGAAGGAAGAGAAAGGAAGAGAAAGGAAGGTAAGCTCCCGGGGCGGCCGCTGCAGCAGCCAGGGACATGGCGGAGGGCCCCTCGCCGCTCCTGCCCTGCCGCACATGCCCACGTGGGCTGGTAGAAGTTGGACAGCCCTGGGCTAAGGGTTTTCCCTTCCCTCATGCATGACAGTTGGGAATATATCTATTTGCTCTTTCTTCTCTGTTTCTGCTCTCATTCTGATCTGTTGTGTAGAATGGATACTTTTCTACTGCAAGCCTTTTGTAATCTGACTTCTGTTCCTTACATTGGTGTATGTGCTGTGTGCTGTGAGATCTCTCTCTGCTTGTGTGTCAGAGAGATGTAGCGATTGGTGTTTTATTCCTCTCTTTGAAACCTTAGAAGAAATGGCTGTTCGAGTAGCTCAGACCCAGTTTTTTTACTATTGAGAAATACAGTTATTTCTTATTATAAATAAACCTTATGTGATTTTAAAACTTTGCATGCCTAAGCTCAAATTCTTTACAGCCTTATCACATGGCACGTTACACTCTGCTCGCTAATGACCTGATGCTCAACTTTTGTATCCTGTTTGATTTTTGGATGCTCTGCTATATTTTAGGGTAGTTTTCGCTAACAAGTTATTGCTGTGCATAGGACTCATATTGTATGAACTGCATAGACCCGGAATAATAATGGCTACTGATGGAACTCAAACCAACATGTTCTTGCCCTTCCTATTTAAAGATAAATAGCAGTGCAGTCACTGGAAAATAGGGCTGTGTGTGAAATCATGTTGCGTTATTGAAGCATGTGTAACCTGCAACACATCACCCTGTGGAGTGCTTCTGTCAGTACACAGAGAGCAACAAGTACGTATTAGCCATGTGCAATCCATGGTTCTAAATGGGTCTAAAATACTTACAAAACTAGGGGGCGCTGGTGCTTTGCTTCTAAAGTGTTTCTAAAGTTCTGGTGGTGAAAATTTCAGAACCCTAACAAAACTTTCAAAATTGCATTATTATTTCGTTATTGGCGATTTTTATGACAGAACCAATTAGCAACTGCCATTTATAATGAAATTTTGAAAGTTTTGTTAGAGTTCTGAAATTTTCACCACCAGAACTTTAGAAACACTTTAAAAACAAAGCACCAGTGCCCCCTAGTTTTGTAAGTACTTTAAAACTATTTAGAACCATGGATTGCCCATGCCTAGTATTATGTTAGCAGAGGTGGACAGGTTCAGACTTTCAGGTGTTAAAACGTATTGTTGAAGGCTTTCATATCCGGAATCACTGCGTTGCTGTAGGTTTTTTTCGGGCTATATGGCCATGTTCTAGAGGCATTCTCTCCTGACTTTTCACCTACATCTATGGCAAGCATCCTCAGAGGTTGTGAGGACCTCACAACCTCTGAGGATGCTTGCCATAGATGCAGGCGAAACGTCAGGAGAGAATGCCTCTAGAACAGGGGTCGGAAACCTTTTTGACTCAAAGAGCCATGAAAGCAAAATATTTGGAAATGTATTTCAGTGAGAGCCATATAATATATAAAATATGCTTTAAGACTGAGCTGCCTGACCATGAGGGCAATGAGCTGGGCATCCCCCGGGGGCAGCGAGGCCGGGTCCGCGACACTAGGGCCAGGCCTGCCTCCGCCACCTCCCCCGAGCCCATGGTGGAGGACAAAGAGGAAGACGAGGACGAGGTGCCACCGCTGGGCTCCGCCATCCCCGGCAAAGAGGGCACAGGGCCCCGAGAGCAGCAGGGGATGAGAAAGAGGTGGCGATGGCGGCGTGGAAGTGGCAGTCATGGCGCAATTGCGCCACTCCTCCCCGCTGCATACTGGGAAACCAAGGCCAGAACTGCTCTGGAGAGCCAGATGCAATCATGAAAAGAGCCACATCTGACTCCCGAGCCATAGGTTCCCTACCCCTGCTCTAGAACATGGCCATATAGCCCAAAAAACCCTACAACAACACAGTTTCAAGTGTTACTTTGTCTTCTTTACTAAACGGAATACTGTTTTTAACTTATGTGAATGTATGATGTATTTTAATGCTAATTGTGTTTTAATGTATTTTAATGCTAACTGTATTTTAATGTATTTTAACTTTGACTGTTTTTGGGTTTTTATTATGTATACTGTGTTTTGGCATCGAATTGTTGCCGTTGTTAGGCCGCTCTGAGTCCCCCCTAGGGGGTTGAGAAGAAGCGGGGTAGAAATGGTGGAAATAAATAAATAAATAAATAACCCAAGCAGAATATAACAAAAAAGATATACAGTTACAAATCTGAGCTCTGTTGGTTTTGAGTAGTTTTGAGTAGTTTTGAGCACAATAAGCAGTTCTAGTTAGAACAAAATAAATTCACTAAACCAGTGGATTCAAATTACAGGAAAATAGATTCTAAGTCAATATTGGGGGAAATCTCAGGAACACCAAGAGCTGCTTGACAGTGCCTTGAAGGGTGGTAGGTTATCCTTTGGAAGTCTTTAAACAGAGGTTGGATGGATTTTTTTTTTGGAAGTAATTTGTTGTGCCAGGGTTGAAGGAGGGCCCTTCAACAGGTAAAATATGAGCTCTGTCAGGGAGTAATGCTCTCCTACTATTGTACCGATGAACTGCTGCCTGTTCGATCTTCCTGCAATTAATTTCCCTTTTTTTCTTAGGTGTTTCCTATGTTGCTCCCCATCTCAACAACCTCTACTTCCTCTCTCTTTGCCGGAGGTGGGGAGTATATGCCGTGGTGCGAGGACTCTTCTTCCTGAAGTTGTTACTTGGTGTGATTATGCTCCTTGCTGGACCAGACTCGGTTTACCTGCTCTGTTTCTTTATAGCTAGGTATGCCGCTTTGCTGGTGTAGCACTGGGAATTGAGATTGGAGTGGACATTGAGCCATTTGTAAAGCACTGTGATTATTGATGCCATACAGCAGAAGCTAAACTCCAGAGTCCCAATTCTCAGCCTTATATTGGACTATCTGCTGAGAGTCTTGTTTTCTCTTGGGAACATCCAGAAATATTCATCAGAGCCAATTTATTAATCCTTTTATCAACAAAGGAGTGGCTAGTATGGGCACATTGGAGCATGCATGCTGTAAAGCAGGGGTGCCCACATTTTTTCAGCATGCGAGCTACTTATAATAAATCTAAGACAGAAAGATCTACCTTGAGAGAAGCTTGGCTCCGCCCCCTCCACCCCCTGGCTGGAGCTGTACCACAGCTTCTCCAGGGCAGAGGGTATGCCAAGCCAGTGATGGTTAGCTATGCCACCACTGAAAGATCTGCCCTGAGAAGCTGTGGTACAGCTAAAGCTGGTGGGAGGGGGGGGCCTGCCTTTGGCTCCGCCCCTCTGCCCCCTGGCTGGAGCTCTACCACAAGCTTCTCCAGGGCAGAGGGGTGTGCCAAGTTAGTGATGGCATAGCTAGCCACCACTGGCTTGGTAATACCCTCCTCTACCCTTCTCAAGGTTGCAGAAGCTGTGGTAGAGCTAAAGCCGGTGAGGAGGGGGCGGGGCCTCTAGAAGTGCCGCATCAGCTGGGATCGACTCCGGATGGCCTCAGGATCGACCAGTCGATCGCGATCGATGTCCTGAGCACCCCTGCTGTAAAGCTTGAGTTTTAGAATAAAAATCTACTTCTCAAATTTGGGGAATAATTTTAGAAAAGTAATTTGAAGTGCTGTGGAACCCAAGTAAGAATTTAGGTTAGGCAGGACATGGCTTTTTGCAGTACTATTTATTTATTTATTTATATTCTGCTCTTCTCACCCCGAAGGGGACTCAGAGCGGATTACAGGTACACATACTAGCAGACAATTCACATACACAACACATAGATGAACAGAGGCAAACTCTGGCCACTAGGGGAAGCTGATGCACTCCTCATCTCTCAGCGTCCCTTGTTGTTCCTTCCGCATTCCTGGAGTTCTTTTAATGGCCTCATAATTCAGTCAAAATTTGCCTCCCCACTTAATGTGGTACCTTAATCTCCTACTTGACAGCTGCAACTGTCTTTCGGGCTGCAAAGGTCGACAGCAGGCTACACTTAAAGGTCGAGCACCCACCTCGACCAAAGGCAGGCCTCAAACTCATGACATACTGGTCAGAGAGATCTTATGCAGCTGAATTTAGCCAGCTGAGCCACATTCCCAGTGCTACCCATTATCCTCAGTTCACACAGCCTGTGGAAGCTGCCATGTTACATTTTGACTAGTTCTGTGTAGAGCACTGAGTTAGCTACTGTTTGTCTGCAGAACGTCAGATCTGTGTCTCAGCTTTGGTATCCTCACCTCCTGTTAACACTCCCCTATCCTTTTTTCCTCAGTAACCGTGTTTTCACGGAAGGGACGTGCAAACTGTTGAACTTGGTGGTCACCGACCTGGTAGATGAAGACTTGGTACTGAATCGCAGGCAGCAGGCTGCCTCAGCCCTTTTATTTGGCATGGTTGCCTTGGTAACAAAACCTGGCCAGACCTTTGCACCCTTGATTGGCACCTGGCTGCTGTGTTCTTATACTGGTAGGTGCTGGGCAGGCAGCAGATGGGACTGGGCTTGAGAATTACTGCTCATTTTTCTGGCCTGAGATAATTGGCAGGCAGTTGTTATTAATTTAGGTGATTTCTTTTTCATGTCAGGAGCGACTTGAGAAACTGCAAGTTGCTTCTAGCATGAGAACTGGTCATCTGCAAGGACATTGCCCAGGGAACACCTGGATGTGTTACCATCCTGTGGGAGGCTTCTCTCATGTCCCCGCATGAGAAGCTGGAGCTGACAGATGGGAGCTCACCCCACTCCCCAGATTTGAACCGTTAACCTTTCAGGCAGCAGTCCTGCCAACACAAGGGTTTAACCTATTGTGCCACTGGGGGCTCCAGTACATTGGTTCACACATGTCCCCACATGAGAAGCTGGAGCTGACAGACAGCAGGTCGCCCTGCTCCCCGGATTCGAACCTCCGACCTTTCTATCAGCAGTCCTGCCAGTACAAGGGTTTAGCCCATTGCGCCATGATAGATATTCATTTATTTTTAATTGTGAGTCCATTTGCACCTAGCCTTTCTGTTTCTATTGTCACCTGTAACCTGCAACAATGAATGAAGTGCTTAGGGCTTCTCCCTTTTGCTTTTGCTACTAGAGTGTTGACTAAGGCCCAATCCACACTGCCATATCATTCAGTTTCCAAATGCAGATTAACTGCATTGAACTGGATTATACTACATCGTAGACTCATATAATCCACATTCTAAAACTGGATTGTGGTATATGTAGATCAGGGGTGCTCGCACTTTTCCAGCATGCGAGCTACTCTTAAAGCAACCAAGTCCAAAAGATCTACCTGCCCCCCGCCGCCGCGCGCTCCCGCCACCACGTGTGCTCCTGCTGCTGTTTTCCACCCGCGCAGCGCTTCTTCCGCCTGCAGGGCATTGCAGGAATGAGAAAGCATGAGGCGGGGCATCCAGAGGGAGCGCTCCGCCCTGCCTGTCTCGCCGGCAATGGAGGCTGCACAGCTGCTTTTGGACGAGAGAGAGGCAGGGCGCTCTCTCCAGAGGCCCCGCCTCGAGCTTCTTTCTTCCTGCAATGCCCCGCAGGCGAAAGAAGCACCGTGAGAGTGGAAAGCCAGCGGGAGCAAGGGAGGAAAAGAGCCAGGGCGGGCAGGGTGTGCATACGTATGGCAGGAGCGCCCCATCCGGCTGGTGAGGCCCGAAGATCACCTGGAAGAGGGCCGAAGATCTACTAGTAGCTCGCGAGCTACCTAATGAGCACCCCTGATGTAGATCCTGCTGAAGAAAGCAAAAGTAAGCATTAAGGAAGACTGACTGTCCCACTTGTGGTCTCTGCTTTTAGATGAGATAATTTCAGGTGCTGTAAGTGTTTATTTATAATGATATGGAAGTAGCAGTAGGTGCCCTAGACAGAACTGTGGATATTCCTAATGGACAGAAGGAGTGACACTTTTTGAAATAGAGCCTATTGTGGCTGTTTCACTTTAATATAACAAAATTTGATAAGTGAGATATTTTCAAGGGTTTTTAAAAAGCTTAATCCAGCCCGTTTTCAGTATTCCTAACCACTTCCATTGTTGTCCTAGGTTATGACATCTTTCAACGGCATCCCTTGAGCAACACGGTGAGCGCTCAACCAAAGCTGGCTGCCAACGCTGTCTGGGAGCCAACGCTACGCCAGGGGTGCTTCTACCTCCTTGTTTTTGTCCCCATCACGTGTGCTTTACTCCAGCTTCTCAGCTGGTCACAGTTCACTTTGCATGGTAGGCGCCTCCAGACAGTCAAATCTCAGCGTCAAACCTTCACGGAAAGTCATTCCCAAGAGATTAAAACCATCTAGTTATGAATGAGCAGCGAGCAGCACGTTGATTCCAAAAAAGAATGATAACAACAAGAAGAAAAAAAGGATAATAGATGCCTTCTTAAAAGGTTGGTGCTGATTTGAGAAAAATAAAAATTCAAGCTATCTCAAACTCCCTGAAATGCAGATATGTCTGGGGTCAGCCTTGAAGAGTTCCTGGTGAATTGAAAGCTTGCATCTTTTGACACCACCCAAAGGTGGTTCAGACAGTTATATCTCCTTGCCTTAAAAACCCATGTCAGCAGGTACTTGCTAATCATGCCAATTTTATTCATTTCCAGAGACAGCTGGCCTGCAAGAAAAGTGACCAGGTGGCAGAGTATGCATACAGCGTGGGTGGGGATAAGTCAGTAATGGTTTAACCCTTTGACCATATTATTTCTGGAACTGTTTGCAGATAGGAATAGCTTGAGATGGGGAGAGTACTCATGTGCCCTCCCCTTACCACACTTACTTAGTGTGTTGTACTCACTTTCCCTCAACTTCTTTTGTATTTACTGTGAATACAACTAGATTACCTTCAGTGTGCTAGACAACAAGAGTATTCTGTACTTGCCAAACAGGGTCACTGTGTGAGGAAAAGAGACTTGTTGTACTGTAATTTATCCCTTTTCACGAGAGTATCAACACCATCAAAGTCTCCCAGCACAAATACAATAATGGGATTTGTTTTGGAAGGGAAGACTTTGGAGCATGTTTAGTATTACAGGACTGGGAGGAATCCTTCACATCTGAAATCTGAGGCCAAGAACTGTAAATTACTGTTTTCAATAACTGTTGGATTGATTGACTTTCTAAAACAAAAGTCTGGACTTCTTTCGTTGGGACTGTCACCTTGGGATTCCTGCTGCATCAGTTTTTGAAATAGCACAAGAAGACCTAACTGTACATGCAAGGTATCAGTTGTATTTATACAGGTGGTCTAGTTTCGTTATTTTTCCATGGGAGCACAGTAAGGGGTATTAAGAGAAACCTCTGGGCCTGGAAGAAGGACTCATTGCCTGCAAGCTCAGACTCAAGTTGAGTATCAGGCACAAATAGTTTATCATTTCCTCTCTCACAATTATGACCGATTGAGGTGTTAGATGCCGGCTGTGTTAATTCTTGCAGCCTGCTCAGAGGCCAGTTTACTTGTATTGGTCTACTTCTGCAACTACTGAAAGGTAAGCCAAAAATCCTCTCATTCTTCTCTTGCCTTCTCATTTGATGAGAGGATTTATAGAAT
This sequence comes from Anolis apletophallus, assembly GCA_030556195.1. Taxonomy (NCBI): domain Eukaryota; kingdom Metazoa; phylum Chordata; class Lepidosauria; order Squamata; family Anolidae; genus Anolis; species Anolis apletophallus. The sequence goes on from JARBWK010000010.1 coordinate 71,916,315, forward strand.
CCCAGGTTTCCTAGATGTGATTTTGGCATGTCTCTAGGGAACGGAAAATCATATACTACCATCAGCAATCTGAGAACCAGGAAGACATTAGTCTAAATCAGGCCTGGGCAAACTTCGTCCCTCCAGGTGTTTTGGACTTCAACTCGGCTGTTAGGAATTGTGGGAGTTGAAGTCCAAAACACCTGGAGGGACAAAGTTTGCCCAGGCCTGGTCTAAATCCTTTACTGAAATAAAAGGGGGAAAGATATGTGACAACTCAGTCTGTTCCTAGTCTAATATCCTCTTTAATGTTATTATAGAAAAACAAAGAAATAAACCAGGGCACCTTGGGACCAAATTACCACCACCTTTTTGTATGTTGAAGCACATGTCACTTACGGAGTTTTCCATTTTGGGCAACAGCTAAGAAATGGTTGAGGTAATGATGGTAAATTGTTTACAATCCAAACTTTTGTGTCTGTTGAAGACTAAACTGTAATTTATTCATATCATTTCATTAAAATGTAATTCTTTTAAAAAACTATTTGTGGTACTAAATTATGAAGACTTTTCTAAGAGTATCCTAAATACACAAATTACTACATCCCAAAGTTTACCTATGCCAAACAATGTTGGCTGGGAGATTTTGGGAACTGTGGTCCAGAAGACTATTATTTCAAAGGTCTTGTTTTGCTTACCCTCCAAGCCAGTTACACATAGAGGTCTCCTTTCTTAAACCACATCAGTGAGCTCTGCTGGAATCTGCCCATTGTTACGAAGAGTTCATCCAGCCAACATTCAAGTAGTCCTGGAATAATATAGCTGTAGGAATATTCCTGTTAGAAAAATCATCTATTAATTGCTGTTTTCACATATGTAGTCTGTGTATGTAGTTTCAGCCTTGTTGCCCACTGAGACACTCATGATGTTTTCTGCTTCCCCATCCTCATCTGTTCAATGACAACTTCCTCCCCCGAAAATCTAGGCATGGGAGATGAAAGCCCAAGTGAATCAACTAAGAGACGTCTTATAAGAAAGTGAAGATGAGCTGTAATTGTGTAGCACATTAGTGAAGCAGAAACTCTGGATTTTGATTTGGTTGGATGACTGGTGCTTAGTGCTTACCAGGTTGCATCCATTCTAAGTGCTCTAGTAAAGCTGCTAATCAGTCATTAATAGAGCCGACATGACTACAATCCAGGATTATGTTTGGCTATTGACAAATTAGTTTATGTTTCACCATTCTTGTTTTCTCACTGGGGGTCAAGCTAGCAGAATAATTCTGCTTTCCCCTTGGACATTGCCTGTAAATCCCCCCCACACTCTTCCTAAATTCTACCTTTTCTGTAAGTAAGGGTTCCATTTATACTCCCACCTCCAATTTGGGGTTGTTAAATACACCGACTATATCCCCCTCTCCTGCAAGTTTGAGCTACCCTATCTTCTTACCATGTTCTTGGACACTTGGCTGAAACTGGAGAGATTGTAGTCCAGAGTAACAGAAATGGTGTGCCCTGCAGGCAGTAGTTTCCTATTTCAGTTGAGGCAAGAAGGGTGACTCATGATGAAGTAATCATATTCGTGTTCCTGCTGTAACAAAGGTAGCTACACCCACAAGAACAAAGAACAGCATTTTTGTTCATTGATGCTTAACACCTGGCTGGTTTTGGAAACCCTTTTGGCTGGTTTGGGAAGGCTTTGTCTGTGTGTTTACTGTTCAAACTGGAACTTTCAAAGAAGCAGTTGCATTTATTCCTATATTCCTGCTACTATTTATCCTACATCAGAAGCTGCAATTTTAAATTTAATGTTTTAGCCTACCAGAGGCCTAATATGTAGGAGATACAACGGATTTAAATCGCACATGGTGTGCTAGATTCATTAAGGCTAATATCAGTACTTACTATAAAAAGCAACACATATTTGGACTGCACCCATTGTTATAACAATCAGTTTACTCAAAATCAAAGGCAAACATCTTGATTTCCCTCACAGGAAACTTACGATTTCATCAAAGAGACAGCACACTGTATATTAACAACTTTTATTTTAGTACATTGAGCAGCACCCAGCATTGCTGTGCACATATGTGCAAAGTATACCATCAGTCTTATAGAACCAACACTAGGTTACAGAAAGCACCTGTCAAGATTGTTTAAAACTGCTTTTGATAACTCATGTCAAACAAGGAAAAAATCAACACAGAATTTTAAAAGAAGCTCAGGAGCCAACCTGGAGATATTTATATATCCCATTTCTGCCCTCAAACATAATCACTGCCCTAAACACAGACTACGCACAGCTAGGAGTTACCTACTGTCCCCTCTATCAGTAGAAGCTGATAATACACTGGTCCCCTCATTGCAGAATTTGAAAGTATTTTTGGTTATCTCTCAGAGTCTTCCTGCGGCTGGGTTTTTCTGAGAGGTGGTAGTCCACAAATACATTTCCCAAACTCTGTTCTATTTCCCCATGATTGCAACTGCGAATTGCAGTAAAACTATGAGTTGTTCCACCCTCCTTGCAGCAATTATGAGGAAGTATATCAACATTACTTTAGGCGGAAATCGAGCAAGAATCAAGGCCTCTGCAGTAAGAGCCTGCCCTGGGCATGCATTTCAAACAGTAGACAGTTCAAAACAAAATACAACATTCCTGTAACATAAGGCAAGAAATATGGGTCAACATTCTCTGCAGTAACAGGTTAGTTGTGTGAGCCTCTCTAAACCAGTCCAGACTACCCTATACATATCCTTACCAGGGAAGAAGCTAGTAGTGAAAGCTACCCCACTGGTAACTGCTCAGTCTGTAAATATCTCTACAAGAGAACTCACTCACGTGGCTCATAATCATACTATGTAAAACACGTTTAGCCTCAGGCTGCTGCTAAATGACTAAGCAAAGAATCATCCTGCACACAAGTTCAGATCTATTGCTCAAGCCTTGATCTCCATGGTATCAAAAGCGGCTTGACCTTGGGCCAAAAATCCAAACAGTTAAGACCAATGGGAAGCAGACCATCTTACCAAGATTTCAACTCAGCATTGCAACAAACTTGTAAATCCAGCATCAGCAGAGTCTGGAGTCCACTCACTACAGAAAGCTGCTGGGTTCATTCAGTGGAAATATCATCTCACTTGGAAGTGAAAACCAAAATGATTTGATAGAACTTCTGGATTAGAAGACAAATATTTAAATTATCAATAGAAGATGTGCTTTCCTTGTAGTGCCAGCTGACATAGTTGCAGATCTAAGACAAGCAAACCCATGTCAGCTAATGAAAGCAAGTAATTACAGTAAGATTTTGGGAAAGAAATCCCAAGAAATCATTCCTACATGTTAGCAGTACCTTAAACTAATACAAAATGGTCTCCGATTCACTCTCAGTGCTTCCACAATTCATTTTCTGTGGCAAACGTGGGACACAGACATTGCTCTAAGCTATTTTTTAGTGGTCAAGTCTTAAGACAATAAGTATGAATAATGCCTTCGCATTTCCTGCCAGAATCTCCCAAACTTCTGTTTGGGAAAACTTTGCAAGGTTCTCATGAGCCATGTTCTTTAAATCAAAAAATAAGGCTATCTTACCTATGTTAGTCAACAGAACAGTATTACTCTGTCCGAAGACATCATCCTTATAGACAAAAAGCTGGAAATCCCCACTGAAGTAGCAATCATCTTTCTAAATTCCAAACAGAACTACCATATATAGCCAGTATTGAACCACTTTTGCCAAGCTATGTCAGTATTCTTCATCCTACATAAGTCACCAGAGGTGCATCTGTTTGTACACTTGGAAGAGACATGGGAAAGCTTACACAGACAAAGCTGCTATCTCATATGTTCATTGACATGAATCACACACTGATTGTTATCCTATTTAATACTATGGGGCTACTGCACAGTACACAAGACTGCATTGTATTTTAACAACCTATCAGTTGGGTTTCTGTGAGTTTCCCGGGATGTATGGCCATATTCCAGAAGCATTTTCTTTTGATGTTGTGAAGACTGTTGGAAACACGGCAAGTGGGGTTTATATATCTGTGGAATGTCCAGGGTGGGAGAAAGAACTCTTGTCTGCTGGAGGCAAGTGTGAATGTTGCAATCGGCCACCTTGATTAGCATTTTAATCCCACTCTAGACCTTCCACAGATATATAAACTTAGGTTGCTTAGTTTCCAATATAGCTCACAACCTCTGAGGATGGCTGCCATAGATGTGGGCAAAACGTCAGGAGAGAATGCTTCTGGAACATGGTCTTACAGCCTGGAAAACTCACCGCAACCCAGTGATTCCAGCCATGAAAGCCTTCGACAACCTTCTTTTAGGTGAGACACAAATCTTTTAAGCTCAAAACACTGAAACAGATGCAATATTCTACTACATATCCAACTTGCGTACTCTAGTCCCAAAAATGCTCTTCAAGAATACTGATCTTTGAGCCAAACAAAAGACTTGGATCGAAAGCACAACTGGCCCACGTTCAGAATACATCAGCAGCAGTGAACAGGACAAGACGTTGCTCCCACAATCAAACCCCTCAGCTCTCACTTCCTATTGCAGTTTCCTCTTTTGTTGTTTAGCTACTGGCAGAGGTAAGGCGCATTTCCTGTTGCCATGACTTCTAATACTCAAGCGGCCAAGGATGTGAAATATTTGGTCTTCAGCAGCAGCATTAACAAAATAAAAATATTTAACAAAAACCCTGAAAAATAAGCACCAAAATGCTTTTTAAAAGAAAAAGAAACACAATCTTATTTCAAAGTAAACTCTTTTTCCTTTCTGTAATAGTACAGAAGCAGTTGAAAAGGCATTAACACTATGTCAGAATTACAGCTTCTTCTTGGAGGTCACTCCTCAACTCTTGACACGCTCGAATGGAGTTTATTGTTTGTTTGCATGGTGCCTTCATGAAAACAACCACTTCAAGGAGTGGGGATGGTTTCAGGGCTGACCCAACTGTACAATGTTAAGTGCGCTGTTAAAACGTCAGTGCTAGTGATAAATATTGGAAAATGTAGTGAAGCAGGACAAAAAGACAGGGTAACAAACCCTGAGCCCCAGTTAGTAGTTCAGTTACCACCAAAACGTATCAATAAATAAAGTTAATACTAAAAACAATTAAGCAGCTTTCCAGCAAGCATAGCTGAGCAACCCCTACAGCAGTGCTTATGATGTGGACATAAAGCCTTCAGCTTTCAGAGAAAGTCCACATGTAAACCTTTAGACGATGGAGGGAGTGGGGAGACAGCAATAGGTAGATGGAGAATAGAATGGGCCTCAATACTCTTTAGAGTTGCCCGGGGCACTTGACTGTATGATAGCTGGCTGCCTTGCTATTACCAAGTGCCAAGGCGAAAACCGTCTAGAATAGAATAAAGGAAGTAGGTGTTACTGCTCTACACCATGCATTACGAACTAATTCCTAAAATTAACTGCTCTAACTCTCTTGCCATGGTCCAGATTCTCACACACCGGTCTAAGGATTTTTACACATACATTCACACATACATGCACACATACACACTGGGCTTATAACAGCTGAAAATGTGCATATTTTCTTTATATGTTGGGCTTAAAAAAAGTAGGGGAGAGAGACTATAAAGTGATCATCTTAAAAATAAAACATTTGCTAGGCAAATGACCAGAAATTAGGTAATAGCTGATTTCTGTGCCCTGAATTTTAATGGCAACCTTTACTCAGACCTTCTGTTTCAAGCCCAAACACGGGCTATTTTACCACATGCTTATTTCCACTCCACTAAGTGGCTTGGTTTCCGAGTCATACTATTTGCCCTCGACACAAAGGTAACGCCCAAAGTTCAGTGACCAACTAAAAAAAGGAACAGATCCCCCCAACTGGTTCATTACCATTTTTCACCTGCCTCTCACAAACCCAATCACCAATCAAGTCAAACTTCTAGCCTTCCCATTGGCTCTGGGAAAGTCTCGAACACGCTGCACCCACCTCCTACCCATACACAGACACACACAAGGGAGCTTCCCAGACACCCTGAAAAGTGAGCTGAGGAAAAGAAAGAATCCAAGGAGACACCAGGATGCTCCCGGACTAGAAGGTTTTTCGATGGATGGCCCGGGCGCTGTCTTCCTCATATTCTTTCTTGGAAACCCACATTTTCTTAAATGTGTCCAGTGAAGCCAAGATGGAGCCACTGCGGAGGAAGCATGCCAGAGTTAGATATGAACTTAGACGGCAACTCATTCCCTTTCCTATTAGGTAAAAAGGAAAGGTTTCCCCTTGACATTAAGTCTAGTCATGTACAACTCTGGGGGGTGGTGCTCATCTCCATTTCTAAGCCAAAGAGCCGGAGTTGTCCATAGATACCTTCAAGGTCATGTGGCTGGCATGATTGCATGGAGCACTGTTGCCTTTCTGCATAAGCTGTACCTATTGATCTACTCGCATTTGCATTTTTTTGACATGCTAGGTTGGCAGAAGCTGGGCAGAAGCTCACCCCGCTCTCTGGATTTGAATTGCTGACTTTTTGATCAGCAAGTTCAGCAGCTTAATATTTTAACCCGCTGCACTACTGGAGATTCCTCCCTATTAGGTACTGAAGTATAATTATTTTATCTGCACTGAAGGGCAGGGCTATTGCTAATATGTTCATTCAGATATCAGAGGTTCTGGATGAACTACTGAATGGATCCTAGTGATCCATATGTATGCACAGGACCCATGAAAATGAAAAATACAGTTCTTCCCAGGCTCCTAAGAGTAATGGTAAAGAAGAGGGCCACTGTAGTCTCTTCATGTAATGCCTGTGTGGCTAAATTTAGAGTCTGATTCCAAGTCCAAATATATATATGGAAAAATGATGTATAGGTGACAGCACATTCATTGTTAGCTAGGAGTAGAATATTATGCGCAGATCAAAACTACCAAAATGTATCAAATCACTTTGGTACATGGCTTGGAGGGCCCCCTGGTGGCTTGCAGATTAAACCGCTGAGCTGCTGAACTTGCTGACTGAAAGGTTGGCAGTTCAAATCCGGGGAGCGGGCTGAGCTCCCACTGTTAGCCTCACCTTCTGCCAACCTGGCAGTTTGAAAACATGTAAATGTGACTAGACCAATAGATGCCGCTTCTGTGGGAAGGTAACGGCATTTCATGCAGCCAAATAACCTTGGAGGTATCTACGGACAATGCTGGCTCTTCAGCTTAGAAATGGAGATGAGCACCACCCCCCAGAGTCATACTCAATTAGACTTAATGTCAGGGGAAACCTTTACCTTCACCCACAGGGCTTGGAAAATGGCATTGAATAGCAAAAGAATGAACATTTTTTTTCCGATTCCTGTATAATTTGTTCAGATGGGTTTGGTATCTTTTGGAAACAAACTCCACAAAATGTGGTCCGCATTAGCTGTGCAAAATCTCCCACAATTCTACATCATACAAACACTTTTCAAGAAACAAGGCAACAGGTATAGTATTCTCTCAAGGCTTATAGTGTGAAAAAGAGCCGGAGTTGCTTGCTCCTCCACCATCAAAACAAAAGGCATATACTTTGCTGGGCTTCCAATTTCTTCCCTCAGTATGGTACCAACAAGTACTCTCCAATGAACAACTACATATATTGTATTATGTGTCAGATACAGTGAGAATTACAATTCTCTTCCAGTACCATCTCTGAGCCTTTTCTTTTCTATGAACATGAAAAGGGCACCTAAGACTAAAAATTCTGGGATAAAAGGAATTATCTTGTACACACCCAATCCATGTTGAATACAATCTCTCTTGTGGAGCAGATATCTGGAGAAGAGAAAGAGAAAGGTGGATGCAGAGAGAAGCAATATTAATTCTTTATGCACTAAGCTCACAAAGTTTTTCCCTATTGTTGAAGGCTTTAATGGCCAGAATTACTGGATTGCTGTGAGTTTTCCAGGCTGTATGGCCAATGTTCCAGAAGCATCTTCTCCTGCCATTTCACCTACATCTGTGGCTGGCATCCTCAGAGGCTGAGGGGCCAACCTGAGGATGCCTCAACCCTCAACTTCTGAGGAGGCCTGCCATAGATGGGGGTGAAACATCAGGAGAGAATGCTTCTAGAACATGGCCATACAGCCCGAAAAGTCTACAACTAACAGGGATGTTCCTCAGAGATATCCTCAGAGAATGTCTGCCATAGATGCAGACGAAATGCAGGAGGAATTCAGAAGGAACAACAAGGGATGCTGGGAACGCTGAGAGATGAGGAGTGTGTCACCTCCCCCTGGTGGCTAGAGTTTGCCTCTGTTCGTCTATATGTGTGTATGTGGAAACGGTAGGGAATGTCTGCTAAGTATGTGTACCTGTAATCCGCTCTGAGTCCCCTTCGGGGTGAGAAGAGCGGAATATAAATAAAGTGTATTATTAGTGTATTATTCTAAAACATGGCCATATAGTCCGAACAACCTACAACAACCCAGTGATTCCGGCCATGAAAGCCTCTGACAATACAACAACCATATAGCCCAGAAATCACACAACACCCCAACTGTTTTTACCAGGTGTTAATTGATTATTTTTGAACTGCCTTGGTTCTATTCTGGGAGAAAGGCAGCATAAGAATGAGTAAAACAAAATACAATGAAACAAAAGTTTCTTTCAGAGAGTCAGAAGGCAAAGAAAATTCAACTTACTCTGATTTTGACATCTTTGGGGGCCAGTTTCTTCACTTCAGTGAGAAGCCTATCGCCAAAACCTAAATTGAAGACAAATACCAACATCATTTTAAAAAGATCACAGATAAAATTCAGGCTTATTTTTCAACTTGCAAAAGGCACTAGATTTCCAACCCCATGGTTTTCAAAGGTATAATGAATCCCTTCTTTTCCCACCCACCATAGTTTTTTTGGGGGGGGGGGCGTCAAAAAAGAAACATTAATATTTCAGTTAGTGCTATAATTCATTTGTTCAACACATGCATCTCAAATCTTACATATACATAATTTAACTGGAGATATTGCACTGTTTAGCTGGTATCGCACCACCTGACATCCACTGGGAAGTAGCAGCAAGTAATGAAAGGACCAAGGCATCTTTGGCCCATCCTCTGTTCGGGTATCAGCCAGCATGCCAACACCTTAAATCAAGAAACAGTTTCCTAAGATCTACAGAGGTACTATCAGGAACAACTCAGCAAGCGAGAATCCAAAAGTGGCAGACTAAAACCCAGCACCCCAATCAGTGGCTGAGACCAGATGGGCACACAGAAGGCTGGGGGACTTGGAAGGCACTGAACAAACTGGCACCACGAGATACAAAACGAACCTTAAGAAATGGGGCTACAAAGTGAAGTCCACGACATGCGAGTGTGGAGAAGAGACCACTTACTACAATGCAACCTGACCACTACTACAATGCAACCTGACCCCTGCCACATGCACAATGGAGGACCTTCTCACAGCGACACCAGAGGTACTCCAAGTGGCCAGCTTCTCGTCAAAGGACATTTATCATAATGCCAAGTTCTTATTTAAAACTTTGTGTTTTTAAATGCATTTCCCTGTATCCTCAACTTGCTTCTGACACGATAAATAAATAAATTAAAGTCTCAAATCTAAACATATTACAGCAAACTCCCCTAGCCTATGGTCCTCCAGATGTCACCCTCACCAGCCGGAATAGCCATTGTACTCCAACAATTCTGGAGAACCTTTGTTAAGAAAGATTAGGGTAAAATAAGTGCCACCTTGTCTACAAATTTCAGTGGGAAAAAAACTGAAGTAGGGCACACTTGAATGGCGTCTTTTTATCTTTTAAGAAAGAAAGCAGTATCTCTGGAAGCCATCACATTATATTACAAAATATCGAGTTTCTATATATGTTTCTCTCTCTACTGGAGATTTCCACCCATCCATCACCCATCCATCTCCAACTGTGGGGGACAAGGTCTCCGGAAACTCAAATTCTCCTGCTCTGCCCAGAAGGCACTTGAATCAATTGTCCCTTACCCCAACCCCCCAAACATTTTCCAATGTTTTTAAAAAGAAGCTACAGAAAAGAGCTTGAAATTATTTCAGATAACAAAGCGTCTCCCAAAAAGCAAAGAAGCAAGCAAATGGATGGTACCTTTGAAGAGTGTTGAGCCTCCAGAGAGGACAATGTTAGAGAAGAGCGTTCGCCTCAAGTCCATATCAGACTTCTGAATTGCAAAAACCAATACTTCATGCAGCCCCTCACACTCTTCCCCAATCAGATCTGGACGGAACAGCAACTCTGGGGCCCGGAACCGAGCTGGGCCAACCTGCAAAAATGACAAAAGAGTCCATCTTTTTATTTCTGCAGAAGCAAACTTTATATGCGACACAAGAAAACTGTATTCTATAATATTCATGTGTAAGTTAATGTATAATCAAAGGCAGGTTTCGGGAACCAAAATTATGGATCTTCGTATGGCCCAAGGTGAGGAAAAGCACTAATGACACCTCACTGCCCTTTCTCTGCCCAGTCATTCAAAAAGGCCATGGCAGAGAGGAATGGTGATTATTTTAAGTGCTACTAGGTTAGACTAATCGCTTTCCTTTTGCCATTCAACTCAGAGAAGGGGTGTGGTGACTTCGGCTATGCTTTCAATCCCACCACTCTTTCACCAATTTGTGGAGAAGCCAAGTTTACTGTTCACTCTTTTAAAACTATGGAGACTTGTGAAGATTTGTGGAGAGGCTATCAACTGGACAGGGTGGACCCTCTTTTAGAATCCCACCACTCTGTCCCTAATTCACTACATAAATCCTTGTCTTTAAACTGCTGCCACCATTTTGTGAGAGAGAAGTAATCTGAAACACTTTTGTGAGGGAAGCTCTTTGTGAGGTAATGAACGCTTTCATGCGACAGGAATAAACTTTTGAAACGAGGCTTGACTTCGAAATCAATGGTACAGAGAGGTTTTTAGATGAAATAACAACGAATAGTTTATTCTGGTACAAAGCTTGGTTTGGTATAACTCTTCCGAGGAGGCACAACTTAAAAAGGTTACTAATTCTAGTTATGGCAAAACCAAAGTTACAATAGCCTAACTATTGTCTTCAACCAGCTAGATTAGCTTTTCACTCTTTCAATATATAGGCACACTGGCCTTCTGCAGACCCTTTGTCTTCCTTTAGCCTTCAGGCTTTCTCTAAACTAACTGACTCACAGGTTCAGTTAACCAAGACTGTATTCTTTCAGCCTTAAACTAATCCTAACCCTGCTCACTCTCTCTAGAGCTGGTCAGACTTAACCACTCACTTTGAGCTCTTCCCTCTCTAAACTCTTAACTCTCTCTCTCTCTGAGCTCCTCACACACTGAGTTCCTAACCCTAACTCTCTCTGAGCTCCTCACACACTGAGCTCCTAACCTTAACTCTCTCTGAGCTCCTCATACACTGAGCTCCTAACCCTATCTGTCTCTGAGCTCCTCACACACTGAGCTCCTAACCCTAACTCTCTCTGAGCTCCTCACACACTGAGCTCCTAACCCTAACTCTCTCTGAGCTCCTCACACACTGAGCTCCTAACCTTAACTCTCTCTGAGCTCCTCACACACTGAGCTCCTAACCCCTCTCTCTCTCTCTCTGAGCTCCTCACACACTGAGCTCCTAACCCTAACTCTCTCTCTCTCTGAGCTCCTCACACACTGAGCTCCTAACCTTAACTCTCTCTCTCTCTGAGCTCCTCACACACTGAGCTCCTAACCCTAACTGACTAGAATTCCCTCCTTGGTCTTGTCAGAAGCGTTTTGGCTCCACCCACAGCTTCAGAGCCACATTGCTATGGCAACTTTGCTCTCCCTGCAGAAATGTGCTCTTAATATCAGCTCTCTCTCTCTCCTGTTCACTCTCTCCCAACATTACAATACATATACATTTATATAATACAATTAATCACCTCAACACAAGGGGATTGTCCCTTTTTTGTTAAGGCACATACTAGGCCCCCTCCTGACATAATGGGTTAAACCACTGAGTTGCTGAACTTGCTGACCAAAAGGTCAGCAGTTCAAATCCGGGGAGCGGGGTGAGCTCCCACTGTTAGACCCGGCTTCTGCCAACCTAGCAGTTTGAAAACATGCAAGTGTGAGTAGATTAACAGGTACTGCTCCTTCAGGAAGGTAACTACACTCCATGCAGTTATGCTGGTCACATGACCTTGGAGGTGTCTATGAACAACGCCAGCTCTTCAGCTTAGAAATGGAGATGAGGACCATTGGTGCTCCAAAGACCACAGGTTGGGAACCACTGGATTGGAGGGAGACCTAATTCCATGCTTCACAGATGTGAAATTGTGCACCCCTCATCTAAAGCCTTTGGACAGTACCAACAGTCCACCAATTTCTCAATCTGCAGGATAACAATTAAGGACTTTTTTAAATAATAGTTTGCTTCCAAGCAGGTCATGCCTTCACACACCTCAATGGTGCTTCCATCTGGAAGGTAGTACTGAGCCTTTTCCGTTTCTAATGTCTCATCCTTCTGAGGGTTTATTGACAGGTAACAAGCCCGCTGTGAAGGGAAGACAAGCAGAGATAATACAATCTTGACATCTCAGGAAATACTGCTGTAAGACACAAAATGTATTACTTTGGTGCATTAGGCGCACCACCATCTCCATGCTAAAGCCTCGTAATCCTCAACCAGACATGAGAATGAAAAACAAGGGAGGACATTTATAAAAAGAAATTAATGACCCCTGGCAGAGAGTACTGATCTAGTACAAGTATTAGTTTGAAGGGCAGTTAAGTTGTTATCTGATTTATTTTGAAATATATGAAGTCTTTTATTCTGCGGAATAACTGAGCTACAACTAAGATGCAATTTTCAATCCAGCCAAATGAAAATTTGGGAGTCATAAAGGTTGAAGAGACTCCAGTCTATCAAAACAAGCATCAACAGTACTATAATAAAATACCCTATTTGACCTTTACAGGTGACGTTGTGCTATGTGACAGCTTGGTGTTACGGGCTATTAGGTGAACTCAATGAGTTAATGGTGATAGGATGGGAATATGCAGTTCATTAGCTAGGCCAGTGCTGTCCAACATCTAACCGGCCAAGGGCCGGATTCCAGGTCACTGATGACCTGGGGGGCCGCCCGGCCCCGGCCCCGGCTGCCGGGAAGCTTTGGGAGAGAGGGAGGAGCCACGCGGCACCCCCTCCCTTCCAAGGCATCCTAGCCGCAGATGAAGCTGGCGGTTTCGCGGCTTCAGCTGCTCCCCTTGCAAGGGACGGAGGCCCCGCTGGGGACCCCCTCCCTTGCAGGGATCGCAGCAGCGGCTGAAGCCGGCGCTGGCTTCAGCCGCTGCTGCGATCCCTTGCAAGGCCCGCAGCGGCTGCAGCCGGCGCGGGCGTCACCCGCGGCCGGGATGCCTTGCAAGGGACGGAGGCCCCGCCGGGGGACCCCCCTCCCTTGCAAGGGATCGCAGCAGCGGCTGAAGCTGGCGCTGGCTTCAGCTGCTGCCGGGATGCCTTGCAAGGGTCGGAGGCCCCGCCGGGGGACCCCCCTCCCTTGCAAGGGATCACAGCAGTGGCTTCAGCAGGCGCTGGCTTCAGCCGCTGCTGCCGGGATGCCTTGCAAGGCACGGAGGCCCCGCCGGGGGACCCCCCTCCCTTGCAAGGGATCGCAGCAGCAGCTGAAGCCGGCGCTGGCTTCAGCGGCTGCCGGGATGCCTTGCAAGGACGGAGGCCGCCGGGACCCCCTCTCTTGCAAGTGATCGCAGCAGCGGCTGAAGCCCGCTGGCTTCAACCGCTGCCGGGATGCCTTGCAGGGACGGAGGCCCCGCTGGGACCCCCTCCCTTGCAAGGCATCGGCGCGCGAGAGAGGGAAGAAGAGGGCGGTGCAGGGAGGAGGAGCTAGCCCTCTTCCTCCTCCTTGTACCACCCTTGTCCTCTCTCACCGGCGCCGATGCAATCTGCGCGGAGAGGGACGGAGGGGGCGGTGCAGGGAGGAGCTGGCTCACTTCTCCTCCCTGCCCGCCTCCCTCCCCTCAGCCGCCTTTTTAAAAAAATTAGAATTTTTTTTTTAAAAAAAATTAAAAATGGCGGCCGGGGGAATAGCGGGGGCCGTGCCCAACAGGCTGGGGGGCCGTGTACGGCCCCCGGGCCGCCAGTTGGGCAGCCCTGAGCTAGGCCAAGCTTTGTCAAACTGGCACCTCCAGAACTGAGCATCCCAAGCTAACACAATCTTTGGCTATCAAAAACAAGATACTCTTTGATGTTTGGTAGAACACCCCTGGAGCCACAATAGGATGCATGGGGCTGGTGTTGGAGGCATTCTTTATGTGGAAAAAAAACCACCATAAGAAACAGTCTTCTCAACAAGCTCTGTTCTGAGAGTATGCAGACTGTGGATTTGAGATTCATGTGGTGAAATTTTCCTGGAACTCTATCAGCTCAGAAGGTGGCATTTATGGAGAAATATGTCTGAGCATGTCCCATTTCATTATTTTTTTAAAAAAGCTCTCCTTGTCTATGGAAGGCTAGTGGTTCCATTTGTTTTGTACAGAAGGCTAATTTTCTGGTGGTGCAGCCCAGCTTCTGCCAACCTAGCAGTTCGAAAACATGCAAATTTGAGTAGATCAATAGATGATAAGGTAACGGTACTCCATGCAGTCATGCTGGCCACATAGCCTTGGAGTGTCTACAGACAACGCCAGCTCTTTAGCTTAGAAATGGAGATGAGCACCACCCCTCAGAGTCGGACACGACTAGACTTAACGTCAGGGGAAACCTTTACCTTTACTTTATACTAATTTTCTTAATGCCAATTAAGGCACAGTGGTTCTCCCAGCCAGCTTACCAGCTTTTAGAAATAGTGGGAATAGATGCCCAAAACACCTGGAGGACCAAAGATTGAGAACCACTGAGTCAGTTTTTCTAATTTGAAATCTTGCATTTACTTTCTGAAGGAATAGCACAGTTCAAGAAGAATCTGAGCTAGGATGAATTGTGCAATTTTCCTGAATGCAATTTTCCTGAATAATCTTCCCTTTCATTCTGAAAAGTGATTCCAGTGCGATGGGACAGAGTCATCTGAGAGATGAAAAAATATGGTTTTACATTAGAGATTAAAGTACATCTTGAGCAGGTATCTGCAATATAAACTACCCTCCTCCCTCCCTTCTCAGTCTGTCCTGTACTCTGGACTGTATATATATCACTGATAATGCCCATATCGGATGTATAATTCACAAAAGGCACCTTCCCATGCTCTACAGATACCTCGAGTGTAGCAGCCCAGGCTACACTCAATTCCCTCACAACTGAAGACACCCTGAATCAAAGACAAAGATACATCCAGACACCTCTTTGATAGTTTTGACGATCTCAAACTCAGAAGATGTATGGAAGTCATAGCCTTCCTTCCGGAGATAGAGTCGAAGGAAACGGGAGACATCGCGGCCAGCTATGTCAATCCGCATAATGGAGTGGGGCATGGCAAACCCTTCATAAATAGGAACTGCGTGTGTGACCCCATCTCCAGAGTCCAACACCACTCCTGTTGTTCGCCCGGTCGCATACCTACAGAAAGGGTGATATCGTTCAGAACAACTCACACAAAATCAAACTTGGAGAAAATCAGAATTACTTGATGGACAAATTAGACCTCCCAAGGGAAATCTAATTTGAGGACAAGAAACTGTGCCCTGAGTTATCCAGATACAATTAAATAATAATAATAATTTATTTGAACCCCGCCTCCATCTCCCCGAAGGGACTCGGGGCAGCTACAAAGCCCTCAAGGTGCTACACATAAAATAGAATTACATATCATCAAAACAATATATATATTGACTGAATACAAACAATAGCCAATGTCAATCGATAATTTTGGGGCTAATCTAATCTCTCTAGGGAGGGCATTTCAGAGCCGGGGAGCCACCATCAAGAAGGATCTCTCTCTCATACCCACCAATCGTGCTTGAGATGGTGGTGGGACCGAGAGAAAGGCCACCTCAGCAGATCTCAAGGCCCACACCGGTTCATAGAAGCAGATGGACCCAAAGCATACAGGGCTTTATAGGTAATTAACCTGCACTTTGAATTTGGCCTGGAAACTTGTCAGGAGCCAGTGGAGCTGTTTCAATAGGGGCATGGTATGCTTCCTATAGTTAGCTCCAGTTAGTAATCTGGCAGCCGGCCTTTGTACTAATCGCAGTTTCTGAGTCATCTTCAAAAACAGCCCCATGTAGAGTGCATTACAATAGTCCATTCTAAGGCATGGACCACCGTGGCCAAATCAAGGTACGGTTGCAGCTGGTGGACAAGTTTTAACTGTGCAATTGCCCTCCTTGGCCACTGCCAACACCTGACTTTTAAGTGTCAGCGATGAATCCAGGAAAACCCCCAGACTGTGTCCTCAGGGGGAGTGTAACCCAGTCGAGCACAGGTTGGCACGCTATACTCCCATCGGCCTCACGACTGACCAGGAGGACCTCTGTCTTGTCTGGATTAAGCCTCAGCTTGTTGGCCCTCATCCAGTCCATCACAGTTGCCAGGATCTGATTCAGAATCTGAGGGGCTTCCTTGGAGTGAAGTGGAAAAGAGTAGTAGAGTTGTGTGTCATCCAACTCCAAAACTCTGGATGACCTCTCCCAGGGGTTTCATGTAAAGGTTGAAAAGCATGGGTGAAATAGTGGAACCTTGTGGAATCCCACAGGACAACAGCCAGGAATCTGAGCAGGTGTCCCCCAGCATCACCACCTGGATCCGATCCTCCAGGAAGGAGTGGAGCTACTGCAATGCAGTGGCCCAAGACCCATTCTGGAGAGCCGACCCAGAAGGATACCATGGTTGATGGTATCGAAAGCCACTGAGATGTCCAAAAGAACCAGCAGGGATACTCTCCCCTTATATAGTTCTCTGCAGAGGTCATCCACCAAGGCGACCAAAGCTATCTCCGTTCTGTGACCAGGCCTAAAACCAGACTGCGAGAGATCATGATAATCGGTGTCATCCAAGAATCCCTAGAGCTGAGAAGCTACCACCCGCTCCAGAACCAGGTTCCAAATACCCCTGACTCCCTAGGGGATGGTAACTGTTCCTTCACTTAGACAGGAAAGGGAAACATTTACTATTATAGATCCAACTCTGAATAGGAGAAACCAAGAAAGATAATTGATTTAACAATTACAGGTACTCTGCTAATGCACATTCAACAATGATCATTTATACCATTAATATGAACCTAGGCATTTAGTTAACATGCAATACATTCTTGGAGAAGACAGTTTACATGACTAATATTGCCATGGCCTATCAGGCACTGGTAAAGGGGACAATAAGCCCCTTGGTTTGCTCACTGGATGCTTGCACTGTTGACAAATATTCTAATCCTCAATATGCTTCCTTGGGAGTAAAACTACATGCTATTAAAGAAGCATGCAGGTTTGTTTTCTTTAAATTACATATCTATTTGTTAAGTATAACAAAATGATGTTTTACATCAAAGGCACTGGATGCTCCTCCAAGGTGAGTTCCTAAAACACTGGGAGTCATGTCTGTCTGTAGAAATTACTCACAGGCTAAGCACAGCTTGCATGGAGATGAACAAGGCAGGGACATTGAAGGTCTCAAAGAACACTTCAGCGGCTCGCTCACGGTTCTTACGTGGATTCAGTGGTGCTTCTGTCAGGAGAACAGGATGCTGGTGGGCAAGAAGGCAAAAAATTCAACTATCTAGAACAAGGGTAGACAAAGTTCAGTTTGTAGTTCACATGTGGCTGTTTTCATGGACCTTAACCTCTAACCAATTTGTTTGGGTCAATTCAGCTTTGGACAATTCACCCCACTTACCCTTTAGCATTTTTACAATGCACATTCTTCCAACTGTTTCTGATCAATTTCTTTTTTTGTCTTTTTAACAGCCCATGTGGCCCACAGATTTTTCCAGCACAGGAAAGTGGACCCAAAATGGTTGCCCACCCCATGTGTAGAACTGCACCAGGGTCAGCCCATAGGGACTTGGCCAGTGAAGAAGTGACTAATTCCTGTGTGGTCACAATATATTTGTAGGACTCTGTACAGGTAGGAAAAGAATTAGCCACCTCAGACAACAGGTCCTCCTTCTTAATCACTTTTCAAATTGATAAGTAAGGGAAGTGAAGGAAAGCAAACTCATTGTACTAAATAGCTGCACAGGAAACATCTGGACAAAATTATTTGGCCAGGAAACTGCCTTGAAAGGATTTGATAAACTCAGTCCTTGGGAGAAACACCACATGAGAATCATGCAAACCACTCAGAAGAAGAAACAACACAGACATCCTGCCCGAGCATCCCTTAGCTGAGTTTTTCTGCGCTGTGATACATAGAAATGAAGATTTAAGACAAATGAAATTAAAAACAATCTCTTCTGAGTTGCAATGACTTCACCAAACTGCCATTTATGGAAGAGGTGGGTTTTCACAGCAGCACCGAATGGCAAAAATAGGTACAGAGAAAAATACCTTCGATTAAAGTACATTTTCAAATTTCAAAGGTGCAACTCTTTGATTTAGTTAGTAGAAGCAGCTGTAGGCAGTAAAAATGGCAATGAAAAGGCAATCCAGATGTTTATAATGGAGCATAACAGGGCTGAAAAGCAGCTGTCTCAAACACCAATGCAAAAGCCTGCTTGGCATTTGAAGAAGCCATCTCACCTCTTCCGAGAAAGTCTGGAGTTGGTCTTTGGAGTACACATACTGCCAAATGCGTTCCATGTCATTCCAGTCCTTCACGATGCCATGTTCCATAGGATAGCGTATGGAAAGAAGACCTCTGTGCTCCTAGCCAAAGTAAGGAAACAAGGCAGCAAAACAGTCAGAAGAAGGGCCAGATAAATCACTCATTATTATAATCTGGATCTAGGGAGGGTTTTTGAGAAACTGTTGCAAAATTGCAGTTGCCAGCTCCACACAAGTAGAGAATAGTAATCACCCTATGGATCCACCCATACAACTACACACAATAAACCTGAACAAATAAAGAATGACAACATCAAGAGATGTGTTTGGTTGCATTGCTGAAAGTATCTTCTCTACATCTGCATGCTACATCAACCGATCCCAAAAAATCTGATAAGATGGTCGCATCTGAACTCAATTCAAATTTGGTGTCAGAACTGGAGTGGAGACAAATGCCTCTATTCTCAACATGCCTTGCGAATTAAGTACGGCAAGCTATGTACATATTAAGTAAATAAATACTGTCTAAGTTGATCATTTGACTGACATCCAGTTGCCAAACCTAAGGTGGTAACTAAGTGGTTTTCCCAATATTCATGGACTGCAGCTCTCATCATCCCTAAACTAACAAACGGATGATTGATTAGGCCCCTGCCCATGTCTGTTCAGCCCAAATTAACCATTAGAGTGAACTCAGCACTTAACTGCATCCCTGGCCCTTGCACAAGCCCTCCCTAATTTTTGATCTTGCCCATCTTATTCCTGGTTCTGAGGTTCGTTTTGATTCATTTTAATATTGGTTTTTATACTTTGCTGTTTTAAATTGTTTAATTAGATTGTTATATGCTTGTTTTATTTTTAAATTTGATTTTTAATGATAAACTCTGTTGTGTTGGGACTTAGTCCCATTTGTAAACCACCCAAGGCCCTTTGGGGAGATGGTGACAGGATATAAAAAATAAAGTTATTAAAGATTAATAGGAACTACAGTCCAACTACATTGGGAAGGCTGTATGGTTCCCATCATTGCCCTCTGACATCCGTGCCCTTCAGAGCCTTCTATCATTTCGAAAAGCCTGCAAGACCTTATTGTTTCGGCAGGCTTTTGGGGCCTGAATAGCTGTGGTCTCTTCTCTTGCTGTAATACGCCATCTTGTATTATTCTTTTTTACCGAGGTGATTTTAATACGATGTTTTAATGTGATGTTTTACTGTGATGTTTTGACTGTGATTTTTAGCTGTATTTTTTCAATTGTATGTAAGCCGCCCCGAGCCACTGGGAGCGGCGGAGAATAAATTCAAATGAATAAATAAATAAATAATACACATCAGGCATAGGATGCGTATTAGGCAGTGCCACACAAATTGCAACACAAATTATACAAAATATGACCACAAGGATGATCTACCATTTAGCACACAGAGACACACACTGTTCACTTTTTTTTATGTATGAGGGTGAGTCAAAAGTTACCTGTGCTCTAGTGTGGAATTTATTTTAATCAACTATCAGAAAAAACATCATTTTGACATAATCTCCCTGCTTTTCAATATACTTTATAATCTATCAGCAAGCTTTCATATTCCCTTATTTAAAATGTATTAGGGGACTGGACCGCGAGTCACAAATGCACTGCCATCTTCAGCTCTTCATCAGACATACATCTTGTTCCTCATAGGGCTTATTTCAGATGACCAGAGGGGTGATAGTCCAATGGGGCAAAATCAGGACAATAGGGAGGAGCTTTAATATTTCAAAATGAAGTTTTTGGAGAGTGTAGACAGTATGGACAGCAGCATGCGGGCATACATTGTCATACAATAACACAATGCCCTTGGATAGCAGTTGTCATGACAAAACACTTTCTCTGTATTGTGCACAATGTCATTAATAAATATTGGCACCAGATACACCCTCAGATAAAAAAAATCCTGAATCACTACTCTTCTTTCTTGCACATAGAAAGAAGGGCAGTCACTTTTTCTTTCATTGCAGTTGCAGATAAACCGATGTAACACTTTCAAAACTGCACAGCACTAACTGGAGAGGCAGCTACCTCTTACAGAATGTGGTGATAAGACAGTGCAGCCAACATAAGTTTTAATATAACCAGAAGATATTTTTTGACTCAACCTTATATATATCAAACAATCAGATATGGATCCCAGGAATCAAAATACATCTCGCATAATACTTTGTTTGGATGAAGATGTCCAGTCTTGTTAACAGAAGGACCATATAAATGCCACGTGAAGATACAATCAAAGGCAAGAACAAGATTGATAATGTAGATAGATGGGGTTTATGCAATAATGTTGACATACCTCTGCTTTTGGTCCTATAAAAATGTCACCTTCCAAAGCTCCAGCCATAACACGAACATGCTTTGGTCTGCCCACACTGAAAGAGATTGTGCACAAAATGAATGCTGGCTCTGGGAAGACGAGGCATAGAGCAAACAATCAAAAGCTTCAATGGAAAGACATCACTCATGAAACAAAGAAGGGAACCGTAAGGAAGGTGCGGAATTAAAAGGTAAAGGATTCCCCTTGACATTAAGTCTAGTTGTGTCCGACTCTGTGGGGTGGTGCTCATCTCCATTTCTAAGCCGAAGACCTGGTGTTGTCCTAGGGGTCATGTGGCCGGCATGACTGCATGGAGTGTCGTTACCTTCCCACCAAAGCGGTACCTACTGATCTCACATTTTGCATGTTTTCAAACTGCTAGGTTGGTAAAAGCTGGGGCTAACAATGGGAGCTCACCCCACTCTCTGGATTTGAACCGCTGACCTTTCGGTCAGCAGGTTCAGCAGCCCAGTGGTTTAACCCAGTGATATTCCCTTTGTTGCTTTGTGAGTTTAACCCACTGCACCACCAGGGGGCAGCTGGCAGCTGTCTGATATCATACTGTAACCCGCCGGGCTTTCTCTGTTGCAGTAAATAAACAAGCAGGACATTGCTGCCTTCGGAGTTAGCTAAACTTTGCTGTTGCATTTCTTGTTTTTGGGAATTCCACTTAATGGTATTACTGTGGTTTTGAGTTATCTGACAAAGAACTGTTGTCGCCCGAGCCGTTGGGGGGGGGCACAGACAAAGCTCAGGGTTTTAGGGAACAAAATATCAGGGTCCAAAATATCTCAGCATTGAGGGAATGTATTTTATAATATAGAAAAATTATTAGATAATCAGAATTATTATGAAAAGCTTGTGTCCTTAAACCAAGCACAGATTCAGGGACCCATAATTACATAACGTAATACACACTTCATGGAATGCATGTCACTCCCGTGAAATACCCAAGTACCACCAGAATACTTACTAGTTTGGAAAACAGTACTTGGGTATTTGATCACCTGCAAAGCCAGCTTTAATCATGCCAGACCCCTGCAGAGAGAGAGAGAGAGAGAATAAAAAAAACATCATGTTAAAACCGCTCTTTCCCTGACAATGGGTTGCTTCCATCTCTGTACGAATTAAGTTGGTGTAATATAAAACTTCACAGAAGGGACATTAAACCCTCAAACATTGTACAACTACTCAATCCCACAAATTTCAGGCTCAAAAATGTTTGGTTGGAATATCAGTGTCTTTCCAAGGCCACTAGAGGGAAGAAATTTGGCTTTTCACTTTCCCCAAGTGTTAGACCACAGAAGCAGAAGAGTTCCTTTGAACATTGTGTTAATTCTTTTTCATATCAAATAATCGAGAAACGTCTGCTGGCAACCTGACAAGGCGCAAAAGAGATTCATAAAGAAGTTCCAGAGGAGATGCAAAGAACAAGGACAATCTACGACTAGGCCATATTTCTCAGAAAAAGGGCTTACTACTCCCCACTCTGTGTAGCACCCATGGGTCCGCCCGTGCCACGGGGGAGGGGTGACGCACCGGGGGTCCCGTTGGCATTGGGACCCGCACAGGCTGAAAGGGACTCGGAGGATGAGTTGGAAGGCCCAGAGCAAGATTGGTCAGCCGTGCCTTTGCCCAGTTCACCGGTAGAGAGTTTAGCCTGGGATCTTGAATGGGAGCATTCTCCCGGGAAGGAGCGGACCAGGTGGAGATGGGAGGCAGCGAAGCAGATAGCGGAGATAGTTATGAATTCCCAAATGGCCGAGGTTCCCAGGAGCTGGCCGAGCAGCAGATGGAGGCTAGCGGCTGGGAAACTTCGGGGGGAGGCTGCTTCTCAGGAAGATAGCGATACTATGCTGGAAGAGCGGGGCCGTTTCTCATAACAGGCGCAGGGACATAGAGGAGGGCAGGAGGAGCTGGCATCTGTCCCTAGACCGTCACCGTTCGGAGAGTAGAGACTGGAGGCGCGGCCCTAGATCGCCGGGGTCCCGGCCGAGGGATTAAGAACGGCCCCGTGGGAACTGATCCTCAGTTCTCCGGCCACGCCTATACTGAATAGGCTAAGCGGGAGTGGGACCACAAGCCAACAGTGGTCATCAAGCTTTACCTTGCCTTTGCCTTGTTTCCTGAGCCGCAGTGGTTTGCGGCACCTCGCCCTGTTTCTTGATTCGCATTGGATTGCGAAACCTTGCCCTGTTTCCTGGTCCGCATTGGTTTGCGGAGCCTTGCCACGCTTCAAGCTATTTGCTACGGAACTTTGGACTACTTGCTTTATACTTTGAACACTTGCATATTATTGGACTATTTACCTTTTGGAACTGTTTTTATATACTCAATAAACTAGTTAGCCTTTGCTACGTCTCCGTGTGTGTGTTAAAGGGGCAGTTCTAAGTCCGTGATCGTGACACTCTGCATTTTGCTTTTAGAAGCCTTTTCGAAAAATATCATGTAAGGCAGGGGTGCTCATTAGGTAGCTCGGGAGCTACTAGTAGATCTTCGGCCTTCTTCCAGGTGATCTTCGGGCCTCACCAGCCGGATGGGGCACTCCTGATATGCGCGCGCACACCCTGCACGCACGCGCGCTCCTGCTGCTGGCTTCCGCTCTCGAGGTGCTTCTTTCGCCTGCGGGGCATTGCAGGGCAGGAAGAAGGAAGCACGAGGCGGGGCCTCTGGAGGGAGCGCCCTGCCTCTCTCTCGTCCAGAAGCAGCTGTGCAGCCTCTGTTGCCGGCGAGACAGGCAGGGCGGAGCGCCCCCTCTGGATGCCCCGCCTCATGCTTTCTCCTTCCTGCAATGCCCCGCAGGCGGAAAAAGCGCTGCGCGGACGGAAAACAGCAACAGGAGCACGCACATTGGCAAGAGTGCGCGGTGGCAGGAGCGCGCGGGAGTGCACGGTGGCGGGGACAGGTAGATCTTTTGGACTTTGTTGCTTTAAGAGTAGCTCGCATGCTGAAAAAGTGTGAGCACCCCTGATGTAAGGCATTACAGAAAGCAGAGAACAACTTCCCAGACTTTGATCTGTTTTCATTTGCGCCACCCTTTCATCCCTGTTTGATCTCCACCATGATATCTCATTATTTACTGCTTATCACTGAACATTCCTCAGTGTGAAGATTTTGGCATGAAAAAATGCTTCTTTCAACAGTATCTTTCAATAGCTGTCAAAAAATGAAACAGAACTCTTTGGTCCTGCAGATGTTTTGGATTTTAATTTTGAGAAACTGCAACCAGCACTGAAAGTGGTAAAGAAGTATGGTAGCAGTAGTCCAAAACATGAGATGGGGGACATTTTCCAAACACTAAAATAAGGAACAAAATGAAGTGTTTTCAGCTCAACTAAATTCTGTGAACTTATACTGAAACCCCTTTGAATTCCATTTTGGGAGAAAGATGGGATATACTGTAAATCAGACAAATAATAAAGAGAGCCTGAAACATAATTGTTACTTTGAAAATTTCTGTCACATGAACAGCATGAAAATTGAGCTATAGTTAGATGGGACAAGAGGTGGAAAAGACGAAATTTAACTTGTAACATATATCTTTCAAAGCAATCTTCAACTATTTGCTTATCCCCCCACCCCCTAAAACTCACAGCTTGGACAATGGAGAGAAGGCATACGTGTGCTGTCCTCTGCTGCCGATAATAGCCTAATACCTTGAGAGAGATAGGTGTCATTATATGGAATTCTACCAGTTGTTGGGTAACGTCTTTTTATTTTCTCTCCATCACACAGGCTGCACCTACACTGTAGAATTAATGCAGTTTGACACCACTTTAACTGCCACACTCAATGTTATGGAATCCTGGGAGGTCTTTAACCTTCTCTGCTAAAGTATGTTGGTGCCTCACAAATCTATACATTCCACGATTCTATAGCATTAAGTAATGGCAGTTAAAGTGGTGTCAAGCTATATTAATTATATAGTGTAGATGCACTCCCAGTTAAGACCAGTAGATTTCAGCACAAGAACACATCACAAAGAACATGCGAGCTGCGTCGTTGTAGGTTTTTTTTGGGCTATATGGCCATGTTCTAGAGGAGAGAATGCCTCTAGAACAAGTGTGGGCAACTGCCGGCCCTCCGGGTGTTTTGGACTTCACATCCCAGAAAGCCTAACAGCTGGTAAACTGGCTAGGATTTCTGGGAGTTGAAGTCCAAAACCCCTGGAGGGCCGGCAATTGCCCAAGCCTGCTCTAGAACATGGCCATACAGCACAAAAAAACCTACAACAACGCAGTGATAACAGCCATGAATGCCTTCAACAATACGTTGAACATGCGAGCTATTATGCAGACTCTAGATGTCCTGTACAGTGCTGCATTGAAATAGTCAGGCTTCCTTGTCATTACTATTTAGAGCACATCTTTACTGACACTTTGTCCCAAAGAGCAGGAGGAGCAATCAGTTATGCGGCAGTTAAATGATTTTGCACTGAAGTAGGTAATGTAGTGTTGAATCAATTGGAGGAGGAGAAGCAATAGGGAGAGAGAAACAGAATTCACATCTAATAACAATACATATGTAAAATATCTTATTCTTAAATTGTTACATATTCTTTCTATCTATCTATCTATAAAAATAACTGGAACTGCATCCAGAAAAAAAGGTAGAAACTGATTCTGAATGATTATTTGAAGGACCCAAGCCTCCTTACTACTATCCACCTTATCGCTTCAGACTTTGTTGTTGTTATGTCTCCAAATAATGTCTGACCTATGGCAACCCTGAGGTGACCCTATTACAGAGTTTTATTGGTAAGATTTGTTTAAACTGTATTGGAGATACGTTGCTGAACTGCAATTCTTATTAGTTGCCCAGCAGTAATAGACAATGAAAATTACAGCTCTAAACATTTGGAGAGCTAAAATTCCCCACCCCTAGTTTCAGTAAGAGATCAGGTTGAGCATTCCTTATCCAGAATTCTGAAATTCAAAATTGAGACTGAGATAGCGAAAGGTAAAAAATCCAAAACACTCCCGGTCCCAAACATTTTGAATAAGTGATACTAAAAAAGCAGTGTGAAGATGATCTGGAGTACAAAGCATTTTCTCAAAGTAATCATGGAAGAAGTACAGTCGTTTATGAATATTATATATATTTATACCTTGTTTTTCCCTGCCAAAGGACACTCAAGGAGACTCAAGTCTAAATACAGAGCAATGCATGCTGGGAAAGCACAGAAAACATGACACAATGTCTGAATTTAAAACAGCATTAAATATTAGTTTCCTCCAGCAGACCTTTCCAGTTGAGTTTTAAATTATTAATTTTAGACTAGGGACTGATAGTGTGTGTGTGTGTTTGACACTTTCATTGAATTATATGTTTATAACTGATTGAGTGTTATGTGTTTATTTAATACGTTGTTGTTGCGTAGCTAGATCCATGAGAGACTAGCTAATAATAATAATAATAATACTTATTACATCAATGTAGTGATGTCAACAGACTTTACCTGCCCAAAAAATCAGGAGGCAGAGGGCTTCTGCAAGTGAAACAAACGACAGAAGAAGAGAAACATGCACTGGCAAATTATATGAAAGACAGTCAAGAACCAAAATTGATGAAAATTGCTTAAATTGCAAAAGACAAAGATTGAATCCTGTAAAAATACAGTGTAGAGCAGAAGATAAAACTGGCAAAAGAAGGCTCTCCATAGACAGTTCCTGGGAAAAATTGAGAGCAAAATTGACAAGGAACAAACATGGATGTGGCTCACAAATGGAACTTTGAAAAAGGAGACAAAGGAGGGCCTGATTCTTGCAGCCCAAGAACAAGCCATTAGAACAAATGCCATCAAAGCCAGAATAGAAAAGTCGACAGCAGATTCCAAGTGTTGACTCTGCAAGCAAACAAAACAATGGATCCTAGCCTCAGCTGCTGCAAGAATATCGCAAAGACGGAAGACGGACTACAAGCTGAGACATAATACTGTTGCTCAGATGATCCACTAAAACTTGTGCCACAAATACCATCTGCCTGTAACAAAAAACTGGTGGGATCACAAACCTGAAAAGGTTACAGAAAATTAACACATAAAACTACTCTGGGACTTCCGAATTCAAACTGACACGAATATTGGAGCACAATACTCCTACTCTCATGATCATGAAAAAAAAGTATGGATAGTTGATGTTGCAATCCCAGGCAGTAACAGAATTGACAAGAAACAACTGGAAAACCTTACACGATACGAGACTTTAAAAATTGAACTGCAAAGGCTCTGGCACAAGTCCATAAAGGTGGTCCCAGTGGTAATTGGCACACTGGATGCAGTGACTAAAGACTTTGGCCAGCACTTAACAACAATTGATGCTAATAAAACCACCGTCTGCCACTCACTCCCTCCTGGCTTTTAGAAAAAAAATTAAATCATGGTTCTGGGACCAGGCCTACATACATAGATGTATGTAGCAGTTTAGCTGTTTTATTGTTTTTAATGCTTGTTGATATATTGTTTTAATTATGATTTATGTTTTTTTGTGGTTTTACTGTTGTAATTGTTTGTATTGGCATTGTATCGGTGTCCAATGTAAGGCATTGAATTTTGGCCTTTTTATGTGTAAACCGCTTTGAGTCCCCCCAGGGGTGAGAAAGGCAGTATATAAATAATGTACAGTAAATAAATAAATATTATTCACTTGGCACTAAAAAAACCACCATCTGTCAGCTGCAAAAGGCCACCCTGCTCATATCTGCATATATTATTCGCTGATACATCACATAATCCTAGACACTCGGGAAGTATGCCAGCTTTTGTACTGAACATGATATCCAATACAAAAGCCGACACAGTGATCTTGTTTGCTGTGTACTAATTTTGTGTATCAAATAATAATAATAATAATAATAATAATGTACAGAGCTATCGTACTGTCTGTTTTCCTATATGGGTCTGAAACATGGGTCACCTATCGCAAAAACCTATGACTCCTCAAACGCTTTCATCATCGCTGTCTTCGCACAATCCTAAATATACACTAGACCGAATATGTGATGAATGTTGCTGTCCTTGAGCAGGCAGGGATCACCAGCATTGAGGCCATGCTATTGATAACACAGCTGCGCTGGGCAGGGCACGTCTCTAGGATGGAGGACCACCACCTCCCAAAGATACTACTCTATGGTGAACTCGCCACGGGTCAGCACAGAGAGGCGCCCCCAAAAAGAGACATAAGAACTCCCTGAAACAACATCTCAGGCTCGGCCAGATTGATCACCAACAATGGTCCACCCTGGCCTCACATCGGGAGGCATGGAGACACACTATCCATAATGCTGCGGCCTCTTTCGAGAAGACACACTAAACAGGTCTCGAAGAGAAAAGACAACGCAGAAAAAACCGCAACTTGGAAACA
This sequence comes from Anolis apletophallus, assembly GCA_030556195.1. Lineage (NCBI taxonomy): Eukaryota > Metazoa > Chordata > Lepidosauria > Squamata > Anolidae > Anolis > Anolis apletophallus. Next base: position 71,944,651 of record JARBWK010000010.1, read on the forward strand.
ACATCACTCAAGGAGACTTTCTGCTGTGCTTTCTGCAACCGGACTTGCCTATCTCAGATTGGCCTTTTTAGTCATCAACGCGCTTGTAAAAAGCATGGGATGAGTCCTTCCTAAGAATCTTCGTTCGCGAAGTAATGCCGAGAGAATACACACTGAGATGATGGACAACTGCTGCTTGGGTTGCATCTACACTGTAGCATTAGATACAGTATCTAGTTTGGGGAGGTAGCAACACTCCTTGGCAGGGATGACTAAAGACTTAGTAAAACTACAACTCCCAGGATTCCATAGAAGTGTTTCCCAACCAGTGTGCCGTGAGCGATCATCAGGTGTGCCGTGGGAAATTGGAATCTCCGATACCCTTTCTTCCCCCTCCTGCCGAACACTTTTTTTTCTCCATTCGAGCTCCCCTTCCCAGCCTCGCTCTGCTTGCTTTGCCTCACTTTGCTCATGCTGCCGCTTCTGCGGAAGGAGGGAGGAAGACGTGACCCGTGCGGGCGCTACTGCACAGACTCGCCCCACGTCTTCCTCCCTCCCCTCCACAGTGCTCTCTGGATATAGGTGAACTACAACTCCAAAACTCAAGATCAATGCCCACCAAACTCTTACAATATTTTCTCTTGGTTATGGTAGTTCTGTGTGGGAAGTTTGATTCCATTCCATCATTGGTGGAGTTCAGAATGCTCTTTGATTGCGGGTGAACTATAACTCCCAGCTGTTGAGCAAGACCTTCGTGTGTGTCTTTCTGCCATTCCTGCCAGGATATCTACAGTATGTTGTGTTCATCGAAACAGGTCCAGGTTTCACACTGAGTGTATAAATACATTTAAAAACATATTAACTATATGTATTACTGTGTTAGAGTGTCATTTTGTTTTTGTATTTTTAAAATAATTTTATTAAAGGTTTCATATTTTATACACACAACATGTAAACATAGCAAAGTAACATACATGGGGAACGGAAAAAGGTAAACATAGAAAGGAAGATAAAAATGACTTCCGCTCTCCTTCCACACCATTAACAATAACTATTTTCAAAAAGTCTATTAATCTGGAGCATCCCAGATGCTCTTATTCTTACATCGTGATAATCCCTTTTATCACCTTATTTATTTCAATCTATAATTCAATCATTAGTCTTTTATTAGAGTGTGATTTTGGTTGGTGGTGTGCCCCAGGATTTTGTAAATGTAAAAAAATGTGCCGCGGCTCAAAAAAGGTTGAAAAACACTGCCATAGAACACTGCCAAGGAGACTTTCTGCTGTGCTTTCTGCAACCGGACTTGCCTATCTCAGATTGGCCTTTTTAGTCATCAACGCGCTTGCGGAAAGCGTGGGATGACTCCTTCCTGAATCTTCGTTCGCAAAGTAACGCGGAGAGAATACACACTGAGATGATGGACAACAGCTGCTTGGGTTGCATCTACATTATAGAATTAGATACAGTATCTAGTTTGGGGAGGTAGCAACACTCCTTGGCAGAGAGGAGTAAAGACTTAGTAAAACTACAACTCCCAGGATTCCATAGAAGTGACTCCTGGCAGTTAAAGTACTGTCAAACTGCATGAATTCTAAGGTGCACCTTTGGTTGTTGCTAGACTCATAGGACTGAGCCACACCTTCATTTGCCTCTCCACAGCCAACCAATCAGAGCGAGCGACGCAAAACTCAAAAGGTCAAGAGTGTCTATAAACACAACCAAAGAGCCAATAACTGCCTATGGACGCTGAAGAGGCGGGCCAAAGGAATCTCGAAAGGCGATTGGCTCGCTGAAAAAAATGGCAATAGGAGCGGCCAATCAGGAGGCGGAAAAGCCCGAAAGGCGTGCCTTAGACTCGGGATTTCACGCCACTGCTCTTCAAAGAGAGCTGTTCGTCTCTGAGTGACAACGGAATCGGCCAATGAGAATGCGGGCTCAGCTATCGAGAGGGAGAAAAGAAAGACCAGCCTCGGCGAAGGGATGAAAGGCCGAGTGGAGCAGGCAGCGGGGATGCCTCTTTGGCGGCAGGGCTTCTGAGCGGGAAGGACACCCGCCACAGCGATTGGGGCAGCCCTCCCCTCGCCCAGCGCCTCAGTAGACGCCCTGCTTCTGGGGGGTGGACTCACGTTGTCAATCACCACCGGCTGGTTCGCGATCACGTCGTAAGACTCCATGGCCAGCGCCCGCGCGCCGCCGCCGCCGATCCTGCCGCCTCAGTCGCTGCCTCAGACGAGCTCGGCAGCAGGGCGCATGCGCGGCAGGGGACGCGGCGCAAGGCATGCCGGGGAAGCGAGTCTTTGAGGGGGGAAACGGAGCCCCGCCCATTTCCCTTTGCCTGAAGCAGAAGCAGAGGCCTCCATTCCATTCTATTTCAGAGTGACAAGAAGCAAAGCGCGTGCACAGTGAAGCAAATGCACACACACAATTAAGCTAATGTTCGTCGTTTGTGGGATTAGCATTACTCAAAAACCACTGGACGAATTGCCCCCAAATTTGACCACAAGGCACCTACTCATCCAAGGAGTGACCCATCACTCAGAAAATTGATTTTTGTCATTTGGGAGTTGTAGTTGTTGGGATTTATAGTTCACCTACAATCAAAGAGCATTCTGAACTCCACCAATGTTGGAATTGAACCAAACTTGGCACATAGAACTCCCATGACCAACAGAAAATACTGGGCATTGACCTTGAGTTTGGGAATTGTAGTTCACCTACATCCAGAGAGCACTGTGGACTCAAACAATGATGGATCTGGGCCAAACTTGGTACGAATATTCCATATGCCCAAATATGAACACAGATGGAGTTTGGGGGAAATGGACCATGACATTTGGGAGTTGTAGTTACCGGGATTTATAGTTCACCTACAATCAAAGAGCATTCTGAACTCCACCAATGATGGAATTGAACCAAACTTGGCACACAGAACTCCCATGACCGACAGAAAAAACTGGAAGGGATTGGTGGGCATTGACCTTGAGTTTGGGAGTTATAGTTCACCTACATCCAGAGAGCACTGTGGACTCAAAACAATGATGGATCTGGACCAAACTAGGCACGAATATCCCCAAATATGAACACAGATGGAGTTTGGAGGAAATGGACCATGACATTTGGGAGTTGCAGTTACCGGGATTTATAGCTCATCTACAATCCAAGAGCATTCTGAACCCCACCAGCTACAGAATTGGGCCAAACTTCCCACACAGAAAGCCCATGACCAACAGAAAATACAGTTTTATTAACAGAATAAGATAATGATTGAAACTCACAAAAGAAACTGACTTACACCCTCTTAACAGTACATGGTATGTTTCTGCATGCTTTGTTATGCAGAAAAAAAACATTATTAGAACTACCTAATTTTCTCCATCTGCATTTAGTCCTTGACTTTGCTGACTTTAAAAGTGCACTGTCTAAACATTAAAATAAAATAAATTTTATAAGACAGTACATCTTCATGATTATTATGCCGATAGTTAATGGTATAGTATAGTATGGGATACACAGCATTGTATAGTATTGGGATGCACAGCTAGGCCTATTTTAAGAGTAACTCTCAAGCAACCAGAAACTATCTTTATCCAACATGATCCAACATTCCCCTTGGGTAACGGTTAATTAGTCTACTGTACTTTGAAAAGTCCAGTATCGCCTCTTCCTTCCAACGGGGACGCAGGCTGCCCTGCGAGTTGGAATCCCCGGGCAGGCATTGCCGTGGAAACCGCACCGCGCAGCTTCCCCTGGTCAACCCCGCCCAGTCCTGTCCTGCTAGTCAAAAATAAGGGACAGGGCCTGAAAAAAAGGGACACACATTTTAGGGCCAAAAGAAGGGACGTCCCTTAGAATAAGGGACATATGGGAACCCTAAAGAAAACGTAATCAATGCCCTCCTGACAAAGAGCCATCCAGCCATAGATATATATGATTCACACATACACAGATATAGTATAATAGATTTGAAAGGGACTATAAAGAAAGACAATTATATGTTTCATGTTCCAGAGTGGGCAAACTAGACAATCTCCAGATCAACACTGACAAAGAAACAGCAAGAAATACTGTTTACCCACAAGCATCAAGACATTACAGCTATTACAAACCAACACTTTCTCGTTACTTTATTTTCCAGATCACCAGACTGGGCCACAGCAACGCGTGGCAGAGGACAGCTAGTATTAAAGTAAAAAAATACAAATAACTTTAATAACTAAATGAGATTGATGAACCTGGTGCACTGTTACTGATTTATTCATGTTTGTCTCTATTTTTGTCAGCAACATGAATTACATTTTAAAATACCGATTGCACTATTATTAACTGCTTGTCACACAGTTCAGAAACAATCTAGGTTTCATACATGTCTCCTATTTATAGTATAGCATTGCAAAGAAGTTATTACGCAAGCACATTCCAGCAAATTCATGTTGGGCGTGACCACTTTTTAAAATGTCAGAATCAACTTGAGAAACTGCAAGTTGCTTCTGGTGTGAGAGAATTGGCTGTCTACAAGGACGCTGCCCATGGGACACCGGGATGTTTTGATGTTTTACCATACTTGTGGGAGGCTTTTCCCATGTCCCCACATGAGGAGCTGGAGCTGACAGACGGGAGCTCATCCGCATTCTCCCCGGATTCAAACCTGTGATCTGTCTTCAGTCCTGCCAGCACAAGAGTTTAACCTTTTGCACCACCGGAGGCTCCTGGCTTGACCACTGATGGGTTATAACTTGACTTTTGTCTTTTCATTTGGAAAATAAAGTAATCTCTATTACCTTAATATTGTATTGCACAACAGATGAAACATGTATTTTCAAAAATATTTTCTATCTTAGACTCATATAAGCCAGTGCAATGTAATACAACTTGAAATGGCATTATTTGTTCAACGTACTCACATACAATGCAGTGCCATGCAATCCAGCTTGAAACGGCATTATATGGTCAGCGTAGACTCATATATAATGCAATGCCAGGCAATGCAACTTGAAATGGCATTATATAGTCAGCGCAGACTTATATATAATGCAACACCATGTAATGTAACGGCATTATATAGTCAGCGTAGACTCATATTTAATGCAGTGCCATACAATGCAGCTCAAAACAGCATTATATGGTCAGCGTAGACTCGTATATAATGCAGTGCCATGCAACACAGCTCGAAACTGCATTATATAATTAACGTAGACTCATATATAATGCAGTGCGATGTAAACCTCCTTGAAACGGCATTATATGGTCTGCATAGACTCATAATGCCATGCAATGCGGCTCGAAATGGCATTATACAATCACGTAGACTCATATAATGTAATACCATGTAATACAACTTGAAACAGCATTGTATTGTTAGTATAGACTCTTATATAATGCAATGCTATGCAATGTAGCTTGAAACAGCATTATATGGTCAGTGTAGTCTCATCTAATGCTGTTTCAAGATGTATTACATGGCACTGGTCAGCGTAAACGCATAATGCAGTGCCAAGTAATACAACTTGAAATAGCACTATATGGTTGGTGTAGACTCATATAATGCAGTTCTGCAATATATGAGTCTACACTAACCATATAATGCTGTTTCAAGCTGCATTACATGGTAGTGAAGATGGAGCCCTGAATGAATTTAATTGTTACGGTCACAGACCAAGAGTGTAAAACTTTAAAATAGCAAAAAAGAGAAGTTTTTTTTTAAAAAAAATGTTAACACTAAGACTAAAAAATTACAACATTAAAAGTAGGAAGTCCATAGAGTCGGTCTACATAGCTTCCTATGTGATGCTTATAACTTTTGTGGGTAATAAAATCAGTAAGATAAATCTTTTTCTGCTAAAATGATCTGCTTCCTTATTTTTATAACTGCCACACAAAACTTAGCCACTCTATAAGCGAGTGGTGGATCTCTATCCTCTATGAGATGTTTTAGATAATATTATTTTAGAAAACAAGTCTAGACAATCTCCTACTCAGCTACAACCTCTCTGAGTTGAATTCTGCCTTGGATATGGATCAGTGGGAATCAAGGCTCCTTCTATGCAGCCATATAATCCATATTATCTGCTTTGAACTGGATTATATGAGTCTACACTACCATATGAAAGATACATGTTAGCCTATTTTATGTACTGTTATCTGCCCCGAGCCTGCAGGGAGGAGCGGAATATAAGACCAAACAATAAATAAATAAATAAATAAATATAATCCAGTTCAAAGCAGATAACGTGGATTTTATATGGCAGAGTAGAAGGGGTCTAAGAAACCTTGCAATCAATCAGGGACACAAAATTCTCCCCATGGTTCTCGTTGTTGAAAACATTTTAGAGCCAGATATCTGATTAAGAATTAATCACTAAATAGTGGAAAACTACACAGCCCTAGATACTGTAGCAGAGGTTGGAGTCCCAAAACTCCCAAGGCAAATACCTTTGTGCCTGGCTGCGGTTACTAGCGAGCGCTTGGACGGATGACGCGACAATTTTACTGCTGTTCAATGAAACCAGCCTTTATTTGCATGACATCAGCTGATGGGTCTGCCCATGCAGAACGAGCTGCTGAAGGACGAGCTGCTGAAGGACAGCTGCTCATTTCCAGCACACAGGTTTTATACAAACAATGGTGGCAATATTTCAGTCCCACCCTTCTTCATGCATTGGCATTGGCTAGCATTCATGAACTCACATTACACTACCCAATTAAAGCATTCTGTAGCATCACACTCCTATTTGCTAAAAAGACGCTGCGCAGTGTTAATTCCCATCTCCTTTCTATGTTATCTGCCCTAAGTGCGGAATGTACCTGAATTGTTACATTACTACCGGGAAACCTGCCAAGTGGAAGCTTTCATTTGCCATGTGCGTCTTCTAGCCAAGTGTTAACTTTGTAAACAAATGCAGCATGGTAACTATTAGGCCAATCAGGGCCGTTTTATCTAAGAAGCACATGATGTTCCCTGGGCTAATCACAGCCTGTGCTTGTGTACCAATCAGAGTGGATTATTCTCGTTACTGTAGCTAGCAAGCTGACTCCACTACTCTAAGCCTTTGCTGAGCAGCACTTTCTCCTGACATTACTTCTCTTAAAGCATCAATTTCCCATTCATTCCTCCATTTCTTCTTGTAAATGATTTTTGGCCACTAAATCATTTGCAAAACATGATTCTATAGCTTAGGTTGTGTCCCAATTCATCTGCCAGTCTCGTTTTTCCCTTCTCTTTACATTTCTCGCTGCTCTTGCTGACTGTCTCGCTGCAAAGGTACAATCTATTAGCATCCAAGGAAAGCAATAAAGCATGATTGTTACAGAACAGAAAATCACAAGAATTAACATAGCTATTGAGGATTCATAAGACTTTTGCTTATTTTTACAACTTGTCAAATAGTGATCATGTATTATGATTGTGTGGTTACATAGGGGTAGGACCCCAAATCAATTCTATTAATGAGATGATTTTCTTCTCCTCCTTATCTCTTATTGTATATTAAGTGCTTTTTTAACCTCCCACTTGAAACGTAAGGGTGCTGTTAGTATAGGAGAACGATGAGATATCATGAACTGAGCCTTGTCTATACTGTCGTTGGCATACGTGTGATTGCATGTCGTATCATTCCAGCCCCTTAGCGTTAGCAAGGCGGTGGGTATCACTGCCAACCTTGTACGTGTGTGGAAGGTCCATGTGATCTGATAGGCTGAGTTCATGACTCATGTTTGGGATTAGTTTATGGAAAAGATTCCTGTCCCATCCCCCCCTGTGTCTGAGCAGTGTAAAGTCTCAGGATAAGTGTCATGTACTCTTGTGGGTGGTCTCCTTTCCCTCTTTCCCATCAGTACTTGGACCCACCCCCTCCATGATAATGCTTTTAGTTCTTTCCTTTCTCTCGGTGGGCCACACAGCGTCATACTTGACCACGCAGATCACTTGCACCCGTAGGGATCAACTTCGTGGCCTTGTTGACCTTTTTCAGGGGCTTGCTTGCTGATCTTTATCTTTAGCAGATCCTCCGGATCGACTGCAGACCCCCGAACAGCCAGCGCTCCCTTTACTTTCGTGTCCTTATCTCTTGCACCTTCACGGCAGTGGGCGTGGCTAGGAGAACGGTGTGTGGTCCCCTCCGTCTATGGGTGGGCTGCAGTGGCTGGACCCTCCTTTTCTTCACGAGTACCCCGTCACCTGGGAAAAGCAATGAAGAGGGGCAGTAGGGAAAAAGGGGTAGCGCAACCCTGCAGTGTCTCGGTTCAATTCTTCAAGGTGTTTTCCTAGCAGCTGAACTTGCTCTAAGGTTTGCTGATTTCTTAGAACATGACTGTCTGGTGCCATTCCATGTATAGTCCTTCATGTTTAATGGGGGCCTCCCATAAAGTCTTTCATAGGGTGATAATCCTGTCTTCTTATGTGAGGTGCATCTGATTTTAAACACAGCCATGGGCAATGCCACTGTCCAATGTAGTCCTGTCTCTTGACAAATCTTTGCCAAACTGTTTTCAGTGTCCTATTAACTCTTTCTGCGCGGGCAGAAGATTGCTTCAAACGGTGAGCTGTCTTGATGTTGGATGCATTTGCCTTCCCAGCAAGGCTGCTGATGCAGATTCACCTAAGGGGGTGTTTTCATGAAAATGTTGGACTATGTGTCATGCCTTTATCCTTATGGGATGAAGACACGGTTGTCTGGCATCACGAGAATGTTCCCTTGCTACTCCCCTTTTCTCACTCAGGGCCCAATCTTCCTCATCTCTGGTGTATTTGCATTTTCCTACCTGTGGGCCTGAGCTTTTGACTTGTAACATTACGGATGGTGGTTTCTTGAATGCCGCCTCCCTGACTGACCTGACCCTCTCCTCTCTGACGCCCCCCTGTGGTGCATAACAGCACCTTTTTAGGTTTTCAAACAGCTTCCAGGAGAGCGACCATCGCACCAACATGCCCAATGGCCTGTTTCCAGCTGAGGTCAGGAAACCTCGCTCCCTGTACAGATATTAACCCTTTTTCCCTTTTGACAAAAACAGCGCTTGGGTGTGAGCCAACAGTTCTGTTAGCTAAGCAGAAGTTCCCGGACAAAAAGATTCTGTTCCCAGAATCCCTCTCTCCCTCGTCACAACTGCCTAGCCCGTTCGTCACCCCATCTTGCACAAGCTGCTGCCATCCGTAAAAGGGTTAAATCTGTTCTCTCCAATGGGACGTCTTTCATCTGGCCTGCTGGAATAAACTTGGCTCATGGCTTGCAGGCCCTCCGTAATTTGGCAATAAAGTTGCCGGATTTTGGCATAGGGCACATCTCAAAAGAGATGAGAGGGTGGTCACACAATACTCCTTCGTGAGCCAGTGGGGTTTCTTTGTATCTAGCAGTGTTTTGACGTGGTGTGGTATTTTGATGAATGTGCAACGGGTCTGTGTCATGTGCCTAACTCTGTCAGAACACCCACAGCTGTTCCGTCTCGCTCGAAAGCGATCAGGAAGAGCTGTCTAGTTAAATCTGCCAGGCCTAAATACTGGTAAAAGGCATTGGCACTTGCTTCATAGTTTGGAATGCTGCTTCACACCCCTCCGTCCAGACAAATGGATCTGGTTTGCTCCCTCTTGTAGCTGAGTAAAGGAATTGCACCTATGGCTTTCTTTCTTTTTTTTCAAAATCTTGCTTCCTGGTTTAAGGAGGAGTACTGTGCCTCATCTTGCAACAATCTATTCAAATGTTCTTGGCTTCCTGCCACTGATGGGGTACTGTGGCGTTCTCACGGAAAAGATGTTCTGACCTTATCTCTTCTTCCTGACCTTCCTTCTAACATGTCTCTTCCTAACAATGGAAAGGGCATCCTTTTGGTTTGCCTGACACTTCAATTACTTTGATTTGTTTTATTGCTAACAGGTGCTAATTTAGTGTTCACTACTGCTTTGTCCGCTCCTGTATCTACTAGGAACTTTATGCGCTGATCCCCTATTTTTATGGCAACTAGGGGCTCTTCTGGGTTCAGCAGGAGGAAAAAGCCTGGCACCATCAATCATCATCGTCTTCACCTGACATCTCTTTTTCCTCTTGCACTTGCTTCTGCCTCTCTGTCACTTCTTCTTCTTCCTCTTCCTGACCCTCTGTCTCTCATCCATTAGGCTGAGTAACACTTTATATCCTTCTTTCTTCCTGTCCCTTCTCTCCTCTTCTGTCACTTCCCCCACACAATCTCTGGACTAGCACTTCCTCTTCTCTCTGACTTCTGTACTTACTGATTCTTTCTTGTCATAAATACTTTCATGCTGGCCATATCTCTCAAATCTTTCAAATGTCCCGTTTAAAATTAATCCCTATACAGCCAAAGCCTCATATATTTACATAAAAATCAATTCTGCTGTACAAAAAGAAATCAGTTGTTGGTTTCCTATTGATTCAGTCATTAAACAGTTTTAATTTTTTCCTATGGAGAAGCTGGATAATACATTCCATTCTGAAATACAGTCTCATTTCTTTCTTGCACATGAGCAAGGCCGAATGCTGGGAAGCCTGCCAATTCTCTGCACAGGGCGTCCTGCGTTACCTATCCTGGCACAAGATGTTCTTCTAACATTGCCTCTCACTCGAACAAAGTATTTTACTTTCTTTTTAAACTCTGCATGTTCTCTTGTTCCTTGTTAAGTACACTATCAATTCTACAATTTTCTTTTCCAAAAGTCCTGGCTGCTTTTGAGATGGAAGATTGCATTAAGGCTATCCTTCTGTTCCAAATTGTACGGGCTGTATTTTCTGTAGGCCTCTTCTGTTTGCAATCCCTACCATGTAGGATCATGTGTGGCATTTATTTCCTCTAATAAATCTGTCATGGGTTTTGGTTGTTCTAAATAAGGTGGCGTGGCATTCCCAGTTAAAAATGTCACTAGAATTAAAGGGAACAATTTGAAAGGCCTGGACCACTCGGTTGTTGTCATCCAGAAGAGGTACTTGTCGAATTGGCATCTCTATCGCTCCCCTTCCCTCTTCGCTTCTTGATCTCGCCCCCCCCCCGGGATCTGCTTCTAGTTAGCATGGGTGAGACTTCCAATAGCCTCCTGGGGTCCTTCCTGCGTGCGTCCGGAGAATGCTCTATCATTCGTCCGGCCTCCAGAGAGCAGTCCCTCCTTCTTGCCTCTGGGGAATGCTATATCACTCTCCTAGCGGCTATGGAGTCTTCTTCCTGGCCCCTTCTGTCAGGAGAACGCACTATCATTCTCCCAACCTCCGGGGACATCCATCTTGCTCTCCTTTCTGCCTCTCTTGCTTCTTCTAGCGGATACGAGATTTGGTCTAATTGGGGCACTTGATAAGCTGGCGGGCTTTCGTAGAAGGGGTTGCGTTCTGAATGTGACATAGAGTACGCTGTGGTGGCTTGCGGTGGCATGAGGAGAGCCGCTGCGGCTTGTGAAGTCGCCATAATTTTTTTTTAAATCAGTTTTTATTGATTTTCAGCAGATAAAATACAGAACAAAAAAAAAACAAAGAGAAACATAAAACAGTATAAACAGAATAGAAAAGTAAAACCCGGGATGCCCAGAGTTGGCTTCCGGGTTTACTATAAGTTATACAAGAGTGTAAAAAGTGTGCAGACAAAAGTTGGGTGAAGAGCGGGAGCCTCTTCCTAGTAGACCCTTCTATATCCCTTTCCAGTTAATTTCTTCCTTCTTCAATCCTGTATTTGGGTAGAGAAGCATTGTATTTTTATCATTACTCCAATAATAAATCAACATTAAACTCTCTTCTGGAGTAGTCTCTAATTGGCTCCCAGTTCGTCCTTCCAAGTCCCTGGTTCTGTTTATTCCTCAATCTTTCCGTCAGCCAGTCCATTTGTATAGTCTCCATCACTTTCGTGAACCATTCTTCCCTGGTCGGGGTTGTCTGTGTCTTCCATCCCTTTGCATATAAGATCCTGGCTGCCGTTATCCCTATCAACAAATTTTTTTTTCCACTGGTAATATTGTTCCTTCCACCATCCCCAATAACATTATCTCTGGTTTCCTCTCCAATTTATAACTAATCATTTTCTGGATTTCCCGATGGATCATTACCCAATACTTAGTAGCTCTGGGGCAGGTCCACCAGAGGTGAAAGAAGGTCCCGTTCTTATTTCCACACTTCCAGCACTTGGGGTCTAGGTTCTTATACATTTTGGCCAATTTGTCCGGTGGGAGGTACCAGCGATAGATAATTTTAACCCAGTTTTCCCTGAAGGGATTACTAAGGGATTTTTTCACTACTGTACACCATATGTTTTTCCACATTTGGGGCTTAACTCTGAATCCCAGATTCCTGGACCACTCGGCCATGTAGGCCCTCTCCTGATTATTTGCTGTATTTATCTCCAAAAGTACTCTATAAATTTTCCCAATTTGTTTCTCTTCTTCCCCCATAATTTTTTGTCCCAGCTCCTTCTCTTTCCCTGTAAACCCTCTTTTAATGTCTTCCTTAAACTTCTCATACACTTGTAGGTATGAAAACCATCCTAATTGGAGCCCCTCTTCCTCTAATTCTTCTTTTGATTTAATTATATACCTCTCCCCGTTCCACTTAATTAGTTCCTTGTATGTCATCCATTTATTCCCTGCTAGCTCTCTAATTTTGTAGGCCTCATTCACCGAGGTCCATAATGGGATTTTCTGTTCATAAAGTATATTAGAGTACTTCTGCCATACCCTTAGTAGTGAACTCCTTATAACATGGGTATTAAAACGTGCATCCACTTTTCTCCTGTTATAGATTAGGTACCCGTGCAGTCCGAATTTCAGGTCATGTCCTTCCAGGTTTGTCAGCCTAAAATTTTTCAGTAGTATCCACTCTCTGACCCAAGACAAGCAACTGGCCTCATGGTACAGCTTTAAATTTGGTACCCCCACCCCTCCCCTTTCCATAGTGTCCTGGAGAGTTTTCATTTTTATTCTAGGCTTCCTGCCTCCCCAAATAAATCTTGACAGGTCTTTCTCCCAATCCTTGAATACCTTCTCATTTTTGATTATCGGGAGGGTCATAAAGAGAAAATTGATTCTGGGTAGCACCATCATTTTTAGAGCCGCAATTCTTCCCATAAACGATAAATTTAGTTTGTGCCATTTCTCCAGGTCTTTCTTGATTTTTTTCCACAAATCTACATAATTATTTTTAAACAATTTTGAATTTTTAGTTGCCAGGGAGATCCCCAAATATCTGACTCTTTCCTGTATTTCCATGCCCGTCTTCTCCTGCAGGAGTTGTTTCCTTTCTCTTGACATATTTTTGACCATTAAGCTAGTCTTACCTTTATTAATTTTAAATCCCGCCACCCTACCAAAATCTTCTATCCTTTCCAGCCATCTTTCTATGGTCTCTACTGGCTTTTCTATTATGAGTACCACATCGTCGGCGAAAGCCTTCACCTTGATGTTGTCTTTCTGCGTCCGTAGGCCTCTAAGTTCTTTGTCCTCTCTTATTTTATTTAGAAGGGTTTCCAATGCCATAATAAATAAGAGCGGTGATAGGGGGCATCCTTGCCTTACCCCTTTGCATATTTCTACCTCCTCGGTTTTTTGTTGGTTTACAATTATTTTTGCTCTTTGCTTTTTATAGATGGCGTGAAATGCATTCCTTATTTGGAAGCCCATGTCCTGTTCTCCTATCAAGGCCTCCAAATAGCTCCAGCTGATCTTATCGAACGCTTTTTCTGCGTCCAGGAACATCAAGGCCACCTCCTTTTCATTATTTTTCTCGTAATATTCCAATGTATCCACTATAAATCTAATGTTTGTCCTAATTTGTCGTTTGGGTAAAAAACCGTTTTGATCATCCTTAATCCAATTATTTAAAAATTTTTTGAGTCTAGTCGCCAAAATCGATGTAAACAATTTATAGTCAAAATTTAACAAGGAGATGGGCCTGAAGTTCGCTGGATCGCTTTGGTCTTTTCCCTCTTTCGCTATTAATGTAATGTTTGATTCTTCCCAGGAGGCCGGGCACACTCCCTGCATCAAGATTTCGTTAAACAACTTTTCCAATATTTCTATCACCTCTTCCTCAAATTCTTTATAATATTATATAATATAATATTATATAATATTATTATATAGCCATCTGGGCCTGCCGCTTTGTTCCTTTTTAGTGCCCTTATTGCTTCGGATATTTCCTCTCTAGTTATCCTTTTGTTTAACTCCTTCGGTGAAGTCGCCATAATTGATGGGAACATCACGCGGTGATCCGCGGTCGGCAGATTTGCCAGGGCTGGTTGGGGCATCAATGGTGGATTCATTATAGGGAATGCAGTTGGAACATCTGCCGCTAGAGGTCGCATCGCAGCCGGGGATGCCATCTCTGCGGCTGAGCTTGCTCCGGGAGTGGGAACCGCAATTGGGGCTTGGATTGGGGCATTTAAGGACGTATCTGGCAGAGATGCGTTGGGCCCCTCTGCTTCTACGATTGCATTTTCTCTATGCCTTGGTCTTCTCCTTAAGGGTTGCAATTCTGCCGGTTCTGTTTTAGAGAACCGGGGCACTTTTCCCTGCCTTCCTGCTAAACAAGCATCTGTCCTGGTGTCGCTTCTCGATCCACCAGACTCCCTCCGCTTCCATTCTCTCCTATGTCGCGGAGTAGACCCATTGATCAGTTGGATGTACTTCGAAACAATAGGATTCAAGTTGTCTACACTTCCTCAAATCCCAGGTTCCTGTCCTGGGCCAACTAATTTCTGCAATAGCAGGCCATACTTCTGTGCACAGATTTCTAAGCCTGTACTCTTTCAAATCTAGTGGTTTTCCCTCCACTGATAACTGACAAAACCTTTCCCAGTTCTTTAAAACACAGCTCAGAGATGTCCCTCTTCGCTCCTTGGACCCCACCCCACCCATTTCTAAGGGCCGGGGATGCTTCAGTGCTTGCTCCCCCCCAAATGACGTGTGTGTTCCCTAAGTGTTTTAACTTGACTCTGTATACTTGCCGATTCCTGTAGACTCCAGGAGTCGCCCCTCAGACCTCTGTGCCGGATTTCTCACTAGACGCTCGGTACCCCGGCGCCCCCGCACTTTTCTCTGCGCGCTTCTGGTGCCGGATTGCTCACTAGGTGCGGTTACGACCTGCGCCCCCGGACTTCCCTCTTCTTCTGGTTTCACTAGCAGTATTTGGCAATTGCAGTCCTTCGGGTCGATAGGCGTTTTTCTGGGACGAAGTAGGTAGCTGGTCGTGTGGTTAGGGGCCCCTCTCAGCCCACCTAGGTCGTCCCAGACGTCCGCCTTCGAGCAAGGACCGTCCTGGCAACAGGATCGCGCCCTCTGCATCACAGACTCGTCTGGATGGCACTCTCCATCATCACGTCGGACTGGGCACCAAAGATGTAGCAGAGGTTGGAGTCCCAAAACTCCCAAGGCAAATACCTTTGTGCCTGGCTGCGGTTACTAGCGAGCGCTTGGACGGATGACGCGACAATTTTACTGCTGTTCAATGAAACCAGCCTTTATTTGCATGACATCAGCTGATGGGTCTGCCCATGCAGAACGAGCTGCTGAAGGACGAGCTGCTGAAGGACAGCTGCTCATTTCCAGCACACAGGTTTTATACAAACAATGGTGGCAATATTTCAGTCCCACCCTTCTTCATGCATTGGCATTGGCTAGCATTCATGAACTCACATTACACTACCCAATTAAAGCATTCTGTAGCATCACACTCCTATTTGCTAAAAAGACGCTGCGCAGTGTTAATTCCCATCTCCTTTCTATGTTATCTGCCCTAAGTGCGGAATGTACCTGAATTGTTACATTACTACCGGGAAACCTGCCAAGTGGAAGCTTTCATTTGCCATGTGCGTCTTCTAGCCAAGTGTTAACTTTGTAAACAAATGCAGCATGGTAACTATTAGGCCAATCAGGGCCGTTTTATCTAAGAAGCACATGATGTTCCCTGGGCTAATCACAGCCTGTGCTTGTGTACCAATCAGAGTGGATTATTCTCGTTACTGTAGCTGGCAAGCTGACTCCACTACTCTAAGCCTTTGCTGAGCAGCACTTTCTCCTGACATTACTTCTCTTAAAGCATCAATTTCCCATTCATTCCTCCATTTCTTCTTGTAAATGATTTTTGGCCACTAAATCATTTGCAAAACATGATTCTATAGCTTAGGTTGTGTCCCAATTCATCTGCCAGTCTCGTTTTTCCCTTCTCTTTACATTTCTCGCTGCTCTTGCTGACTGTCTCGCTGCAAAGGTACAATCTATTAGCATCCAAGGAAAGCAATAAAGCATGATTGTTACAGAACAGAAAATCACAAGAATTAACATAGCTATTGAGGATTCATAAGACTTTTGCTTATTTTTACAACTTGTCAAATAGTGATCATGTATTATGATTGTGTGGTTACATAAGGGGTAGGACCCCAAATCAATTCTATTAATGAGAAGCACATGATGTTCCCTGGGCTAATCACAGCCTGTGCTTGTGTACCAATCAGAGTGGATTATTCTCGTTACTGTAGCTGGCAAGCTGACTCCACTACTCTAAGCCTTTGCTGAGCAGCACTTTCTCCTGACATTACTTCTCTTAAAGCATCAATTTCCCCTTCAATACGTATTATTAGCTTCTAAGAGATATAAATTTTAAGGCCAGCAATCTTAATATGTGTACATTTGATAACCTGTATTGTGTTTTATATTTGACTTTTATCTGTATTTATATTTTTCTGTATCTGCCTAAGGTTTGTTAACTGAAATAAAGGCGATTGATTGATTGAATAAATAAATAAATAAGTGAAGGAACACTGTATTCCAGGGGTAGGGAACCTATGGCTCGGGAGCCAGATCTTGCTCTTTTCATGATCGCATCTGGCTCTCCAGAGCAGCCCGGGCCTCGGTTTCCTAGCATGCTGTGGGACTTCCTTTCTTTCTCCCCTTCACCCTTTCCTTCTCTCCTTCCTTTTCTATCCCTCTCTCCCTTCCTTCTTTCCTCCATTCTCTCTCCCTCTTCCTTCCTTCCTCTTCTATTCTTTTCCCCCAAGTCTTCCTTTCCTTCTCCTTCCTTCCTTTTCACTTCCCTCTCCTTTCTTTTCTTCTTTTCCCTTCATTATTTTACTCCCTTTCCTTTCTTTTTCCCACCCTTTCCTTTCCTCCCTTCCCATTTCCTTCTTTTCCCCTCCTGGTCTCTCTTCTACTCTTTTTTCCTTTTCCATAGTTTGTTCTTTTTTCTTTCTTCCTCTCGCCCTCCCTTTTTTATTTCCTCTTTCTTTCTTTCTTTCTTTCTTTCTTTCTTTCTTTCCTTCCCCCTTCCTTCCGTCTTCTCTTCCTTCCCAGAGTCCTGAGCATGCCTTTTGCAGAGCCAGGTCTGAAGTGTCCCGTCATTCTGCTGGGGAATCCTTTTCTCATAGTATGTATGTACATACTCACATTTAGTTGAATTCAGTCTTAAAATATCTCTCTCGGCATTACTTTGCGAACGAAGATTCTTAAGAAGGACTCATCCCACGCTTTTTACAAGCGGGTTGATGACTAAAAAGGCCAATCTGAGATAGGCAAGTCCGGTTTCAGAAAGCACCGCAGAAAGTCTCCTTGAGTGATGTTGTTTCCAAGTTGCGGTTCTTTCTGCGTTGTCATTTCTCTTTGAGACCCGTTCGGCGTGTCTTCTAGAAAGAGGCCGCAGCATTGTGGATAGTGCGTCTCCATGCCTCCCGATGTGAGGCCAGGGTGGACCATTGTTGGTGATCAATCTGGCCGAGCCTGAGATGTTGTTTCAGGGAGTCCTTATATCTCTTTTTTGGGGTGCCTCTCTTGCACTGACCCGTGGCGAGTTCACCATAGAGTAGTATCTTTGGGAGGTGGTAGTCCTCCATCCTAGAGACGTGTCCTGCCCAGCGCAGCTGTGTTCTCAATAGCATGGCCTCAATGCTGGTGATCCCTGCTTGGTCAAGGACAGCGACATTAGTCACATAGTCGGTCCACTGTATATTTAGGATTGTGTGAAGACAGCGCTGATGAAAGCGTTCGAGGAGTTGTAGGTGTTGGCGATAGGTGGCCCATGTTTCAGACCCATAGAGGAGAATAGACAGTATGATAGCTCTGTACACACTGATTTTGGTGCTTTGCCGCAGGTGCTTGTTGCTCCAGACTCTTTTGTGAAGCCTTCCGAATGTACTGTATGCCTTTGCTAATCTGTGATCTATCTCTTTGTCAATCTTGGCGTCTGAAGAGATGATGCTTCCCAGGTAGGTGAACTGCTGAACGGACTTAAGCTCAGATTTGCCTATGCTGATGTGGGGATGATGGTGTTCTTCCTGTGGTGCGGGCTGGTAGAGAACTTCCGTTTTCTTCAGGCTGGCTTCCAGCCCAAACAGCTCTGCAGCTGTTTGGGCTTATGTACGTATATACTCACATTTAGTTGGATTCAGTCTTAAAATATATTATACTAGCTGTACCCGGCACGCGTTGCTGTGCCCTATTTAGGAGATGCGAGAAAGTCTGAGTATGTAAGGGTTGGAATTGATGTTACTTACAGTCTTGGTGGGGTCATGGCTGTGTCGTTGTGGGTTGTTCTGGTGGGTGGGATGTTGAAGTCCTGTGGAGTTGTCGGTGTGTGGTGTTGCTGGCGTCCTGCAGAGCTTGTGGATATACAATGTTTTTTGTCTTTCCGTCTGCTGTGCTGATGTAGAGGTTGATGCTTGTGTGGGTGGGGTACTTTGGAAGTGAGTGGAGGTACTTGAAATCCCATCATCCATGGTGTGCCCTCCTCTAAACTGCAGTTGGATGAAGTGTGGGTCATGGGGGCACTGTGTGCCAAGTTTGGTGTTTATCAGTCTTGGTTCTGGGCCACAGTGGTCTGTGGGGAATGAAGGGTTTGAAAGTACTACAAATCCCACAATCAATGGAGGTACATCAAATCCCATCATCCATGGTCCACCCTCCTCCAAACTGTAGTAGAATGTAGCGTGGGTCATAGGGGGTCTGTGTGCCAAGGTAGGTTACTGTAAATTCAGGCCATACACAATGTCCCATGAGTTGAGGCCTAGTCAGGAAAATCAAGTTAATGAAGCCTTACTGTCAATTTGGAGCTTAAACAGCATCCCATTAAGTGAGGCCTAGTCAGGGAAATCATGTTAATGAAGACTTACTGTCAATTTTGGGCGTGGTCTGTGATTTGTACGAGTTTAAATTTTCTGTGGGAAGTGAATTGGGTGTTTGTGTTGGCGACTTCCTCAGGCCTTTGCCTTATCCTCCTCTGCCAGTTTAGAGGGTCGGAATCTTCATGTTGGCTGGCCAATAGAGGCGTTATGCAAATACTCCCTCACTGGCAACCAATCATGTTGTCAGAATGTGGAGGCTGGGAGATTCGCTGGCGGCCACAAAGGACGCTGGGAAATGTAGGATTTTTTGTATTGTTGTTTTGGGGGCCTTCTAGGTTTTGGGGGGGAAAGTTTTTTTGCTTAAAACCTACCTTGCCTGAGGCCTATTTCTGTTGCCAAATTTGGTGTCTCTGCCTTGGATGGTTTCTCTGACTATGGGAGTCGTTCCATGACGGGACCTCCTTTATATAATAGACTAGCTGTACCCGGCATGCGTTGCTGTGCCCTTTTTAGGAGATGTGAGAAAGTCCAATCATCCACGGTGTGCCCTCCTCTAAACTGCAGTTGGATGGAGTGTGGGTCATGGGGGCATGGTGTGCCAAGTTGGGTCTTTATTGGTCTTGGTTCTGGGCCACAGTGGTCTGTGGGGAATGATGGGTTTTGAAGTACTACAAATCCCATTTTCCATGGTGGTACTTCAAGTCCCATCATGCATGGTCGGGGCTCTGTGTGCCAAGGTAGGTTACTGTAAATTCAGGCCATACACAATGTCCCATGAGCTGAGGCCTAGTTAGGAACAGCAAGTTAATGAAGCCTTACTGTCAATTCAGGCCATACACAATGTCCCATGAGCTGAGGCCTAGTTAGGAACAGCAAGTTAATGAAGCCTTACTGTCAATTCAGGCCATACACAATGTCCAATGAGCTGAGGCCTAGTCGGGAGAATCAAGTTAATGAAGCCTTACTGTCAATTCAGAGCGTAAACAGCTTCCCAGTAAGTGAGGGCTAGTTAGGGAAATCAAGTTAATGAAGCCTTACTGTCAATTTTGGGCGTGGTCTGTGATTTTTTGGGGTGTAAATTTTTCGGTTGGAAGTGATTTGGGTGTTTGTGTTGGGGATTGGCTCAGGCCTTTTCCTTATTCTGTTTTGGCAGTTTAGTATGGATCGAATTTTCATGTTGGCTGGCCAGTGCAGCAGTTATGCAAATCCGCCCTTATTGGCAGCCAATCATGTTGTTCAGAATGTAGAGGCTGGGTGAGTCTTTGGCTGCCCCGGAGGATGCTGGTAAATGTAGTTTTATTTTTACTCGTTGTTTTGGGGGCCTTTTAGGTTTTGGGGGGGGGAAGTTTCTTTGCTACAAACGTACCTTGCTTGAGGCCTATTTCTGTTGGCAAGTATTGTGTTTCTGCGTTGTATGGTTTCTTTGTTTGAGGTATACATCACATGACGTGAACCCATTTATATAATAGACTAGCTTGGGGACCCGGCCCTGCCCGGGTTATTTGAGAAGCGCAGCAGGATGTAGAGTGGGTCATGGGGGCTCTGTGTGCCAAGTTTAGTCTTGATCCATCATTATTGGGAGTTGCAGTGGTATCATGAAATTACTGAAGGTAGTGCAAGTCCCATCATCTCTGTGTGTCCGTCCCCCAAAGTGTAGTAGGATGTAGATTGGGTCATGGGGGCTCTGTGTGCTAAGTTTGGTTTGTATTGGTGAATGGATGAGGGATGTATTGTTTTTTGAAGTGAGTGAAGGTACTCCAAGTCCCATCATCCGTGGTCCGTCTCACAGTAAACTGCACCAGGCTGTAGAGTGGGTCATGAGGGCTCTGTGTGCCAGATTTGGTGTTGATCAGTCATTGGATTAGGTTTGTAGCAGGATTGGGAAGTGAGGGAAGGTACTGCAAGTCCCATCATCCATGTTCTGTCCCCTCCAAACTTCAGTAGGATGTAGAGTGGGTCACTGGGGCTCTGTGTGCCAAGTGTGGACTTTCTCGGTGTTTGTTGGGGGCCACAGTGGTCTGTGGGAAGAGAGGGTGTAAAAGTAATACAAATCCCATCATCAATTGTCAGTCCTTCCCAAACCTCACCAGGACGTGAAGGCAGTCATGGGCGTTATGTATGGCAAGTTTGGTCTCGATCAGTGATTGGATGAGGGTTGCAGCGGACTTGGGAAGTGAGTAGAGGCACTTCAAGTCCCATCATCCATGGCCCACCCTCCTCCGAACTGCACCAGGACGTAGAGTGGGTCATGGGGGCTGTGTGTGCTGAGTGTGGTCTGTATTGGTCCTTTTGGTGGCCTCGGTGGTCTGTGGGAACCAAAGTCTTGGAAAGTACTACAAATCCCATAATACGTGGGTCATGTCATAGGGGGTTATGTGTACCAAGTTTGGTGCAGGTCCATCACCCGCGCTGGTCGCTGTGGCCTGTGAAAGTGGCTGCCACATATCCGCCCTGGCCTGTGAAAGTAGCTGCCACATATCCGCCCTGGCCTGTGAAAGTGGCTGCCACATATCCGCCCTGGCCTGTGAAAGTGGCTGCCACATATCCGCCCTGGCCTGTGAAAGTATACCGGTGTAAAACAGAAAGGAGTAAAAAAAAATAAAATGGAAAAGGCCTGCATGGAATTAGCAGTAAGGTCCAATGAGGCTGGGTGAGGGGCTTTGGGCCAGAATTATTTATATAAGCATTAAAAGGCATTAGAGAAAGGTATTTATTGTTTTCTCTTGTGTCTTTTGAGTGAAGTAGGGCGTTACCTTGTAGAGTGACAGTGCCTGTTCTAAAGATCCTGTCAGAAGCTGCCTTTCTCTGACACTGTGTTGAAGAGGGAAGATGGATGCCTCTTTTGGGCCTATCTGGGAGAAGGGGATTTGTAGGGGCTACAATGTTTTCTGGGAAGTGAATTGGGATGCAAATCCCATCATTCGTCGGCCATCCTGCCCTAAACTCTATTTTGGGGGCTGTAATGTTATGGCCTGCTATTGGTAACTTTAAAGGGTGCATGGCAGGCAGCCGTTTTCTAAAAGCTGAGGGGAGGAGAATACAGGAATCCATTTTGTTTTCACAGAGCCAAGTGGGGAGGGAATGTTGATGGTGCATTTTTCCTCCCAGTGGGAAGAAATCCTGTTGTTTGAATGTAGAGGCCTGGATTCTGGGGTGCTGGCTAATCAGTGGCTATCAATGCCCTCTGTCTGGTGCCTTAGAATTTTGGAGTGGCGAGGCTGTCCAATCAAAGGACTTTATGCAAATAGCTGCCACATATCCGCCCTTCCGCCCTCCGCATACACACATACACACATACACACATACACACATTCCGTTTTATAAAGGTATACAGATACAGATGTATTATATGGCTCTCACTGAAATAAATTTCCAAATATTTTGCTGAGTCAAAAAGGTTCCCGACCCCTGCTGTATTCCCATCCAAACCCAAGTAATGAAGGTGGAGGCATTACTTTTCATTCAACCCTGGTGCAAAACAGAGATGAATGAAGCCCTCACTGCTTTGCTTTCTTCCTCTTCCAGTGAACTACTGAGAAGGCATGCCTTGCAACACCTCCCACTGCCGCTAGGGGTCAGTCATGCAGAAGGGTGTATGGAAGGGGAACGCTGCGCCGCGATTGGCGGAGCCGCCTGCCCATCAAAGTCGCGGGAGGCGGGAGGAAAGAAAGAAAGGGGGCGGGGGTGTTGATTGAGAGCGCGCCGCCTGCCCGGGGTCGCTGAGGGGAGCCTCCATTTGGGCCTCCGCTTCCGTGGAGGGGGCTGAGGCGGGCGCGCTGCCTTCCCTCCTCCGCTCCTGCCCCCATGGAGACCTCGGCCGCTGCCTCTGCCGCCTCGGCCCCCACGCCGGGCCCTTTCCCCCCGCTCTTCCCGCCGGGGCTGCACGGGATCTACGGAGAGTGCCGGCGCCTCTACCCGGAGCAGCCCAACCCGCTGCAGGTCACCGCCATCCTCAAGTACTGGTGAGTCAGGCCTCGGGAAGGGGCAGGCAAAGGCCCGAGGGCCCTCCAGGGGCGCCCCCAAGCTCTACACCGGGCATGGGCCGACTTGGGCGCTGGGGGTGTTTTGGACTCCAACTCCCAGCATTCCTAGCGGCCTCAGGCCCCTTCCTTTCACCCCTCAGCCGCTTAAGCGGCTGAGGGGTGAAAGGAAGGGGCCTGAGGCCGCTAGGAATGCTGGGAGTTGGAGTCCAAAACACCCCCAGGGCCCAAGTCGGCCCATGCTTGCTTTACACCAGTGTTTTTCAACCTTTTTTTGACCCTTGGCACATTTTTTTACATTGACCAAATCCTGGGGCACACCACCAACCAAAACGACACAAAACGACACTCTAACACAGTCATACATATACTTAATATGTTTTTAAATGTATTTATACACTCAGTGTGAAACTTGGGCCTGTTTCGATGGACACAACATAGACATCCTGGCAGGAATGGCAGAAAGACGCAAACTTCTCACACAGAACTCCCATAACCAAGAGAAAACGCTATAAGAGTTTGGTGGGCTTTGACCTTGGGTTTTGGAGTTGTAGTTCACCTGTATCCAGAGAGCACTGTGGACTGAAACCATGTTGGATCAGGACCAAACTTGGCATGAAGACTCAATATGCCCAAATGTAAACACAGATGGAGTTTGGGGAAAATAGACCTTGACATTTGGGAGTCACAGTTTCTGGGATTTATAGTTAACGCACAATCAAAGAGCATCCTCAACTCTTGCAACAAGGGAATTGAACCAAACTGGGCATATTGAACTCTCATTGCCAACAGAAAGTACAGAAAGGGTTTGCTTGGGAATTGACCTTGAGTTTGGAAGTTGTAGTTCACCTACATCCAGAGAGCACTGTGGACTCAAACAATGTTATGTTATGTTGTTGTTTGTTCGGCAGGAGGGGGAAGAAAGGGTATTGGAGGTTCCAATTTCCCACGGCACACCTGATGATCGCTCACGGCACACTAGTGTGCCACGGCACACTGGTTGTGAAACACTGCTTTACACTATAGCAGTAGTTCTCAACCTTCCTAATGCTGCGACCCCTTAATACAGTTCCTCATGTTGTGGTGACCCCTAACCACAACATTATTTTCATTGCTACTTCATAACTGTGTGTGTGTGTGTGGGGGGGGTTGATTTTGTCATTTGGAAGTTGTAGTTGCTGTGAACTACAACTTCTGAACTCACCAACAATGGAATTGAAAACAAACTTGGCACTCAAAATTCCCATGACAAACAGCAAATACTGGAAGGGTTTGGTGGGGCATTGACCTTGAGTTTGGGAGTTGTAGTTCACCTACATCCAGAGAGCACTATAGACCCAACAAGGATGGATCTGGACCACACTTGACACTAATCCTCAATATTTATTTATTTATTTATTTATTGGGCTTCTATGCCGCCACTCCCGGGAGGCTCGGGGCGGCTCACATAAGCAGGATACAAAACAACATATTAAAAACAGGTTAAAACATGGCAAAGTACAACAACAATCTAAGAACAACAAGATTAAAAGCCTGATGTGGAGAGTACAAAGCACAACAGGCACAGGAGGTTACAGACATGACGGGCCGTGCATAGGAAGAACCTATAGGCCAAAAACCTGTTGGAATAAATAGGTCTTGCAAGCCCGCCTGAAAGGCAGGAGATCTTGGATGGCACGCGTTTCGGCTGGGAGGGCGTTCCACAGTGTGGGTGCAATCACGGAAAACGCCCTCCTACGGGTTGCCGTTAATTTAGCTGACTTCGCAGAGGGGATATCTAGCAGGTTGGTACCTTCCGACCGCAGTGATCTCGTAGGGCAATATGGGGAGAGACGGTCCCTCAGATACGCTGGCCCCAAATGTGAACACTGGTGGAGTTTGGGGAAACTAGATCTTGGCATTTGGGAGTTGTAGTTGCTGGGATTGATAGTTCACCTACAATCAAAGAGCCCCTTGCACCCCACCAATGATAGAATTGGGTCAAACTTCCTATACAGAACCCTCATACCTTGAAAGGACTAGCTGGCATGAGCATCCATCCCACCTCTCACACTCTCCCTCACCCACACATGTACATCATGCTGCCATGCGCCAAGCACTCCTGCTCTCCACTCCCTGCTTGGAGTCTCAGAAACAGCCCTCCCTTCGCAGTCTGTTTCCAGCAAAAGAAGGTGGGAGAAGAAGGACAAGAAAGAGGAGAGATCTTCAACCTTCTCTGCTAAAGGGCTTCTCCTAAGACCATCAGAAATATATGTTTTTGATGGCCT
Source organism: Anolis apletophallus (assembly GCA_030556195.1). Classification (NCBI taxonomy): domain Eukaryota; kingdom Metazoa; phylum Chordata; class Lepidosauria; order Squamata; family Anolidae; genus Anolis; species Anolis apletophallus. The sequence continues at coordinate 71,969,900 of JARBWK010000010.1, forward strand.
TTGGCGACCCCTCTGAAACCCTCTCGCGACCCCCCTGGGGGTCCCGACCCCCAGGTTGAGAAACACTGCACCATAGAATGAATGAGGTTTGACACCACTTCACCTGTATTTTCTATTGGTCATGGGAGTCCTGTGTACCAAGTTGGGCTCAATTCCATTGTTGATGGAGTTCAGAATGCTGTTTCTATGTTAACTATAAATCCCAGCAACTACTTTATGGGTAGTTTATGGGTAGCTCTGCAGCACCTAACATCCTGCTTTGCAACAGCTGCAGAGCTGTTTGGGCTGGAAGTCAGCCTGAAGAAAACGGAAGTCCTCTACCAGCCCGCACCACAGGAAGAACACCATCATCCCCACGTCAGCATAGGCAAATCTGTGCTTAAGTCCGTTCAGCAGTTCACCTACCTGGGAAGCATCATCTCTTCAGACGCCAAGATTGACAAAGAGATAGATCACAGATTAGCAAAGGCATGGAGTGCATTTGGAAGTCTTCACAAAAGAGTCTGGAGCAACAAGCACCTGAGGTAAAGCACCAAAATCAGTGTGTACAGAGCTATCGTACTGTCTGTTCTCCTGTATGGGCCTGAAACATGGGTCAACACCTACGACTCCTCAAAGGCTTTCATCAGTGCTGTCTTCGCACAATCCTAAATATACACTGGACTGACTATGTGACGAATGTTGCTGTCCTTGAGCAAGCAGGGATCACCAGCATTGAGGCCATGCTATTGAGAACACAGCTGCACTGGGCAGGGCACACCTCTAGGATGGAGGACCACCACCTCCCAAAGATAATACTCTACGGTGAACTCGCCACGGGTCAGCGCCCCAAAAAAGAGATATAAGGACTCCCTGAAACAACATCTCAGGCTCGGCCAGATTGATCACCAACAATGGTCCACCCTGGCCTTGCATCGGGAGGCATGGAGATGCACTATCCACGATGCTGCGGCCTCTTTTGAGAAGACACGGCGAAAGGGTCTCGAGGAGAAATGACAACGCAAAAAGAACCGCAACTTGGAAACGACATCACCCAAGGAGACTTTCTGCTGTGCTTTCTGCAACTGAACTTGCCTATCTCAGATTGGCCTTTTTAGTCATCAATGCGCTTGTAAAAAGTGTGGGATGAGTTCTTCCTAAGAATCTTCATTCGCGAAGTAATGCCAAGAGATAAATGTCAGCAACTACAACTTCCAAATGTCAAAATCAATGCCCCCCCCCCAACTCCACCAATATTCAGATTTGGGCGTATTGGGTATTTGTGCCAAATTTGGTTCAGTGAATGAAAATATATCCTGCATCTCAGATATTTACAATGGCCCCTCCATCCTCATACCCCTCAGTGTCTCCTTCAAAACAGAAAAAACACTGGGACAGCTGCTAAATAAGCAGGGCAAAAAAACAGGAAGGGTTGAAAAGAAATCACTCCTCAATTGGTTGAGCCAATAAAGAAAAATGCTGAAATTGTAGAAATACTCTCTGATATCAATTGTACTGTCATCAGAGTGAAGGTCTCATTTAGACATAAATACATCATATTGTATACAAATATCAATAATGAAGGTTGCAAAGATTAATCAAAGTTCATGGGAGTACATAATAAATTACACACAATAATTAACAATCAAGGTTGCAGTAATCATATAAGGTTCAACAAACTGTAAGTTTCCAAAAAGAACACTATATGCAGAATATCAATATATCAATACAACAATCTGTAAGGAAATACATTTATCAATATAACCCTTCAAACATCAATCAAAGCTGCAGGAATCAGGTTCAACAAACTGTAAGTTTCCAAAAAGAACACTATATGCAGTGTATTTATTTATTTAATTTATTTATTATTTCTGAGGTATTGTTACCTTATTTGCAACAACATTTATTTGACTGCTTTTAGACTCTACCACAGATTAACAAATAGAAAGTTGTGGTACCATCAAATTTCCCAATTCATATCTCAAATAAAATCATGTATCAATCCATTAGTTGTGATCAATGGCATTTGTCTTTCCATCATCCCTAGTCATTTATCATAAACATTGTTAGCAGGCAATCTTTTCAAGTTTTTTTAAAAGTCTGAAACAACTGGCAGTTATCTTGAAATCTTTGTATTGATTTATTTTTTTAAGAGTCAAGAAACTTTATCCAATACAGCTATCTGTTTGTCGACCTATTTTTCTCTCTCTCCCAGCTTGTGGCATCTTTCAAGTGAGTGAAATGTCCTGGATTTGGATCTGAATTGGGAAGTAGCTTTTAAGAATTTGGAGAGGTTCCTACGTGTGTATGTTGTAATCAGGCGACAGGTTGATGTGGCGTGGCTGACAAATGGCTGGGTTTGCTAGGAAGCAGCCTGAAGGACTAGTTGTTATGGTGAAACTTGACAGGTCTGATGGATTGAATCTTTTTTTTACTTTGGTGATCAGTATTAATCGTTTTCTCAAAATGTGTAACAGACTAGTAAAGGTGTAAGTAATGCCTGTTAAATATCTTTGAGGATTGGCTGAGAATCTTTACGTTTACTGAGGATAAAACTAAATACCTTAAATATTCTCTGAGTATTCAACACTTGATCACTGCACATTTTTCACAAGTGAGTGCATAAACTTTGAGGAGCTCACTGCATTCATTCTCTGCAATATCTTTTATGATATCCTGTATCATACTTTTGAAGAAACATATTATTTTCTCTCTAGCCATTTCTCACTATGCTGCTATCTTTTTCCCTACCCAAAGAAAAGCAGTGTGTAACTCACTTTAATACAGATTTTCTGTGTTTGGTGGTATGCATGTTGATCCGTGCCTAGTCTACAGAAATTATTTCAACGACATTATTAGTTAACAGATACATATTTATTCAGAACTATACACTATGTTTGTGTGTGTGCCTTCCAAGTTGCCTATCAACTTATGGTGAACTCATGAATTTCATATGGTTTTCTTAGTATCGTATACTCAGGTGGTTTTGGTAGTGCCTTTCTTTGAAAGGTAATCACAGCCCTTAGTATTCTTTGACAATGTTCCATCCAATTACTAACATAGCTTCCAAGATCAGAAAGGATCTAGTACCTTCAGGGTATTTATGGTAAGGCTGCCACCATTTACACGTTGATATTTCCTGTACATTACCTGGCTTCTTTTACTATCTCATTTGCTCTTCCATCCCATTAGTGATCTCTGACTTGACGGTCAAAAATTCATTCTGACTGAATAGGCAGTTCTGCTGGACCTCATAGTTTTTTGATGAAAAATAAGGCATAAATTTAATGTGGCTTGTTGAGACTAATGTTTGGACTGACAGAAAGAGGAATTGAGCTTTGTGTTTGGCATGCTAATTAGTAAGATGGGAAAAGCAGTGTACATATATATATTGGAGAATGTGGGGCAAGATATTCATGCCGATTGCAGAGTGTATGTTTCCCATTTGAAACTGACTATTGAGTGGGTTGTTGTAGGTTTTTCGGGCTGTATGGCCATGTTCTAGAAGCATTCTCGTCTGACATTTCACCTGCATCTATGGCAGGCATCCTCAGAGGTTATGAGGTCTGTTTATATATCTGTGGAAAGTCCAGGGTGGAAGAAAGAACTCTTGTCTGTTGTAGCTAGAGGTAAACTCTTGTCTGTTCCTAGTTTCCAACAGACCTCACAACCTCTGAGGATGCCTGCCATAGATGCAGGTGCAACATCAGGAGAGAATGCTTCTAGAACATGGCAATTCAGCCTGAAAAATCTACAACAACCCAGTGATTCTGGCCATGAAAGCCTTCGACAATACATTGACTATTGAGTATTTAGGCACATACTTTGTGTACCGATAGACTTCAGAGAGCATGGATATGCATTAGCTTATGGAGGCATACAAATATTTAAGACAATTGTATATATCTAACAGCATAAGCATGTGAAGAAACATTTTCTTCCCTAATACAGTAGTTGTCTGTGTTTCTATAGTTGTGAAAATAGAAGGAAGTGATGTGGACCTAGATGAGAAGGGAGAACAAATAGGCCTTGGGATGAAGCTAGTTGAAGAGTGCTGGGGAATATTGAGATGCAGGGGTCTGCATACATAGCATATGTGAAGATGTGGATAGGGCGTGAGGGAGGCACAATAGCTTCTCTCAGTGCTTCTCAAAATATCTGATGTGGGGGTCCAGGAAATATTTTTCCACTGTGCCATTTGAGTACAATTATTTCTTTCATGAAAATTTTCTAAAGACCAAGTACCAATGGTTCACTACTTTAAATAGCACTGCCTTATTTGATACAGAGAAAGGTTGGTCTGAACTACAATCATAGGTTATTTGCAAATGCCTCTGACTAGGTTTTCAGAGCTATAAGGAGCAAGGATTATAGTGTTAAAGCGGAATTTCTCTGCTGGGGATAGTACCACAGATGAAATGTACTGAGAAAGCTGTGAAGCCATGGGTTGTGGTATGTTGGCTATAAGCGGAATAGAAAGTACATGTGAGAATGGGCCATACCCTTTGCTTTGTCTTGCAAAAAGTTGCAAATACAAGCTTGGTTTATTGTTGATTGCCTTGGGCCAAGCATTTTACAGTCTGAAAGCTCAGCCATCTGGGAGTTACCAGGGAAGACTAATAACTTACTTCAGCTGAAAAGAATCTAGATAGAGTAAAGGCATAAAATTGAAGAGTTCCATGTTAGCTAATGGTACCAAATTGACCCTCCAGCACAAGGGTGTCAAGCTCATTTTTACCAAGGGCCATAGCAATATTATGGTTGTTTTCAAAGGGCCATATGTAATTGTAAAACTGTATAAATGTAACTATGTTGCTCTAGCATAGAAAGTCACATACAATTATGTGTTTTGTGTTTGACACATGTGTTTGATGCATGTGTGTTGTTATCTTGGACCAAAAGTGTATAAGCTACGGTATTACCTAAATATCTCTGCTGTGACTGTCCTTCTCGTGTCTGATTCAAAGAATATTCCATTTGAGCTGGAATCACTCGCAATATTGTAATTCCAGATTATTTTGCTCTTTTGTGGATTTGGATTTTGTTTTATTCTAGATCTTGTTGATTTTGGGGGTGGGAATGCCTCCCAAGGAATATTGAACAGTAAGGCTTTTTTAATGAAGGGAGAGCGATTAGTCTGCAAATAGAAGGGAAATCAAAGGACTTCATTACATGAATGAGGCCCTGCAGGGCGATTCGCCACCATCCATGTCAGGGCAGCGGGGCAATCCTGGCACCCTGTGCCCCGCCTTGCCCTTAAGTGATGCTTTCCCATCCCATGTGGGGAAGAATTGCTGCCACGGCCCCATAGTTTTCTATGGAACATGGGAAACCTCCTGCACCGATTTTGGTATACTTCCTCCACAGGGCCCTGTCAGAAGTTGTGTGATGGCGGGCAGTGAAGAGAAAATGTCTCGAAAGCGTCCTAGGACGCTTTCTTTGCCTCATGCGATGAGGCTGATGGTGTCTCGTAAAGACAGAAAACCTGCTAAGGCACTAGTTTAGGATGGTACCATTTACATTTTTTCTGGAAATTTCTTATAGGGACCAGAATTAAAAAAATAAGTGTAGTTTTTTACTAAATGCTGTTGGTATGCATTGTAACAGTGAGTGCCAGGGTTCAAGCTATGCCAACTCTTTGGAGTTTTTACTAAACTAACATTTTTTCCAATAAATCTTAACTTGAAATTGTTTTGTATTCTGTGGAAGTCATTATTAGCTCTGCTTTGGCTGAATGTAGACAATTTTGTGACCATTTTCACATGCAATAACACTGTAGATTTTTCAAGGGTTCTTAAGAACGAGGCAATGTGTTTGTGCATGCTGCCTGATCACTGCAGGTGGAAGCTCTTGAACAAAAGTGCTGTTCATTTTTAATGTGCTGTGATGTTCAGTAATGGTAATCTGAGCAAACCAGTGAAGTAAACCAAGCAGAAACCATGGGTCTTTCTCTGGATTGAGGGAAAAGAAATAAGTTAGATTGTTGGACTTGCTTATCATGGTATTAAATGATATAGTGTATCTTGACTCTCAGGATCTTGCCCACATCCTTTATAGTTGCCATTCCAAGTCTAAGGGTTCATCTACACCAGTGGTTCCAACCTGTGGGTCTCCAGGTGTTTTGGCCTACAATTCCCAGAAATCCCAGCCAGTTTACCAGCTGTTAGGATTTCTGGCCTTTGAAGACCAAAACATCTGGGACCCACAGATGTAAATCACCTGTAGCTATTCTTTTTGTTTTCTTAATGTTCATCCATAAAGCTGTCTTTGTATGTTTCTTTCTTCACTTGCTTCTCTAATCCTTCCAAGTTTTTATTTTTTTCTGCTGGTAATATGATGTGATCTGTATGTCTGAAATTGTTGATGATCCTTTATCCAATTTAATGTCATCTTCCTCTAATCCCACTTTATTTATATGTTCAGCATACAAGTTAAACAAGGTAATAACATACAGACTAGTTTGACCCCTTGCCAACTGGCAGTCATTCTGATTCTCCATATTTTGTCCTCACGATAGCCTTTTCTTCGAAATCCAGATTATGCATCTAGACTTTCAAGTATTGTGGCACACTCATTCTATGAGAGCAAGTCTTAATTTTTCAAGATCCAATTGAGGGCTTTGCTTTTTTTATTTCCTGCTTTTCTCCCATGGGTGGGATTTTTTTAATGTGTCAGGAGCAACTTGAGAAACTGCAAGTCGCTCCTGGTGTGAGAGAATTGGCCGTCTGCAAGGACGTTGGCCAGGGGATGCCCAGATCTGTTTGATGTTTTACCATCCTTGTGGGAGGCTTCTCTCATGTCGCTGCATGGGAAGCTGGAGCTGACGGAGGGAGCTCACCCACACTTTCCCCAAATTTGAACCTGCGACCTGCCGGTCTTCAGTCCTGCCGGCACAAGGGTCTAACCCACTACGCCCCGGGGGCTCCTGTATATTATAGGCTTTGCTATAATGTGTAAGGTACAGACTGATTTTTCTTTTGAAATTTTTGATACCTTCAGTATGCAACATACATTTGCAACATGATCCTTGATGTGTCTTCCTTTCCTGAACTCACATTGGACATCTGGCATTTTATGCTCACTGTATGAAGTCACTTTATTTGCACAGGAAATTGACACAATGGTCCTGTGGTCACTGCAAACCCTGATATCCCCTTTATTGAGCATTGGAATGTATATATTGAATGTTTCCAGTTTTTGAACCATTGTTTTGTTTTCCTTATTTATGGATAGATTTTGGTTCAAATTAGAGTAGATTATATCTCTGTCCTCTCCTTTGGCACCCCCTTGTTGTGGGGGAGAGGCTTGCGTACCCTAATGAAGTTGTGAGCTATGCTGGCAGTGGCATAATAGCCACCGGTAGGACCTCCCATGCCAGATAGGTCACAACTGAAGGGTCTGACAAAGAACGTCAAAGGGCAGGATGGGCTCTCTAGCCTTTTGGCAACCATCCTAGGAGAAGGAAAACTCTGATTTCAAACCCGGACCGATGGTGCTTGTTTAACCCTGTAAGGTCAACCATCTAAGACAGTGGTTCTCAACCTGGGGTCCCCAGATGTTTTTGGCCTTCAACTCCCAGAAATACGAACAGTTTGTAAACTGGCTGGGATTCCTGGGAGTTGTAGGCCAAAAACATCTGGGGACCCCAGGTTGAGAACCACTGATCTAAGAGAAGGAAACCCGAACCAAACCTACGACCTGAGGACCTCACTGCCACCGTCCCAGCTTGCTAGGTCCCAGCAGACAAACCTTTGGTTTAAAGGGTGAGGCCAGTTCTGTGCACGCTGCACTCCATCAGAAAAATTCATTGCACAGGCTCGAAGGACACATCCAACCTCCGAATTATCAACACGCTTGTAGAAAGTGTGGGATGAGTCCTTCCTGAATCTTCGTCCATGAGGAAAAGCCAAGATATCTCTGTAGATTGAGGCTACTCTGTTGCTATGCCATATTTCCTTGTGATTTCTTTCTTTCCAGTGCTTTGATTGCAGTCTCCACTTCACTTTCTAACATTGTTCTTCCTCAAATGAATCTTTCCATTTATTTTATATACTTCTATATGTTGTTTCCATTGTCCTTTTATTTCCATTTGGTCATGTTAATGTGTTTCCTTGCTGGTTGTAGAGCTTCCCCGCTCTTGATTTAAATTTCTCTTTGATTTCTCAGATCTAGTAAAAGAGGTTTTTTGATCTTCCTTTTCTATTTTCACCTATTTCTCTGCAGTTGTTATTTATAGAAATTCTTCTTGTTCCCATGCATATCAGTCAATTTTCACCTTATTTTTGTGAGCTTTTACTTAGCTGCTTGAAAAGTTTCAACATTTAACCCAGTGGTCCCCAACCTTTTTTTGACCAGGGAGTATTTGATCAGAGACAACATTAGTACCAAAAGGGTCACAAATTAGTTTTTGGTTAACTTTAGTTTCGTTTTGGGGTGCTGATTCAGAAAATTGCATTGGCTAGATCACATCAGGTCTAGTTTCTGATTCAGAATATATTATTATTCATTCTTGTATGCCGCCACTCCCCGGGGGCTCGGAGCGGCTTACAAAAACAGCATAACTAGAAAACAGCATAAAACAGATAAAACAACAGGTAATTAATCTAAAATTAAACTAGACTAAACTAGCAGAATAGCAGAGTCAAATCAGCAGTCGAATGCCAGCTTGAAGAGATGGGTTTTGCAGGCCCTGCAGAAGGAGGACAACTCTTGCAGGGCACGCACTTCAGTTGGCAATGTGTTCCAAATGATCGGGGCCGCCACAGAGAAGGCCCTACGCCAGATGGAAGCCAGACGAATGGTCCTAAGACTAGGCACTTCGAGGAGATTTAGATCTTCAGAACAGAGCGATTTCTGGGGTTGATAGGGGGTAAGGCGGTCCCTCAGGTACGTCGGCCCCAGGCCATGTAAGGCCTTGAAGGTTAGCACCATCACCTTGACAGTGATCCGATGCTCAACAGGAAGCCAATGAAGCTGCTGTAAGATGGGAGTGATGTGACTCCTTGCTGGTACTCCAGCGAGGAGTCGAGCAGCGGCATTCTGAATGAGCTTAAATTTCCGGATCAAGGACAAGGGTAGGCCCATGTAAAGGGCATTACAGTAGTCTAATCTTAAGATGACCATGGCTTGGATCACTGTGGCTAGGTCATCTCTGGATAAGTAAGGGGCCAGCCGCCTGGCCTGCCGCAGATGGAAAAACGTGGTTTTGGTGACAGTGGAGGCCTGGGACAGGTGGCACGAAAGGAGCGGAAATAAAATAAAGAGGAGGGAGGCTCGCAGACTAGATTTACATCTTCGCAGCCCACTGGTGGTCAGCGGCCCATAGGTTAAGAACCACTGGAGCTTTTATATTTTGCTTGCTATAGATAGTTTCTTTTAAAATATCTCCTTGACAATGTCCCTAATTTTAGCCTGGAGTTCTTCTGGCTTCTGGTCGAAAGAACAGGATTATTTGAAAAATTACTTGTTAAGTACAATGTGATTGTGGGGAGGGCAAGTGTGAAGATATTCTAAGATACATGTTTACTTCTTTATCTCTTTCATCGACTGAAAAGAAAGATGCCATATGCAAATTTATATCATAGTGTAATATTTTGTATTCAGATGATTATGCTGATGGCATTATTCTTGTTTGGTTTAAAATATAGAGATGTCTTTGGGAATAACAACTAAAGAAAACAGTGCTGCAATATAAATTATTTAATGCTTCTGTGTTGATAGTTTCTCACTAAAGTGTGTGAAGGATCTGTTTTCATGACAGACAAGGATCTGATATCCATGCTTGTCTTCTGTTTCATGCTCTTTCAAATAGTGCTGATTAAGTGCTTTCAAAACATTTGTAGCATTGCACCAGGATTGTGCAGCTTGCAAATATTGCCCTTTGTCTTTGAGGCTAATGTTCTTACTGCCAAATTATTCCCTTGGATGTAGGAACTTAAAAGCCTCCCATTCTCTGGTAACTTACTTTTCAAAAGATAATTTTATAAATGTATTTGTTCTTATCGTTATTCATTGAGATTATAATAATAGCAATGAAATGTCTTTTATCGATAGTAATAGAATAAACATAGCTATGAAGCTGATAATGTATTCTATAAAAAGACTAGAATATTCACACCTCAGCCTGATTTTGTTCAACATTTTTCCTGTTCCTATTCAGGAATTCATAGAAAACCTATAAGAATAATCTGGTAGAATATTTATTAACTTCTATAGTAATTTCACTGCACTAAACACCTTCCATATAATTGAAGTTTTCATGACCGCAAAATATTGTCCAACAAAAAGCAAAATTTGGATAGGAGGTAAAAATAAATTATCAAGATTATATCCATCATTGAATCATAGAGTTGGAAGAGACCAGAAGAACCTTCCAGCCCATCCTCAATATACCATGCAAGAGCACACAATCAAAGCATTCCTGACTGCTGGCCATTACGCTTTATTTAAAAACCTCCCAAAAAAAGGAGACTACTGTACACCACACTGAGGCAGCCTATTCTGCTGTCAAACAGCTCTTACTATCAGGAAGTTCTTCCTAATATTCAGGTGGAATCCCCTTTCTGGCAGTTTCAATCTACTACTCTGTGTCCTAGTCTGCAGAACAGCAGAAAACAAGCCTGTTCAATCTTCAGTATGACATCCTTTCAAATATTTAAACCTGGCTAGCATTGGACGATGACTCTGTAGACCAGGACTTCAATGCCTACTTAATTATGGAGACCCACGAGGTGAACTCTCTCAGTCTCAGAGAAAGGCAAACTCCCTTTGAATAGGTCTTGCCAAGAAAACCTCATGATAGGTTTTATAGCCTTATAGTAACCATAAGTTGGGGATGACCTGAAGGCACACAACAACATATACATGCAGGCTTAATTGTTAAAACTCATATGGTTAATTGGCTTAGACTTTTGACTTGCATTACAGGTCTTAGTAAATGTGGAACTTTATATTCTTCATGTGCTATTCATATCATATAATTTCATGTACATAGAATCCATGGATACAGGATAGATTGCAGTTGTAATGACAGAGGACAAAATTCCTGTTTGCTATTTTCCTGAATGCCTCTGTTTCTTAACATTGAGCTGCAACTTACTATTGTTTTTCTCTCTCTTTCTTTTCTTAATAGGTTGGGTGGACCAGATCCTTTGGACTATGTCAGTATGTATAGAAATTTAGGGAGTCCAACCGAAGACGTTCCTGAGCATTGGCACTATGTAAGCTTTGGGTTAAGCGATCTGTATGGTGATAACAGAGTGCACGAGTAAGTCTTTAATTTCTGTTTATGGTATATGCACAGAAATAAAAGTAGCATTGCCTAAGGGATTTCTCAAGCGAGGTCTCCCAGGACATTGTGTTGTAAGATACTACTTTTTAACAAAACAGCTTCATTACTGTTGTTGCATTTGGGTACTCCCTGGGTGTTGGGGACCAGGGTGTCTTAGAAGAGACATTCCTGAAAGCTTCTATGACCACCTTAAGTGGGTTCTCATTGCAGCTTCTTGGAGGTAGGAGTCATTCCTTTAAAAGAACTAATAAAAAAACGGAGGATGCAGGGTTTGTATAAGACAGCAGTTCTTAAACTGTTCTTCACGAAGCCCTAAGGGTTCTGCGAAGCATACTGAAGGGCTCCATGTTTCCTTTCTCCTCCTGTCCAAGTTTTCCCTCCCTCCCTGCCAGAAGCCTTTTCCCCCACCTCCCTTACCACCCAGACCCTTTCCCGCTCACCTTCCTTACTTCCAGAACCCTTTTCCCAACACACCACGGGGGGGGGGGGGGTGTTCTCATGCGCCAGCCCCTTGATTGTGCTTTTAAAAAATGAAGGGGACCACTGAACTCGGCACTGCTACTGAAGCCAGGGTTCAAGTCTCCAGGAAGGAGGCCCCTAGGACTGCCCAGCTACTGTCTGCTACCGTTGCTGCTGTGTGGAGGAGACTCCATAGGAAAGTGTCTTAGCCCTGAATGGTGGTGGTGGGAGGAGGAGGGAGAGGCAGCAGACAACACATGGAGCCTGGGAGCCAAGGGGAGATTTCCTCCCTTCAGAAACAATTTGGAACTCAGAGCATCTCTGTGGGTCTTGTGTGCATTGTGTAAAGGAGGGATTCAACCCAAAGCTCCCAATAATGCGTCAGTCAGTATGGGGTAATAAACAAGCGATACTCTATGTCTGAGCACCGTCACCCTCAAAACAAGCCTGGTCTCCCCACACACTTGTTCTTCAGGGGGCTGCAATGGAGATATTATTATTATTATTATTACTATTACAAAGGCTGGGTGGTCATCAGTTGGGTGTGCTTTGATTGTGCTTTTCCTGCATGGCAGAAGGGGGTTGAACTGGTTGGCCCCTGGGGTATTCCACTGAAATATTGTTAAGCTTATGGTGGTTAATTTTTTTCTTCATTTAAAATATTGTATTGTTCTTTCTTTTTTTGCACTACAAGCTAGATATGTGCAGTGTACAGGAATTTGTTCATATTTTTTCAATTTGTTTTTATAAACATTCTCTATCCCTCTGCCATTGGCCCAGCCCATTTATCAAATTTTGATATGCAATGCAGCCCCTGTGTCCAAAGGTTTGCCCATGTCTGATATATATACATTATATATAAAATATAATAAATACAATGTATAAACATTTCTTGGGGATCCGCAATAAACTTTTGCTTCAAAAAGGGCTGTTCAGCTGAAAACGTTTGAGAACCCCTGGTTTAAGGAAAAAAAGTTAAAATAATTTTAGTAAATCTGAATAAATTAAAATGACATTAAAATTTGAGGCAAATTATTTGAGGTTAATTAAGTTTTCGATACACTAAAATGTAATAAATGTGTATGTTATAAAATGGGAAGAATAATATTGTGACTGTGGAAATTCCTCCTACCTCTCATTGGCATGCAGCTTCCGCTGGGTCATCCAAAGCACACTCCACTTCCAACTCTGCCCCCCCCTTCAGAAAACATCATGTACCTCAGTGTAGTATTTAATAGATCTGAGAATCACATACTATAATTGGTATTACATTGATACAGAAAAGATAGGGAAGTTGTTTTATTGCCAATTATTTTATTATAGTCACAGAGTTTATATCTTCATGAAAAAATGTATAGATTACTTTTTTTTGCACTTTCTCACATTTAGTCCCACTGTTTATCCTTCTCATACAATAATTTTTAGTTAATGAAGCAATAAAAGCTTAGGATGTACAAATATACACTTAGTTTTCATTTTTATTTTATTTGGATTAGACTAGCAGAGTTACCATACACCATTCATACCCCTATGTAATTATTAAACATGCTTTAACAACACACAAGCCTTAAGTGGATTGTGAGAATCTTGGGGTTTTGCTGAGCAATTTTCTACCCCCATCTCATGTTAGCTACTGACTTCTCCACATTTACAGAGTGAACATTCATATGTATTTAGTCTTGGACGGTTACAAGACAACATATATCTGTGTTAAAGTATTCTGCAGCTTGTATCTATATTTTGACGTATGTTTCTGGTGTGTGTTTTAAATTTGAACCATAATGACATCAGTTTAAGTTTGTTTCTTCTAAGGGTGCACATGAAATAACATTTATTAACTGCCAGCTACCCTCTTGACCTATGTACTATTAGCAGAACTCAGCTCAGAACACACCTACCCAGTATTTCTAGTACAGTAAACTGCCCATTGGTGCTGTAACTTAATAGGAAACTAAGATGGGTGAGTACTGAATTTGTCCTATTTAATCTTCTAGAGTTAAAAATACTCTGATCTGAATAAATGGAGCCATAAGCCAACTAGAAAGCCATAGCAACCAGTCGATCAGTGGTTCTCAACTTGTGGGTCCCTAGGTGTTTCGGCCTACAACTCCCAGAAATCCCAGCTAGTTTACTAGCTGTTAGGATTTTGGGAGTTGTAGCCCAAAACATCTGGGTACCCCCAGGTTGAGAACCACTGCAGTGGGTGAATGGCAATGGCTGTTTGACCAGAAATCAACTGCAGTTCTGCCAGTCTATTACTCTGTTGTCCCCAATTCCATGGCACACCCTATATTTACTCATGTATAATTCTAGAAATTTTGGACAAAAAATTGATCCCAAAAAAAACATGGATAGACTTATCCGTAGGTCAGTGTGAGCACTACACCTTGACTCTTATTTTAAGAAAGGAGCAGTATTCTTTGAAGAGAGTGGTCAAACATGAGAACTTAGTCCATCTCGGGAATGCCTAAAAGAAGCACCAATCCCCTCTATTGTCTCCCCTGTGGTGCTACTTCTGGCCTTTTGAATGACGAAATCACAGTAGCAACAGCCAGGGGCAGCTAGTCCCCTGAGATGGCATTAATGCTTTCCCATCTTTGAAGAATGATGCTTGATTTATCATTCATGTGTCATATGAAAATTCATAGTTTTAACCGGCCCTTGACATATTCATGACTTATACATGAGTATATATGGTAGTCTCTTACCACAATAAATGCTAGAAATCCTCTGTTGCGAGGTGCATGTTGCTTTCAGGTATAGTTCCTTGCTATCAGGCTTCTTTTTAAAAAGTAGGCTCATGCCTACTTATAATGCAATACTGTGTCACATTACTTTGAAATAGGAAAATCAGACTTGAAGTAAGTACTTGGTATTGATTAATATTGGAATTACACACAGATCTGGCAAATTAGGTATGAATGTTAATGACATATTTCATTTTAATAAGACCCTGCACCTCCTTCCTTGCAGATCTTTTCAGGCAGAAGAGAATGGTTTTCTTTCTTTGATTAAATGCTTGTGGGTGTTTCCTCACAAAAGAACCCTATAATGTGAATGAATTTATAAAGATGTCATATACATTGAAGAATAGGTGAAGATTCTGCAGATTTAAGCATCTTTCATCAGTGCATTTGCCAGAGTGAAAATGACAGCTGTAAAATTAATCTTGTTGAAAATAGAATATTTTACTAAGTTTGTAAGACACCTATTAGGATAAATTCTTTAATGGTTGTATATAAGGAAATGTAGAACCATACCATGTCCTGAAACAGGACAGTGATAAAAACAATGACGCGGAATAATCAACTTAACTTTCATTTTAGTTTTATTATTTATTTTATTTTATTTCGGGATTTTACCCCACTTTTCTCAACCCCCAAGGGGGGACTCAGAGCAGCTTACAGTACGGCACAATTCGATGCCCACATAATAGCAGTATAAACCCCAAAACACTTCAACAATTAAAATACATTAAAATACAACCACATTAGCACCATACACATTCACTCTGGATTAAAACAATGTTTTACGTCTAAGATTGATAATAACAGTCTTTCTGGTGGAAATTGTTTAGAATGTCCCTTTATTTTATAATCAAAAATATATTGTTTCCAGCATTGTACCCAGCTTCCTGAATATACTAGTCTTTTTTACTTCAAGAGGGAAGAGAGTGGCAATTTCCTGCTGATTCCAATTTTTCTAGAACAGTTTTATATATCCAAAATATTCAGCCACATGTCTCATGCACAAATCTTGCCTCCTTCATGCACACTATCAAGTTACTTTTTATACTTCCTATTCTCTGTTGGTGGTAGACCTCCCCTGCAGCATGACCACCTTGTGGATTTTCTCTTTCTTTTTGGTCTGGTGTGTGTGTTTGGCTTTAAAATGCCATTTGTTTAAGGTAGTTAATGTAAGAGCCGGGCCACCTACAGAGAGGCTGCCTTGCACTGTTTAAACTCACACACAATTCTTGGAACTAAAACACATCTTTATTGTTAAAGGTTTTGAAATTAAAGTATTTTTTTCTTGAAGCATGGAAAGTGACTTGTTTTATGTTTACAGCACAGTAGTTGATCTTACAGGCACTGCTGTTTTTAATAAAAGGAACGTAACTAAATTTGGCTCTGGGCAAGCCTAGTCTGCATGTGATTCCATGGATAAGAACTATTCTGCTTTGCAATGCAAAAGAGTTTTTAAATGCAAAATTAACATTTTGATGATAATTCAGATTAGTAAAACTGGCAACTGTTTGAAGGATTTCTCATTCATCCTCTGTGAATGCTGGATATAAACTCAAAAGCAGATCTCCTTGCTTCTGAATTAACTCATTTGGCTCTCTCACCAAAATAAGTTATTGGCAGCATTATAGCTCTGGAAAAATAACTGCATTTTAAAAACTAAAAACAGGGTGTGCAGTTTCCCTTTCTTTAATGCCACCAGAAACGCGAGCTCTACGAAATCTGACCACTTTCCGTAGAGCCTGCAAGACGCACTTGTTTAAACAAGCCTTTGAAAGCCTGTGATTTAAATGTGTTTTATCTGCTGTTTTATGTATTCTATATTTTATGTTTTTACTCACTGTTTTATTGAGCTGTGTTGTAAACCGCCTGAGCCTTTGGGAGTGGCGGTCTACAAGTCCAAATAAATAAAAATAAATAAATAATGATTTTGAGAGACTGTTGTCTGAGACCTCTCATCCAGAATGTTAGCTCATATACCAAACATTTTTCCAAATTATTCAAATTCTGTACCTCTACATTATCAGAACCAAAGCTGCTTGCTTTTCCTTTTCCATACTATTCGGAGTTCCTAAGCCTCAGCACTACTAATCACTCACTTATTTCCTAACTGATAAATCTGTGTTTTATGGATGTAATGCATTTCTCTCCTTTAGAATTATTTAGATCCAGTAAGGCAGTTCCTCCTTTAGTGAACTGTTCTATACCCAACCACCAGCAAATATTTGCTGTCTGCACCCACTGTCTGATTTACCCGGACTATTGGCAAGTTCAGGCTGTCTTCAATTTACAAATATCTGACTTACGAACTACTCATAGTTACAAATGGGGGTGATACAATAGGAAGTGAGAGAAATCTATCCATAGGATGGGAAATTCATTCCTGAAAGAGACGTCATGGAGAAAAGGTGTCTCAACAAAAGCTTTATCGCCAATCCTTGTTTCCACAACAATTTTTTTTCAAAATCCAATTATCACAAGGAAAGAAAGGGAGGCGAAATCTTCTGATAAGGGGCACAGATTACAAAACAAACACTACTGTGGTATGAACTCTTCCCTATGCTATCCAAAGCTTATGTATGTTTGTATTTGGCTGGAGTTGTATTTAAAAATGTTCCTTTTCCAACTTACAATCGAATTCGGCTTAAGAACAGATCCACAGAACCTATTTTGTTCGTAACTTGGGCACTGCCTGTACTGATTCCATATTTGGCATTGGATTTCCAACATAATGTTTGACCATGCTCTCAATGGTACTGTACAAACACCAGTCAAGGCTATCATGCTTAATGGCTGAATCTACTTACGTTTATGATTTTGTCTTCCATTGAATAACCAGGAAGACTGTTCTGTCAGTTTGCTGTTTCCATTTCACTGTTTTCTGTTATATTCTTCCCCATCTCTTGTTTTGGAGAGAAGAGACAAATTTCAGTTACCTAGGGTAAACCAAAGGATGGTGACAGTGGTAAAAAATGAAGTCCTGCGCACTATTTCATTTTGCCAAGCTGCTGGTTGTTTTCTTCATACATCTGTTTATAGACTCTCTTGTAACAAGTAATTGGTTTGACAAGTTGCAGCTTTCTCAGTGAGGCCCAAGAAGACAGTTTTATCAGATATAATGCAGTCTCCTTTTGCAACAGATCCCTAAAAGAAACATCAGTCAGACTAAATAGAATGACATATTTTAATATAACATGAGTTTCATACATTTTACAAATACCAATGTGGGCTGTGTGTTGTGCAGTGTAAAAATACCAAGAGGAAATGTTAGGAATATTTACTCATTTGAAAAAAGTGGAGTGTACTCTGATCTTGCCCACCATCCAGAGGAATGTGTGGTACTATGTTCAAAATTTGCGTGAGAGTTCACAGAAGTAGATGTAGAGAGCTCCAACTAAGAATTTAGCAATGAAAATGGGCTAGGAATATTTTGAGCCAAAAAACAGACTTCCTAGCTAGTGGTAATACTGGTTAAGGAATTCTGAAAATTGTAGTCCTAAAGTATTTGTAATTTCTGCATTTGCCTGTAAAAAACAGGCATTCTCCAGAGCCTTTCTGAGGAACTGAACAACATCCTAGTGTCATTTCCAGAAATCTGAATCAGACTGCAGAACAGTCAGTGGAAAAGAGCCTCTTATCCTCCTTCAGCCCTTTCATTTGCCTAAGTTTACCTCCCTATTCCCATTCTGCAGTCCCTTCCCTCCCATATGAGTGATGTTTTGCCTCTAACACTGAAAATTGAGGGCCAGTTATACTGCCCAATGTCTGCCTGTAGCTGCACATGGGTCACAGGGCTAACACGCTTGAGAGCCACTGGGCAGACAATTGTTTTTAAAAAGTTGGAACTCAATCTTAATAATCATGCAGATCAGCAGTAGATTGGGTTGCAGTAAATGTTGACTGGAACCCATGAAGCTAGGAGTAACAACTCTATGGTTAAACTTTTTCCTTCTGTGGTTGTTGCTTTCATTCAAATAGTTTCTGATTTATGGCAACCCTAAAATTGGGGGTTTCTTGCAGTATGTATTCGGAAGGTGTCTGCCTTTGTCTTCTTCTGAGACTGAGAGAATGTAGCTTGTGCAGGGTCACCCAGAGGATTTCCATGGCCAAGTGGGGATTTGAACTCTGGTCTCTAGAGTCTAGCCTAATGTGCAAGCTACTGTACCATGGCTGGGTTTGCTTCAGTGCAAAGTCATCATTATGTAACTGCTTCTGTACGCCCAAGGAGGAAAGATAGCTTGTTTATCTTTCAGTGAAAGTTTGATAAAAGAGTAATTATAAAATGGAAATAATCTGAAAGGAAAGGGTTAAGCAGCTTCTTTCCCGCATCCCTCAGGGCAGTGTAGGGCATGCTGTTTTGGATTAAAATAAACAAGGCACCATGGAAGAGAGAATCTTAGAATGCCATGTAATGTCTAGTTTCAGCCTGAGAGACCAAAAATAGTGCAAAGTAAATGTCTAACGTTATTGGTTTCATGTAATTTGGCAGTTTGACAAGCATACCTTAATTTTCAGGCCACATGTTTTGGCAGCTTATTTTGAGTTGTTAGTTTTGGAATAATGCATAAGGAAGGGTGCCGCTTACAGTTGCTTCTAAATAGTTCTAAAACATTTTTAGTGCTGATCCCTAAAGTAGCCCAAGAAGCATCTGTCCCCACATTTTATCACATTTTTTCCCCGCAAGGGTATCATTGTATTACTACAGTCAAGACATTCTGCACCCACAATATTCCCCTTATTCATCAACCTTGTAGCTTATCAAAGTAAGAGGTAAGATCACTCTGTGTTCTTTCTCAGAAACCCAAGTTAGTTCAAATTCATAGCATTTTAGATTGTTACATGACACCATTATTTTCTATGTATTCACAGACCTGACTATAAACTTCCTGGCATTTTGTCTATCTGAGAAGTTGAAGGCATCCTATGTTCGCTTTTTAGTCATTTTTCAAGATGGCGCCAACATTTTTCTATCCTCAGTGTACAAGAACCTTGTCTGCTCTTCAAGAATTCTTAAAGATTATTGATAAAAATTTTGCAGTTACTTAAGTTCTTTTTGTGCAATTAGATCCAGTTTTTCTGGCTCTGTAGATCTGAATTTATTTAAAGTAGTTAGTGACCTTTAAAAAAATTATCAGCTTGAACATTTTTTGAGGAAAAGGCCAAGACAAAGCAGATATTGAACAGTTCTTTTTCATTTTTTACCCATCCAAAATTCTCCATCTGCATCTTTGTTTCTTCTTTTATTCCAGACAGACTCTTTTCATGATGCTTGATCTTGCAAATTTGAGCTCATCCTGAACTTTAGTCCTTCTCTCTACAAATATTGGCTGCTCATTTCTTCTCTTCCATGGTGACTTATCCCTTCCCCCATTTCTTATACATGCCCCTTTCTAATCTCAACACATCCCAAATCTTCTTATACATTCACCCTAGTTCCTTTTGGTGCCGCCCACTTTTCTTTTTCATTAGAATTGTTTGCAGTTGTGCTTTCAATGTCTCATTTTGAAGAAGCTCTTGCAATGGCCTATGTATTAATCAACTCATGATTCTTAGTCAAATTTCAGACAAAAATGGTATTCTACACAAGCATATATAGTATATGTGATTCTCCTATCTTCATTTTCTTCCAACGAACTCAGAGTTACATACATTACTTTTTTTCTTTCACTTTTTATGCTCACGATAATTGTGAAGGGTTAGGTCATGTTGAGAAAAAATGACTGACAGACTCAAGATCACCCTTTGGATTTCATGGCCAGCACTGACTTGACACCACATTGTCTTTAGCTAATGCTAAATGTTTTTAGCACATTGGTTTCTTGGAAAGATTTGCAGGCAAATACAGGGTCTTGAGACAGAATAATTTATGAGTTAGCTTGACACATACAAAGTTTTTGCTATTGTTAATGCTGAAATGTTGCATTTTTAACTTCTTTGTGTTTGATATCAAACTAAGTTGAAGTAGGATCTACTCTAGGTTTATTCCTGGGACAAACACTATGCTAATAAAAGAAGTGAATAAATAGCTATACATAAAATACACCCCAAATCTGTATTTAGAACAATGTTCCAAGCAATATTGCATATTAATGTTTTTTTTCTTCCTAAGTATTTTTTTCCTTATCTGTTTCATAATTTTTAAAAGTATATCTAAATAAATGCATTGTAAAGCATATATTATAATTAATGCTTGAAATACAGCACAGTAGATAAACCAGGTCAAAATATGAAGGCAAAGAACTGTTGAAGGAAACTGTCTAGCGAAAGCACCAAGCAGAAAGAGAAGGGTTTCCCATTATGACAGCAGAAATATCCCTTCTCATTTTCAGTGAATTGTTTCAGTAAATAATTTTGAATGTTTGAACTGACAAAACAGTAAATGAGTTTGCGGAAGAACTCAAAGAAGTGGATATGTATAGCCAGGGGTGGGCTTGAAGTGTTTAGGAAGTGATACAGGAGCTGGAAACTTTGTGTTTAATGACTCAAAGCTTCAATGATCTTCAAGTTTCCAAACTATCAGCGATGCTTGCTCAAATGAAAAATTCTTACGTAATTTCCCAACGTGATACAATTAGTAATTTTTGCAATTGGCAAAATAGTAGTGAATTGGCTTTGGTGGGCTGACGTTTCCATTTTCTACAGATGCAGCTGTCTTTAGGGATGGGGGAGAATTTAGTTTAATAAATGTCGGAAAATTAAAGCACTGGTGGTTTTATAGTTGCATGCATTCAGCTATACCTTCATAGTCTGGATCAGGGCCGTCCAACAGGCGGCCTGGGGGCCGTAAACAGCCCCCCAGCCTGTTGGACACGGCCCCCGCTATGCCCCTGGCCACCATTTTTAAATTTTTTTTTAAAAAATTTTAATTTTTTTTAAAATAAATGGCGGCCGGGGGAGGAGGCGGGGCAGGGAGGAGGAAGTGAGCCAGCTCCTCCTCCCTGCACCGCCCCCTCCGTCCCTTTCTCTGCGCCACCGCTGCGAGATCACAGCGGCGGGGGAGGGACGGGAGGAGGAGGAGGCGGGGCAGGAAGAAGGAAGGAGCAAGCTCCTCCTCCCTGCACTGCCCTTCTTCTTCTTTCTCTCACCGGCGCCTATGCAAACCGGTTTTGGGCGGCGTGAGAGAGGGACAAGAGAGAGGGACAGGGGGCGGCAGGGGGAGGAGGAGGCTCCTCTCTCTCCCTCCCTGCCCGTGACATCCTCCTCAGAAGGGCAATTTCCTCCCTTCCTGAGGAAGGCGGCGATCTCACGGCTTTAGCGGGAGGGGCGAACCGAGGGGAGAGGCTCCCTCACAGCTCGTCCCTCCTAAAGCCGTGACATGCCGGCTTCCTCAGAAGGGCAATTTCGGCTGCTTCGCCCTTCTGAGGAAGCCGGCATGTCACGGCCGGGGGAGGGGCGGGGAGGGGGCGGAGCTGGGGGAGGGGGCAGACCCTTCGGCCCCCCAGATGATCAATGACTGGAAGTCTGGCCCCTGGGCCAAAAGATGTTGGACAGCCCTGGTCTGGATGAATGTCAAATGCCTCCTAGGTTCTAGCCTTACATTTAGTAGTGGTAGTAGCAATATTCCCACTTTACTTTCAAACATATATTAGTAACAGAAATTGTGTGTATGAGAACATAAATCTCATTGTGTCCAAAAAGATTTATGCTCTGGAAGTTTTATTTAGAATTGAGTTTAAATGAACTGTTACGTGGGTTCTGAGCTCTGCCTGCTTTATTGTTTCCTGCTCACAGTGGGGAAGCTAAATCTCATCATTTCTTTCTATACTATGTAATGTCTTTTGCAGCTACTCTGTTTAATTCTCCACATACCATGATAGCTACAACGTGGAATACAGATAAATGTATTTTCTAAACTTGGATTACTTGAAGATTTGAGCCCTAGTCTATCAGTTTCCTTAATTATATTTTGAAGTAATAAGTAAAATATTTTCTTCACCATTCTGCTAGGAAAAACAGAGCATCTTTTATTCTGGAACAGATTCTGGCAAGTTCCTCTGTGGGAATTCTTTTTACTATTTTTTTTCTTAGCCCAAGAAAATGATTGCAGTTCTATGTGCAATTTCTTGGTTGTTAGGCTTACTGAATTTAATATTTACTTATAGGTCTTCTGTTTTTTTCAGTGGTTGGTGGAAAAGCCATGGATATAACAGCATGCATTTTACAGACTCTTTCCCCACCAATTGTCCCAGCACATAGCTCTCTTTCCCACCTTTAGCAGCAGCTGCTCACAGCAGATCAAACTTGTTCTGCTTCATCTTGTCCTCTTCCTCTGCATCTCCTTTCTTGACAACAGCTTTCCCACCTTGGCACCATGACCTCTCAGATTTCATCTGTCCTTCTCTCTAGGACACGTAAGCTGATTTTAGCAACAGGTAGCAACACTAGAAGTGACTTGCAGCTTCTCAAGTCACTCCATACATGAAAAGAAATCTCTTACCTTCCCAGTTCAACCTCCTCCTCCTGTTTCCCTCCTATCAACAGCCCCAACCCTTGTCACAGTAATGCCTTGGCCAGATTTTCAAAACTTCTCTGCTGATTTTAGTGGCAGCTGTTGGAAGCAGTGGATTGACCTCTCTCTCTCCCTCCTCCCCATCTCCTGCCCTGTTACCATCCCCAACCTGTAGCTTCAATTCCTACCTTGGCATTATCAGATTTTTCAAAGTCACTACCTTCCTAGGACACTGAAACTGATTTATACACCAGCTATTGACGGTGGCAATAGCAGACCATAGAGGGGGTGATGGAGAGGTTGATCTGCTGCTACTGATAAAATCAGCTTCAGTGTCCTAGGAAAGTGGAGGGACTTTGAAAATCTGGCTGAGGTGTAATGATACAAGGTGGTAAAAAAGGGAGTTTTAGATTGGCAGGTCAGACAATGAGGAGATGATGGTAAAGAGATTGAGTTATGAACCAACAGCTACTAACCTGCAAATGATCAAATTTGCATATGGTAAACCTGCAAATGTGGAGAGCTGACTGTAATTCACTTTTGAGCTGATGTAAATTAGATTGTACTGTGGACATCACAGTGGCCTTTCTAAACATTCCTGATTTTGATGCTTGGGTATGAAACCTTTTTCTTTAATTTCTTCTAGATTTACTGGACCAGATAGCCCAAGTGGCTTTGGATTTGAGCTGACATTCCGACTTAAACGTGAAACTGGGGAATCTGCACCACCAACTTGGCCAGCAGAGTTAATGCAAGGCTTGGCCAGATATGTCTTCCAATCAGGTACTATGTAAATGGTTTGCTTTATGATAGTACAAGTTTGTTTGGGGAGGAAGGGGGTCCTTTTTATTTTTTAGCAGCAGGTTGTTGCGGAGCTAGTTGTGGAGTTTGGTATGTCTGATTGGTAGAATGATAATTCAAATATTTTCTTTTGTTGGAAGGAATGATAAGGATGTCACTTGTCCAGGTGATTGCTTGTCGTGCCTGCTTAATTGCTGTATTGTTTTAAACAAGGGACAACTTGGTTTGCTTTTACATGTATGCTAGAACCAATCTTGTTGGGGAGAGTTAGAGTCAGTCATTTGCTAAAATAGCACCATGCAATTCTCAGCTAATTCTAGACTTGAGATCTCTTTAGCTTCATGCTGCTTTGTACAGAGTACATTCCGGGAGAGTCAATTAGCAAAAATTCTTGATTTGTTTGTGGCAGCATCTTAAAACATTTTTGATGGCTGTTGATCTCTTTGACTCAGATGAGAGTTTGGCAGGAATCTGTTACACTCAAGCAGTATGTAGGTATATTTTGCCCATTTTCTTGCCTTGGTTCTTTATACAAGGGCAAAGAGGAGCTAAGCAAACCATCAGCTTCTAAGCTATGGTTTTCTTGTTGCGAAACATGAACTGGGAGTTCTGGTTTGTCTTTCCTCAGATAAGCCACTATTATAAGCCAACAAAAAAACATGTTTTATGGCACTTGGGAAGCGTAATGCCATAGTTCCTTGATTGCACAGAGTGAAAATTTGACTACATTTGATTGGAAGACTCATTTGTTTGCAAGAGAAGCTGAACAGGAGCAGTAAAACCACATGCACTAACATGTTTCCTCATTCACAAAACATACTGGTTTGCTGTGTCATATGAATATGTCCCATTAAAACCATCTAGTTTTATGTTCATAAATGTTTCAGATTCTTCTTCTTTTTGCTTTGGTTCATAATTATTTATCAAATGCCTCAAACACAAGCTGCCTTACAATTACAGTTCTTTAAAATCTTGTATTCAGCCTGCTTCCTTGAAGTCTTGAAATAAACACGTTATTTAAAAAGGAGAATAAACACAGGACTACATACAGTAATATATTCTCTATTAAGAGCACTTTAACTTTGCCAAGAAAAATAACTTGTATTTACTTGAGTCCAATGCACCATAGAATCTGATGTGAACCTCAGTTTCCAAAACCCTGAAACCAAAAAAGTATGTGCTTGCAAATGTTACGTGCAGCTGCAAAAAGTGCACTCTTTGTCATTTGGCCCAAGAAAGGTGCACATTGTAGCCTGCTTAGGATTCCTTCTTCAAAAACAAAAGTGTTAGAACATCAAAGCTTCCAGGAATGAAAAGGAAACCTTAATGTGCATCTCTGCTGTAGAATGAGTCCACTTTAACTGCCCTGACTCAATGCTATGGGGCCACAAGGGCTGCAGTTTGGAATCATGGGGGCTGTCAAAGAATGCTGATGCCTCTGCAGACTACAAATCCCAGGATTGCACAGCATTCAGCCATGGCAATTAAATGAGAGATGGTGTACCTCAAAGAGGAGCTACAGGTTTAGCTTCCCCTTTTGCTTGAGCTCAGCACTGATACGACACAAATCCTAATTCACACCCTAAGTTGGAGAGGTCATTTAGCCAAAAAAATATATGAGCATTAGATTCAAGTAAATATGGTACCTTTTGCATGTGTTTTTAATTTAGTTCACTATTGTATCTTCCTCTGTTACTTCAGTATTCCTGTGTTGGTGTCTGGTTTAAGCAATCCCAAGCTCGCAATTTCTTAAATTTGGAGCTGTTTCTCTTGCAGTTTCCAAAGTAAGCACTTGAAATTTTGTATTTCTAACAAGTGGTCCCAACAGAATTCCAAAGACTTTATTTATTCTTGTTATGAGTTTTGATGGCAATAATCTAGAATGAATCAGTAATTCCACATCTCAGCAGTACTGCATTTTCTTCTTGTGGATTGGAGGAGCTTTGAGTAATGTTTTATGAGATTACAACGAACCAAAGGGATCAAGTTTCACTATGGGTTTGCAAATACTGGTTAGTGAACATGTCTCTTTTTAATGTAAGTAAACTTTTATGCTGTATATTTTACCTGGAGTGCTAATAAGACTATTTAACAGAATTTTATAACTTTGTTATAAATATGATTTCTTAATTGGTTCTATAAAAAAACATGGAAAAAGTTTATTAAACTACAAAAGCGTTATTTTTTTGCAGGATATCCTGCTACAATTTTTCTATGAATATCTGATAGAGTCTCAAGCACTTCAACACAGTTTGTGGCAGCCACAAAAATGATATTTCTGGAGCATAACAACTACAGTTAAACAGAAAATAACACTTTCAAACCAAGAACAATTTTTTCAATTTTTGTTACATAGTGTAATTTGTCACCAAAGTGATGCAGTTGACAATTCTTGAAGTGTAGTGTAAGGATTGCTCTATTTATAACTGAATACACTGAATATACCATGCCATTTTAATGTTGGGATAGTAGGCATCATATGGCAAAATGTCAGCCGGGTTTTATGATGTTATCCGCCCCGAGCCTGCTGGGAGGAGCGGAATACAAGAAGGAACAAATAAATAAATAAATAAATAAAAAATAAAATATTAAATATTTATTCTAGGCAAGGAAGGCAGATAATTTGGCCCTCCAAATGTTGTCAAACTGCTAGTTCCAGCAGTCCTAGGTACAGTAGATAGTTTTGAGGAATGCAATATCTGGAAGGTCGCATAATTCCCACCCTATTCGGTATATTCAAAAAGTCTTTGCAGCTTACTTATCACAGCCATGGGGGATCAAATGAAATACCTAACTAAAATAAATAATATAGTTTAATAAACAAACTGTTCAAATTTTGTAAATGTAGAAATTAATTAGCATTGATCCCTTACCTTTCCACAATGTCATATTTTCTCACTGGGATAGAGTTCAAAGACATAACTGAGAGAAATTCATCAGAGGAAGAAGACATGAGTCTATGAAGGATGATGCTACCAGATACTTTCTTTAATTTAGTCTACAAGGAGCTACAAGACCCCTTTGCATACTGATATTTTTAATATATTATAATTTTTTTCCATAAAAAAAGGAAGACACTTTCTACGTTTTCCAAAAATCTTCCCAGTAAGAAATAAAAAATGTCAAGTTTTTAACTTACACTTGAAGCATTTTTTAAGTAAACTTAAATTGGAAATCATGAAGATTGTAAACTTTAAAAGATGCATGTGTCATGACCTATTCATGTTATTCAGGTGTTCCATGGTCCTAAAATGCCTCTAAACTTAATTTTAAATGATACTAATATAATTTAAGAGGTTCACATTTTTATTTTCCAAGATGGTAGCACTGAATATTTTCTCACCAGTTGAAACAAAATCAAGTTCTTTCTTGAAAAATATATTTTTCATGGGAAAGGTTCTATTCACATATGGTATACTACAGTGGAAAAAGAGCTTAGCAGCCATATATTTTTGTCTTTTGTCTTTGAATCTTTATATGAAGCGACAACACAACACAAGACACTTGTATTCATTGTGCATTAATTGATGTACTTTATTGGACAAACAACAGACAATCCATTCTTCCTCCTGGGAAAACCCATCTTTTAACTCCTCGTGAGCCACAAATCAAAAGGCATTTGCAGCAATCCAGGAGGAAGGCAATGCAGAGAAGGCAAAAACCCTGTTTCCACCCAGAGCCAATTTGGGGTTGACGGGGAAAAATTCCTTCTCGGCTCCAATTCAGGCAACCAGCCGCAGCCTACATTACCAGGTTAAAGGATGGGAACACTGAGAACTGATGCATTATGGAGCCCTGTGTTCCTCTTGTGTTCATAACGGGCTTCCTCTCCAGGGAACTTATTTGTCTTGAATATAGGTGTTCAGCTTTATCTCTTCGTTTGGTTTCAGCCAGTTTGGAGATCCAAGCAAGGGTTGAATTAACCTTCTCTCCTTTTTTTCCTTCCTTCTTTCTCTTCTATCACTACTTCCTTCTTTTCTTGTCTTGTCTCTTCTCTCTCCTCCTAACTTTAGTAGGGCCCTTCAAGACAGGCCCTATATTCCAGGATCTGATCCCAGGTTTTATGCTTTAAACTGGATTATCTGAGTTCGCACTGACAGATAATCTAGGATCAGATACTGGTTGAGTGGCAGGGTCAGGTCTCTAGGAAAAGTGAATTGGAGTGTGGAGTCCCCCAGGGTGCTATTCTATCTCCCACCCTCTTCAACATCTACGTCCAGCCCCTGGCCAGCATTGCTAGGAGCCATGGGTTCTCCTGCTACCAATATGCAGACGATACACAGCTGCTCCTGAAGCTTGACCCAGGGTCATCGTCGGTGCCGGACAGCTTCAGCCAAGGGTTGAGAGCGGTGACGAGCTGGCTCAGAGCACATAGACTCAAAATCAACCCGGCAAAAACGGAGATCCTCTGGCCTGGCCGACCCGACCCTCACCCACCGCTGCCACTCTTTGAGGGCGAGTCCCTATCCCCTGCTCCGGCGGTGAAAAGCCTGGGAGTGATCCTGGACGAAAAACTAACAATGGAGGCCCAGATCCAGGCTGCAGCCAAAGGCGCCTTTTCCATCTCCGTAGGGCACGACGGCTGGCCCCCTACCTACCACCTGAGGCGCTGAGAACCGTGGTACATGCCACCGTTGTCTCGCGCCTGGATTACTGCAATGCCCTGTACGCGGGCCTCCCCCTGTCCACAACCAAGAGGCTAAAACTCATCCACAACGCAGCGGCCAGACTCATCTCTGGGTCATCAGTGAGGGACCACATTTCCCCTATTTTAAAAGATCTCCACTGGCTGCCCCTAGAGTTCAGAGTGCTCTACAAACTTTTGGTGCTCACTTTTAAAGCACGGCATAACATTGGGCCAGCCTACCTGAGCGCCCGGCTGACGGTCCAACGCAGCGAGAGGCCAGCACGCGCCATAAACGGTGATCGGATGACCATCCCTGGGGTGCGAGAGGCTCGGCTGGTAGAGACCCGGCGGAGAGCTTTCTCCGTGGCGGCCCCCATGATCTGGAACTCACTGCCACCTGCCCTCAGAGCCACTTCGACCCGGACTAGGTTCCTGTCAGACCTGAAAACCTGGCTCTTCCGCCTAGCGTTTGGGGCCTGATCGGTACCTTGAATGACTGAGCCTCTCCTTGCCGTCTGTATCTATGTTTTTAAATTGATGTACATTGATGTATTTTGGGGTTTTTAAATGATGTAAGTCGCCCGGAGCACCGGTGGTGGAGGGCGACTCACAAATATTAAAGTATTATTATTATTATTATTATATAGGGCCTGACTTGGAGGGTCCCTTGTCTGCTTCCACTTTCAGATGTTGGTCCCTTAACCTTAAAGAGCACTGTTGACCCTAAATAGAAACTGGCCCTTTTTGCTTTAAATTACTTCATCACTTTTGTGTCTTGATTTGGTGTCAAATGGTTTTGAGGTCCATGAGAGGATAAAACCTACCTACTTTCCTTTCCTTCCTTCCCTTCCTTCCCTTCCTTCCCTTCCTTTCCTTCCTTTCCTTCCTTCCTTCCTTCCGTCCTCCCTCCTTCCCTCCCTCCCTCCAGTGCCTTAACCTTCTAGACCTGGAAAAAGAGGGATGGATCCCATGCATACCAACCTCATCCAATCTCAGTGATGAAAAACAGCCCGATGGGGCTCACCTAGGGCATGGGATTCCACTAAAACAGCTGAAGCCCTGCTGTTTTGGACTACAACGCCCAGAATTGCCCCTTGGTATAGAGAGCATCCCGGGAGATGTAATCTAAAAAGCAGACTTATCCCAGCTTGGACATACTTACCTTCTCTTTGAAGGAAGGCACTGGAAATACTTACCTGGGCGGTTGCAAATAGTCAAAGGGAAGGACTAAGTGGGTAAATCTCTTCCTGATTTTTTTCAGATTTGCCTCAACATAGGAGAAAAATTCTCATGCATCCCTAGATTTCAGTAAACATTTTTCTGAATTGCTTTCTCTTATTTTACAATTGAAGGTTATGATCAAGAATAATAATAATCCTAATAATAATGGATTTGCTGCAAGTGACAATGATATGATTCTCCAATCTGACATCTTCTTTGTAGGAATCTCTTTTTTATGCTCCTGAATTGTTGGAAAATAGGGAATTATAACCCCCAATTGAGACTGCAGTGAAACATTTCTTGTCTGTCCAATATCCCAGCAGGAAGTCATTGTGGGCCCAGAAACAGAGGTGTTTCTTCTTCGTGTGGTCTGTGAAATGCACACAAATGGGTTTACTCCGCGCATGCGCCAGAATCTCGGACATACTAGCTAAAGATAAAGATTTACATATGCCCCTCCCACTCCCCGCCCCCCTCATCCCCTGATTGAGCTACCTCGGCAGTTCCTTTTTCCGCCTAGCCAGCGAAGGATCTCCAACTGCTAGCTCCTGGTTAAGTCCACGGATTGCCTCGACTATCAGATAAGATAATGTCTTCCCTTTCTTTTAGAAAGTGCTGTGACTGTGGAGCAACTTTGCCTCAAGAGGATAGACATCCTAAATGTCTCCTCTGCTTGGGGGAATCTCATATTCCCCAGTCCTGCAAGATCTGCAGGTCCTTTTCTAATAGAGCCCTGAAGAGCAGAGACTCTAGGCTCAAGGCCGCCCTGTTTGAGCAGGCCCTATTTTCCACAGAGGCTGGGCTCTCTCGTTCTTCGAGCCAGCCTTCTCTGCCTTCTGCCTCATTAAATTCCACTCTGAGTGCCTCAACTGAAAGTGCCATTTGTGAGCTGGCCTCTGATTCTGTCAGTGAGCCACTCCGAAAAAAGAAGCAAAAAGCCTCTAAGCCTGCCATCAGGCCAAAAGAGAAATCTAAAGAGGCTGTGGCACAGAAAATACCAAGGCTCCTGGCCGGCTCTGTGCCTCCCAGTCCTTGCCTGCCCCTGTTGACAGCTGACACGCTGCAACTTCTTGAGGGCGATGGGAATGAAGATGAGGCTTCGGGGGTTGTAAACCCTCCCCAACTTCCTCCGACCCAGCTCTTTTCAGAGCCTGTTTTCTCCCCTGTTCTTTCCCCTTCTCCTGCTCAAGCGCCCCCCCCCTCACCTCCGGTGACCGAGGCGCTTCTTCTGGAGGAGAGCAGCACCACGCGGTCTGCATCTCCTCCTCGGCAACCGGCTCTCCTTTTCCCGCCTTTGCGCCCGGACGCGCGCAAATCTCCGGAGAGCGGCGCGGCTGCGCGGCGCTCTCCCCTTGCCCAAACAGCTGTTCTCGAGCGCTCCAGGTCCCGGAGCCCGCTCAAAGAGGCTCCCGGTGACCGCAGCTGCTCTTGGGAGCCTCCATACGGCTACCAAGGATATCCTCCTCACTATCCCCCTCCCTTTCCTTATTACCATCCATTCTATCCTCCTGAACCTTTCCACTCCCCGGATCCCTACCGGGATCCGTGGGGTCCCCCCTCCTATCCCCAGCAATCCGTGGCACCTCCTCCTCCCCCCCCAGCCCCTCCAGCCCTTCCAGCCCCTCCCACTCGAGCCCCTGTTCTCCCAGCTGCTCCTCCTGCCCAGTCCCCCACCTTCCTGATGACAAAGTGGATATGGAGTCCTCTTCTGATGTGACTCCCATTCCTTCCTGGCCTGAGCCTGAGGCTGATCCTCAGCAGGCTGAAGAGTATAAAAAATTCTCTGCACTACTGATTAGGCTGGCCAGATCCCTTGGCATTCAGCCTCCTCAGTCTGAAGATGTGGTCTAAGACCCTTATTTTACATCTGCTGAGCAGCAGCAGTCACAGCAGTCCACCATATTGCCTACTATCCCTTATTTAGTGAAACTTTTGAAGGTCTCTGGAGTTGCCCCGGCTTCTGTGCCAAGCACATCTAAGCAGGCAGAAAATCTTTATCGGATTGACCTGTCCACCACCCCCTGGTTGGCCAGGCTTCCGAAGGTAAACTCAATTGTGACTGATGCTCAGCCTAAGCCGCTTCAGAATAACCAGAATGCCCCTTCTGATAAAGAAGGCAGGAAGCTTGATGCTATGGCTAAAAAGTTTTATGCCTCAGCGTGCCTTTCAGGCAGAATGGCTCATTATGGCATCTATATGAGCGTCTATCAGTCCTATTTGTGGAACAAGATAGGCCCATATTTGGACCTGCTCCCCACGTCTGATCAGCCCATGGCTAAGGCCTTGCATCAAGAAGCCCTCACCCTGGCCACCCTTCAAAAGGACTTGGCCAAACATGGGGCGGATACCTCGGGTAAACTGATAGCAGGATCAGTTGCCCTTAGGAGACATGCTTGGCTGAGATCCGCAGCATTGTCGTCCAATCAACGTTCCCTAATTGAGAATCTGCCCATGGATGAGGCTGGTCTGTTCAACCCTGAAACAGACTCTCAATTGGAGCATTCTCACAAGATAAAGCAAACCTTGAGCAAGTATGGCCAGCACTCCTTCCAACCCTATCAACAATATAGACAGCGTTGGCGCCCCTACTACTACCAGCAGCCCTTTCGTGGATACTACAACTCCACTCCATACAGAGGAGGGCAACGGCCGCAGTTCCCCTCACAGGGATACAAGCGCCCGGGTGCTCCGTTCAGGGGTCAGTATCGAGGTGGCAGAGCTTCAGACAATAGGAAGCGCCGCTTCTAATTTGTTTTTTGATAGGCTTCGGCCTTTTTTCCCAGTTTGGCAGTCCATCACCACGGATAAGTGGGTTTTGGACATTGTTCACCGAGGTTATGCCATAGAGTTCGATTCCCCCCCCCGGGAAACCTATATCTACCCAGTCCTCTCCTGCTTTGCTGGAGGAAATTGATTCTCTCCTTCTTAAAGGAGCCATTTCCCCTACCCCATCCCACCACTTCCGGTTTTGCTTTTTTCCAGATATTTTCTCGTAGATAAAAGGGATGGTAGTCTCCGGCCTATTTTGGACCTTCGGGGAATTAATCAATTCATCACACCACGCAAATTTAGGATGGTCACTCTCCCCTCCATCCTCCCTTTCATTCCGAAGGGAGCCTGGTTGGCCACTGTTGACCTTAAGGACACCTACTTCCACATTTCAATTAGGGAGTCCCACAGGAAGTACCTCACCTTCATGGTGGACGATACTCCATATTCTTTTAATGTCCTTCCCTTCGGCCTCTCCACGGCCCCAAGGACTTTTACTAAGTGTATGGCGGTCGTCGCCTCCCACCTGCGCCAACAGGGCATCACCGTGTTCCCTTATCTGGATGACTGGCTTCTCTGCTCTGGGTCGTGTGACCAATTGTCATCTGATGTCAACTATACATTGTCTCTCCTACAGAGTCTGGGACTTGTGGTCAACCGAGAAAAGTCTCACCTATCACCTTCCCGGACGGTGCAGTTCATAGGTGCAGTGATAGACTCTGTATCCCAAAGGGCCTACCTCCCAGAGGATCGGTTTCTCAATTTATGCCAATCTATCCAAGCCATCCAAACCACCCACCGATGTTCTGCCTGGGCTATCCAATCTCTCCTTGGCCATATGGCCTCCACCACGAACGTGACCGCGTTCACCCGCCTCCACCTCCGCCCCCTCCAAGCGTGGTTCCTCTCCGTATTCCAGCCCGGCCTGGACAGCCAGACCATGACCCTTCATCCCCCCGCTCATGTCCTACAGTCCCTCTCATGGTGGACAAACAGGTCCAATGTCTGCTCGGGCCTCCCATTCTCTCCTCCTCAGCCGTCCTTGACTCTGACAACGGACGCATCATCCACGGGGTGGGGCGCTCATCTTCAAGACCTGACCATCAGCGGCCGCTGGTCTCCCACTGAGAGGAAGCTCCACATCAACGCCCTTGAGCTCATAGCGGTGGAGAAAGCCCTCTGGTCATTTGTGGCCCTTGTCTCCGACAATGTCATTCAGGTCCTCACGGACAACACTTCAGTAAAATACTACATCAACAAGCAGGGGGGCACCCGCTCCCCCACTCTCCTCTCCATATCCCTCCGGATATGGGAATGGTGCATTCTTCACAACACATTTCTTCTGGCGGTCCACCTTCCAGGCCTACAGAAGCCGACTCACTGAGCAGGACTTCGTCCACCACTCACGAGTGGCAGCTCAGTCAAGGTCTCTACCAGGAAGGCTTACACTTACAAGTGGAGTAAGTTCCGTGAGTTTGTCCAGCCACTGGGTCATTCGCCGCAGTCGGCCCCTACATCCGTTGTCCTTGACTTCCTTATCCACCTCTCCACTAAAGGTTTTTCCCTATCTTCCATCAAATGTTACTTAGCCTCCCTCTCCTGGTACAGAAAAAAATTTGGCCTCCCGTCCCTTTTCCAGGACCCACTAGTGGGTGTATTTTTACAGGGATACAAGAAGTCGTTTCCCCCTGTTTCTCCTCCTCCATCTTGGAGCTTGGAGTTGGTCCTCTCAACTTTCCAAACCTCCTTTCGAACCCATGTCAAAATGTCACATCTCCCACTTGTCATGGAAAACGGCCTTTCTCGTGGCCATCACTTCAGCCAGAAGGGCTAGTGAGATCACAGCTCTTCGGTCTGATCCCCCGTTCATTCGGTTCCATGAAGACAAAGTGGTCCTCCGGACGGATGTCACTTTTCTTCCCAAAGTTGTTTCTCATTTCCATATGACCCAGGACATTGTCCTTCCAGCCTTTTTTCCCAACCCCTCATCTCCCCTGGAGATTGCCCTTCACTCCCTTGATGTTAAGAGGGCCTTGTCCTATTACATACATCGGACAGCCCCATATAGGAAATCCCCTAAGTTGTTCCTTAAATATAGGGAAGACTCCCTAGGTCTCCCCCTTACTTCCCAACGTTTGGCTTCTTGGATAGTCCTGGCAATCCGATTGGCTTATCAGTTAGCCCATAAGGAATTGCCTGTTGGTGTTAAAGCCCATTCCACAAGGGCAGTTTCAACATCCCAAGCGTTTTTGCGGGGTGTTCCTGTTGAACAAATTTGCAAGGCTGCTATTTGGGTGAATCCCTCGACGTTTGCAGCCCATTACAAGCTCGACGTTCTCGCGAAGAAGGATGCATCCTTTGGCAGAGCTGTCCTGTTTTCCTGTGTGGCATGACCCACCTCCAGGTACATAAGCTTGTTAAGTCATCCATTTGTGTGCATTTCACAGACCACACGAAGGTTAGGTTGCTTACCTGTAACCGTGTTTCTTCGAGTGTAAGGTCTGTGAAATCCACACAAAACCTGCCCGTCCTCCCCTCTTGTCATGCCTCGTTCTGCTGCTGTCTGGCGGCAAGGAACTGCCGAGGTAGCTCAATCAGGGGATGAGGGGGGGGGGGAGTGGGAGGGGCATATGTAAATCTTTATCTTTAGCTAGTATGTCCGAGATTCTGGCGCATGCGCGGAGTAAACCCATTTGTGTGGATTTCACAGACCTTACACTCGAAGAAACAAGGTTACAGGTAAGCAACCTAACCTTCTGGGCCCACAATGGTTGTATTATGACTTCAGGAGGGGTCTGTTGTGATGCTGGCACATTGGTGAATTTGTAGGTCGCTTACTTATATTTTTATATTACAATATTTGAAAGCTCCTGTGCTGATAACATAGTATTGGATCCCTTTAGGGAATATTTTTAGAGGACAGTAGGATAAAATAAATATAATGATACCTAAAATAAATGGCCTTGTTGTGATTTCAGGGTATGATTATTACTATTTTATTTTTCCCCTCCTTTCATTTCCCACTGGGGTTGAGTTGAAAGGCATAGCTGAGAGAAATTCATCAGAGGAAGTAGGCTTGAGTCTATGCAGGATTATGCTACCAGATTCTTTGTTTCATTTAGTCTGTAAGGAGCTACAAGACCCCTTTGCGTACAGATATTTTTCTCACACACACATATATCATTTTTTCCATGAAAAATGGAAGACACTATTCCAAAAACTTTCCCAGAAAGTAAAATCACAAAAAACATCTTGATTTTTTTCTAATTACACCTGAAGCATTTTAAAAGTAAACTTAAATTGGAAATCATGAGGATTGTAATCTTGAAAAGATGTATGTGTCGTGATTTATACATGTTACCATTATTGCAGCTTTTCAGTATTTTAAAAAAATATATACATGGTTTTCCTAGTTTAGTCAAACTTGTACACAATTCATCATTATGGAGAATTTATCCTAAGCTCATCTCACTGGTGGTCTTTCTGTAATGATGGAACGCACTACACAGGGCCCTGACACACTGGCTAAACTGTAGGAAACAAAGGGTGGTAATAAATGGACACTTCTCTGGATGGAAAGAGGTGAGAAGTGGCGTACCCCAAGGTTCAGTTTTAGGACAGTTACTTTTTAATTTATTCATAAATGATCTGGATGTAGAAGTAAATTGTGAGGTAGCAAAGTTTGCAGATGACACTAAACTGTTCAGGGTAGTTAAAAATGAAACTGACTGTAAAGAGCTCCAGAAAGATCTCTCGAAATTGAGTGAATGGGCAACAAAGTGGCAAATGCATTTTAACCTAAACAAGTGTAAAGTCATGCACATCAAGCAAAGAAACCCAAATACACTTATCAACTGATGGGATCAAAGCTTTCTGAGACAAACCAGGAAAGGGATCTTGGGGTTCTGGTGGACAGCTCAATGAAGATGTCAACCCAGTGCGCTGCAGCAGTGAAAAAAGCAAATTCTATGCTTGGCATGATCAGGAA
Organism: Anolis apletophallus; assembly: GCA_030556195.1. Lineage (NCBI taxonomy): Eukaryota > Metazoa > Chordata > Lepidosauria > Squamata > Anolidae > Anolis > Anolis apletophallus. Next base: position 72,006,227 of record JARBWK010000010.1, read on the forward strand.
GGGAATCGAAAATAGGTCGGCAAATGTTGTCTATGGTGAGGCCACATCTGGAGTACTGTGTACAATTCTGGTCACCGCACCTCAAGAAGGATATAACAGAACTGGAAAAGGTACAAAGAAGGGCAACAAAAATGATCCAAGGGATGGAGCAGCTCCCTTATGAAATCAGGTTGCAACGCCTTGGTCTTTTCAGCCTTGAAAGACGGCGTTTAAGAGGTGACTTGATCGAAGTGTATAAAATCATGCATGGGATAGAAAAGGTGAATAAAGAAAAAATATTTTCTCTGTCACACAACACTAGGACTAGGGGGCACTCCCTAAAGCTCCAAGGTAGGAAAGTTATGACTAATAAAGGGAAATATTTCTTCACCCAGAGGGTCATTGGGTTATGGAACTCACTTCCAGAGGAGGTTGTGACAGCTGTCAGCCTGGACAGCTTCAAGGCAGGATTAGACAGATTCATGGATACCAAGGGAATCAGTAGTTACTGAAATGGACATCCAAGTGCCACCTCTGTGTTGATGGAGGCAGGCAGGATTTTCCCCGGGTACTGGTTGTGGGGGGTCGGGAGCAGGTGAGGGTTTTGCCCTCCTTTCTGCTAGAGATCCCTGTAACAACTAGTGGGCCACTGTGTGACACAGAATGCTGGACTAGATGGGCTGAGGCCCGATTCAGCATGGCTCTTCTTATGTTCTTATGTTCTAGTCAGCCCCCCACATTTGCAAGTTTAATTTTTAAGGATTTGGTTATTCATAGATTTAATTAATATATTATCTCCAGAAATCTCCAGATCTTCAAAGGCTTCTCTATGGTCATTATCTATTGGAGGTTCCCCATAAAAATCATGCTGAAAAGATTTTTCTAGGTATCCCAAATACTACGCTCCAGGTGTTTTGGTTATTCCTGCAGAAGCTAAAGTTTTATAGAGAGATGTTCCCTTAGGTTAAAATAGTATTTTTCTTTTTTAAAAAAATTCAAACCAGTCTTCCCACTTTCATCGGGGTCCTGCCCCACTAGTCCTTGTAAAGGTAGACTACAATATGAATTATTGCCTTGTGATTCCCCTTTAATTATCATAGCAAAATCATGTGGGATCCTGGGGCTTACTGTTAGGGGGAGGGAATTTTGAATTCTAGAACACTGTGCTCTGGATTCCATTGGATACAGCCATGATAGTTTAGTCTTCAGCATGACTTACCTTAAATTATCACACCAAAGTCCACACAGATGACATTGGCCAACACACATTTTGATGCCTAGAATGTTAGTCCTGTTTCTGATTTCAAAAATGGCATCAGTTCCCCCCTATGAGCTCTAATTTTTGTTGCACCAATGGCATCTATCAGTAACCGGGAGCAGAGTGTGCCACAGCTCTGATGATCATCCATAAAAATCATGTAACTGTATGTAAGAAAGTAGAGCAGCTGCAATCTGTGCAATTTTCTGAATCAGCACCCCAAAATATGCCAGAAACCAGTCTAAAAACCAAGACACCAATTTTTTTTTTGGTTGGGCTGTGTATTTCGTTCAGAGATCTGACAGTACTATAATTTCTAATTACATTAGGTGTAATAATGTTTTCAATACTTCTAAAATTCTCCTATACTTAATTGTAAATTATACTAATATCCTAGTGTCCAAGAGGACTGTGCTGAATATTTCCTCACCAGTAAGACAAAATCAGGTTCTTTTTCTGAAACTCTGTTTTTGTGGGAAAGGTAATCTTTTAAAATTTATCACAGATGGTATACTTAGACATACGGTGGAAAAAGAACTAGCCAGCCATGTATTTTATATGTGTTTGAAACTTTATTTGAAGCAGCAACACAACACACTTGTATTGATTTAGCATTATCTGGTGTACTTTATTGAACAAAGAAGAGAGGAACCATTCTTCCTCCTGGGAAAACCCATCTTTTAACTCCTCCTGAGCCACAAATCAAAAGGCATTTGCAGCAATCCAGGAGGAAGGCAATGCAGAGAAGGCAAAAACCCCGTTTCCACCCAGAGCCAATTTGGGGTTGACAGGGGAAAATTCCTTCTCTGCTCCAATTCAGGCAACCAGCCGCAGCCTGCATTGCCAGGTTAAAGGATGGGAAGACTGAGAACTGTTGCATTAAGGAGTTCTGTGTACCTCTTTCATTCATAGCGGGCTTCCTATCCAAGGAACTTATTTGTCTTGAATATAGGTGTTCAGCTTTGTCTCTTCCTTTGGTTTCAGCCGGTTTGGAGATCCAAGCAAAGATTGAATTAACCTTCCTTCCTTCCTTCCTTCCTTCCTTCCTTCCTTCCTTCCTTCCTTCCTTCCTTCCTTCCTTCCTTCCTCTCTTCTCTTCTCTTCTCTTCTCTTCTCTTCTGTTACTACTTCCTTTTCATGTCGTCTCATCTCTCCTTCCTTTCCTTGGGCCCTTCCAGACAGGCCCTATATTCCAGGATGTGATCCCACGTTTTCTACTTTAATCTGGATTATATGAGTTTGTACTGCCAGATAATATGGGATCAGATTTTGGGATATAGGGCCTGTCTGGAAGGGTCCCTTAAAGAGCACTGTTGACCCTCAAAAGAAACTCACCCCTTTTTGCTTTAAATCACGTCTACACTTTCGTGTCTTGATTTGGTGTTAGATTTCTTAGAGGCCCATGAGAGGATAAAATCTTTCTTCCTTTCTTCCTCCAGTGCCTTAACCTTCTAGACCTGGAAAAAGAGGCATGGATCCCATGCATACCAACCTCATCCAATCTCAACGACGAAAAACAGCCCGACGGGGCTCACCTAGGGCATGGGATTCCACTAAAACAGCTGAAGCCCTGCTGTTTTGGACTACGACGCCCAGAATCGCTCCTTGGTATAGAGAGCATCATGGGAGATGTAGTCTAAAAAGCAGTCTTATCCCAGCTTGGAAATACTTACCTGCTCTTTGAAGGAAGGCACTGGAAATACTTACCTGGGTGGTTGCAAATAGGCAAAGGGAAGGGCTAAGTGGGCAAATCTCTTCCTGATTTTTTCAAATTTTCCTCAAAATAGGAGGAAAATTCGCATCCATCCCTAGATTTCAGTGAACACATTTCTGAATTGATGTTCCTGAATTGTATGAATAAAAATACTAATAATAATGGATTTGCTGCAAGTGACGATGATATGTTTCTCCAATCTGGCGTCTTCTTTGTATGAATCTCTTTTTGATGCTCCTGAATTATTCGAAAATAGGGAATTATAAGCCCCAATTGAGACTGAAGTGAAATATTTCTTGTCTGTTCAACATCCCAGCAGGAAGTCATTGTGGGCCCCGAAACCAGGGTTTTATACATATATGGTTGTATTGTGACTTCAGGAGGGATCTATTGTGATGCTGGCAAGATTGGTGAATTTGTAGGTAGCTTACCTGTATTTCATATTACAGTATTTGAAAGCTCCTGTCTATGCTGATAACATATTATTGAATCCTTTTTGGGAATTTTTTTGAGTCTTGTTTAATAGAGGGCAGTAGGATATAAATAAATATAATAACTAAAATCAATGGCTATGTTGTGATCTCCAAGCATTCTTCGTTTTTTTCTTATTAACTTTATTTTTACCCCTCCTTTCTTTGCATTGACGCTCAAGGTATGACTGACATGACATGACACAATACAACACTGACATGACACAATGTAACACAACGGAATACAAGAACAATTAATGTATATATAAATACCATAATTTTAAAAAAACCAATTAAATTTTAGTATTTAATTGTAGAATTTGACATACGGTTGGCTTTTATCACATCGATAAAGTACAATCCCATAAAGACAAAAGGCACCTTTTATTGGGATTATTGGTACCAGTTTTCAGAAACGGAACATATGGTATAACCCACTGTTCATCTGTTAGCGCATAGAAAACCATGATAACCATATCTAAGGAACTAGAAGTGTTGTAGTCTATCCAATGCAATTTTTGAATCATCACCCCAAATGACCCCAGGGGTAGGACTGTACTGCAGAATATAGAAAATATATCTGGGGGAATATTTTTGAAGTGTGAATACAGTAAGTACAGTATGCACCCCTCAGCCATGGATGAGTGGTTCATACTGTATCCTGTTCATTTTATTATTTATTTTACATTTTAAAATCGGGGCGGCATAGTGGTTTGAATGATGGATTGGATTTAATCTAATTTGAAGACTTCTTAAACTTTTAGATATAGCTCCCTTTGAGGCACAATGTATTTTACATTTTAAAATCAGGGCAGCATAGTGGGTTGTTGGTTTTTTTTACATGGCAGGAGCGACTTAAGAAACTGCAAGTTGCTTCTGGTGTGAGAGAATTTGCCATCTGCAAGGACATTGCCCAGGGGACGCCCAGATGTTTTGCCATCTTGTGGGAGACTTCTCTCATGTCCCCGCATGAGAAGCTGGAGCTGACAGATGGGAGCTTACCCTGCTCCCCGGATTTGAACCACCAACCTTTTGGTCAGCAGTCCCTTGTACCGACAAGGGTTTAACCCATTGTGCCACCAGGGGCTCCTAGCATAGTGATTAGAAAGTTGGATTGGATTTAATCTCTTTTAAAGATTTCTTAAACTTTTAGATATGACTCCCTTTGGAGTACTTCTAATAAATTAATACCTAAACGCTATGCTATGGAGTATGTATGAAGAAGTACAGCAAACATTAATTAATATTGTATTTATGAACACATACCGATAAGCATCCTAACCCACTTAAATGTGATGGCATCAGGAGATCACAGAAAGAAACATTTAGGCAAAACATGTTAAAGAAATAATTTCTCACACATTTACTCATTTCATCATCTACTGGAAATAGAATGTTCACTGTCAATACACACCATTGATACTAACGAAGAGCTTTGGAATTTATATAAATTTGCCTAAGTCTTAAGAGCTTTGGGAGAGGGCTTTCTCTCACTCTCACCGCCATTGCAAACCCTACTGGTGAAAACACAGGAAAAGGCGTTCTTGGTGGACTTTCCAAGACTAGCATTCTTATTTATGGGAACCTAGGTTGGTCCCCCTCTATGCTCTCTTTTTCCAGTTGGTGAAGATCATTATTCAAATAGGCATTTGATGATTCACTGGTTGAAGAATGTATCGAGACTATGTTGTATTTTAAATGACTTGACACTATTGAAATGTATATGCGTTCATAAGGTAGCTTGATAAATTGTGTTCTACTTTTTTCATCAGGTTTTAACCATGTTGTAAGTTGTCTTGTCTATAATGTGGGGAGGATAAAGGAAATGGTAAAATAAAAGCAATGCAAGCTATTGTTAAGAAACATGTAACCCTCCTGACATTATGGAAGAAGGCAATACAATGGCACTTTAGGTTACGTAGAAAAATTGGCATCCAAGGGATTATTAAAAATGGGAGGCCAAATTCCACTGAAGAGAGCCAGCGTGGTATAGTGAGCATTGGACTACAAATCTGGTTTGAATCCCCAAATCAGCTATGGAAACACTCTGGGTAACCTTGGGCAACCCACACTCTCAGAGCCCCAGAAGAAATCAAGAGCAAACCTCTTCTGAACACTAACTGTAAAGAAGCCTCTGGGATAAGTTGACTGTAGGGTTGGCATAAACTGGAAACAACTTGGGATGCTAAAATACTCAAGAAATATAAAACTTACCAATAGTGTAGAAGATGGCTCTCTAGATTCTCCAGTATATAGATTGGTGAGGAATTCAGGCAGCTATCAATTCTTCAAAGGAAAAAGGAGATGGCTTTTTCCATTCTGCTGTCAAAACTTGAAAAGATGTTTAATTTTTGCACTTTCATGAAGTCCGGTCATTTTTTAATCTTTTCAAATGTAGTTTTGAAGATTTACCCAAGTAAAATACTTACCTGGCTATCAATCCCATCAGAGTAATGGGGATAGATGAACAACATTGTGATTTTTAAGAACAAGGTCTGTAACTTCCTAATTACAGAGACTTTTCTATATAAAAATACATCATAGATGAATAATCAGTATGGACTTTGAAATGACAACATCAGAATGGTCATTCTGAAATCCATTAAAAGTTTATTTAATTGAAGAGCCCTTTCAAGCCACACAATTATAGAACTATGAATTCATTGTAACTATCATGGCTGTATCCAATGGAATCAAAGAGTACAGTGTCTCAGAATTCAAAATGCCCTCCCCCCAAAAGTAAACCCCAAGATCCCACAGGATGTTGCCATGGCAATTGAAGGGGAACCACGAGGCAATAATCTGTAAGGTAGACCTTCTACCTTTACAAGGGCTAGGGGCACAGAGCCCCCATGAAAGTGGGGAGATTGTGGTTAAACTGGAAAGAACATCTAGGTTCTCCAGGAATGACCAAAATACCTGGAGGACCTGGAGATTCCTAGAGAAGTGTTCTCTCTAGATTCTCCAGCATATAGGTTGGTGAGGAATTCAGGCAGCTAAAATCTCAGACAGCGGATGTAATTTCACAATTATTTATTTATTTATTTATTTATAATTTCAAAACATCTTCCCAAAACATTTTCCCTCCTGGCCTAATGTCGGGTTACTTTATTTATTTATTTATAAATTCGATTTGGTAGACCGCTCTCTCTGGAGCCCAGAGCGGTTTACAGCATAAAATCAATAAAACATCAATAAACAGATAAAAGATGTATACCCAAAAGCCCCCCTCCCCACAAATGATCCCGGCAAGCAATAATACGCAGAGGCAATACATGGCAGGACGGTATGTTGGCAGCTGGCAACTAAGGAGGCATCAGTTGGGACCAAATGCCTGCCTATATAGCCAAGTCTATATAGGGATTAGAAACCAGGAGCCTTTTCTGAACAAAATGCAATATGATTATGAAAGAGACCCAATGTTGTGAAATAATCCCAACAAATAATCCTGCTGTTATTGGGCTTTATAGGTGTGATAAAGTTACAAAATGTCAAATTCTAGAATTAAATAGTAAAATTTGTTTTCCTATGAATAGGCTTTGCCTTGCTTTTGTATTCTATTGTGTTGTATTGTGTCATATCATTGTTAGCTGCCTTGAGTCCTTATTCGAAGAAAGGAGAGGTAAAAATAAAGAAAATAATAATACCCTGAAATCACAAAACAGCCATTTATTTTAGGTATCATTATATTTATTTTTATCCTACTGTCTTCTCTTTAACAAGACTCAAAAATATTCCCCAAAGGGATTTAGTAATATGTTATCAGCACAGGAGCTTTCAAATACTGTAATATGAAATGCAGTTAAGCTACCTACAAATTCACCAGTGTGCCAGCATCACAACAGATCCCTCCTGAAGTCACAATACAACCATATATGTATAAACACCTCTGTTTCTGGGTCCACAATGACTTCCTGCTGGGATGTTGGACAGACAAGAAATGTTTCACTTCAGTCTCAATTGGGGCTTATAATTCCCTATTTTCAAACAATTCAGGAGCATCAAAAAGAGATTCCTACAAAGAAGATGCCGGATTGGAGAAACATATCATTGTCACTTGCAGCAAATCCAATATTATTAGTATTATTACTATTGATCATAACCTTCAAGGGTAAAATAAGAAAAAGCAATTCAGAAATGTGGTTGCTGGAATCTAGGGATGGATGAGAATTTTCCTCCTATTTTGAGGAAAATTTGAAACAATCAGGAAGAGATTTACCCACTTAGCCCTTCCCTTTGCCCATTTGCAACTGTCCAGGTAAGTATTTCCAGTGCCTTCCTTCAAAGAGCAGGTAAGTATGTCCAAGCGGGGATAAGTCTGCTTTTTAGACTACATCTCCCATGATGCTCTCTATAACAGGGAGTTATTATGGGCATCATAGTCTAGAACAGCAGGGCTTCAGCTGTTTTGGTGGAATCCCATGCCCTAGGTGAGCCCCGTCGGGCTGTTTTTCATCGTTGAGATTGGATGAGGTTGGTATGCATGGGATCCATCCCTCTTCTTCCAGGTCTAGAAGGTTAAGGCACTGGAGGAAGACAGGAGGAAAAGAAGGAAGAAATGAAGAAAGATTTTATCTTCTCATGGGTCTCCAAGCTATCTGAAGCCAAATGAAGATGCAATATGAAAAAGTGATTTAAAGCATAAAGGGGCCAATTTCTATTTTGGGTCAACAGTGCTCTTTAAAGTTACGGGACCAACATCTGAAAGTAGAAGCAGACTAGGGACCCTTCCAGACAGGCCCTATATCCCAGGATCTGATCCCACATTATCTAGCAGTGCGAACTCATAATTCAGTTTAAAGTAGAAAATCTGGGATCAGATCCTGAAATATAGAGCCTGTCTGGAAGGGCCCTGCGAAAGGATGGAAGAGAGAAGAGATGAAATTAGATGAGATGCGACAAGTAGGGCGTAGTGATAGAAGAGAAGAAAGGAAGGAAAAAAGGAAGGTTAATTCAATCTTTGCTTGGATCTCCAAACCGACTGAAACCAAAGGAAGAGACAAAGCTCTCTATTTTCAAGACAAAGCAGTTCCCTGGAGAAGAAGCCTTCTATGAACACAAGAGAAACACAGGGCTCCTTATTGCATCGGTTCTCAGTGTTCCCATCCTTTAACCTGGCAATGCAGGCTGCGGCTGGTTGCCTGAATTGGAGCCGAGAAGGAATTTTTCCCCGTCAACCCCAAATTGGCTCAGGGTGGAAACGGGTTTTTTGCCTTCTCTGCATTGCCTTCCTCCTGGATTGCTGCAAATGCCTTTTGATTTGTGGCTCAGGGGGAGTTAAAAGATGGGTTCCCCCAGGAAGAAGAATTGTTCCTCTCTTCTTTGTTCAATAAAGTACATCAGATAATGCTCAATCAATATAAGTGTATTGTGTTGTTACTTCATATAAAGATTCAAACACAAAATATATGTCTGCCTAGCACTTTTTCTACTGTAGTTCTAAGTATACCGTATAAGTCTACTGTCTGTGATAAATTTTAAAAGAATATCATTTTTCCCATCAAAAACACATTTTTCAAAAAAGAACCTGATTTTCTCTCCACTGGTACAGCCCTCTTGTAAAATAAAAATTAGAACCTCTTATATTAGTGTTATTTACAATTAAGTTTAGGGACATTTTTAGGACCATGGAAAACTTTATTGCAGCTGATGTGATTAGAAATTACAGTACTGTCTGATCTCTATCCATTATCATTTGGCCTGAAGCTGATGTTTCAAATTAGTCTGACATCTCTTTAAAAGGTGCAAATAGTGTAGAAATCTGGTGGCATCCCTGAAAAGGACTTATGAGCTGGTTTGGTGAGCCAGCGTGGTAATAATGCCCTTTGTATTACACCCAAGGTATAAGTAATTAGACATCTTGTGTTTAAGTCAGTCTTACTATTCAGCAAGTTACGAGACTCTGTCTACACATCTATGATGTTTGTAGAACTCGGATAGATTTAGTCTTGTGGCAACAAACAATAGCACAGAATTCAGTGACCACTTGGAAATTAACACATTTTATTTGGTGTATGTTTTCATGAACCACAGTCCATAAAGAATTATTCCAAATTAAATGTATAATTCTTTAAGATATCATTAGATTCTTCAAGGATGTATTGGTATCCATGCAAATCTGCATTTTGTTACAGACTGCAACTCAAAGCTTTGGCATTCTTCATACAAAGATAAAGTCTGAAACCCTTAAATTGGCAGTGTAGCTTGTCATTACATATGAATTAAGCTATACAGTATGTAAAATATAGGATAGAGAAGTAGATTAAAGAGAAAATTGACTTCTAACTAGTCCAGCCAAGGAATTAATGCATTTATTCATGGGTCTTTTTATCTACAAAATATTTCCACCTTAACTAAGTGATGCCTCATGTTAGCAGTTCCCTGTGTTCCTCTGAAAATGGTGTGCAGGATCCTTGTTTTTTTTAAAAAAGTTTTTTCTACCAACTCAATTTCAGATTGTGTGACTGCAAACAGAGATTTCTATTTAAGATTTACAGTATGGCAGAGGCCTGTAAAGTGTGGATTATAAGTCATACACAAACTCAAAGCTGCT